>VZTN01001020.1:5897-39949 GCA_013400515.1 Erpornis zantholeuca | reverse complement strand
TACCTCCAACTAAATGATTGGTAAGAGGACTGGTTTGGGTTTTTTCTCTAGCTTTTATTGTTCTTAGAACTGTGAAATCTAGAACAGAGTATCCTTTATTTAGATATAAGGAATGCACAACACTAGGGGCAAAATATAACAATAGTTAAGTCTCCATTAAAGAGTTACCACAACAGATCAAAGCTAAATGTCCTTGAGGCAAAGCAGTCCCACGAAGATGAAAAAAATTATGAGAGTTTCAGACAGTGAGGAACTTAGTCACTGCGTGTCCTTTGCATCAAAGAACCAAAGACTAGGACTGGAGGCTTCTTCAAAAAGGGCACACAAAGAAGGCAGAGGGAAAAGAGAATTTGAAATGACAAAACATCAGAGTCCATACATTACCCAAAAGATACACATACTCTTAAGAAAACAGACTTGTGGCTCTGGTTATATGAATAGAAAGAAGTGTAAACTAGGGAAAAGAAAATGTTGCATTGTAAAATAATGTGTCAGACAAGAAACAAAAAAAATTATTCACATATCTTTTTCATTGTACAGTTTCTGTATAAATCTGCAGTGCAAACCCCCATGAAAGACTGTTAGGTTTAGGTCACATTTTGCTCAGAAATCATATGACACAGAAATAAAAAGGATTCAGGTTACAAAGCTACTGAAAGTCACAGAAGCCTTTTGTTTTTCATATTTGTTTTCCTTAGTTGACAGTAAGTCTTACACTGAAGCAATAAAGAGACCATGTAGAAGCAAAGCAGTTCATTTCTTTGCAAATGAAGGATTCATTTCTGTGTGAATATGAACAAGGAATCGGGATTTTAAATGAANCGCTTAGGGTATGATCTGTGCCAAGAAGAGCAAGAGTTCTTGCACAAGAGGAAGAGAGTCGTTGCCTCTGCTCTGAAAAGGGTTCTTCATCTGGAAAGAGATCTACATGGACATGAGGTGTGTGCCTTGGGATCCAGCATGGGGTGTGGGTCTATTGAATTAGGATTGGCACAGCTCCCCCCCTCGGAGTTTCTATTGTTTTTGCATGTAGATAACAAACCCATTGATTTGAATGGCAGCAGAACAGAGGCTCTGAGTGTGACACACCCCATACTCAGGTAAAATTTCATCTCAGCTATTCATGCCTCCATTCTTTTCAATGGGCCAAATTACCAAGGACATAATATACCACTCTTCAAAGACAGTTTCCAACAGTATGGTGCTGTGAGCCAGCAAGGTATGAGGCATTGTGTTAGATACAGCCTAGTCAGGCAACCCAAACCAATAGGAAAACAGGAGTATTGGAATTGACCTCATATAGATATTTATTAGATCAGTGTAATGTCACTTCTCTGGGCTTACTTTTCTTTTTCTTCATTTTCAGAACACTTCTTACAAAAAGTAAAAATTATTTGTGGTGAAGAAAGAACTTTAGAACCTTATATAATAAGCTGAAGTATGTTTTGTTGCCAAGATCCAGGGTGAATTTTTAAGGGAAAACTTGCTTTCTTACTGGAATTTGAATTTGAATTCATTTGTTGAATGAATGCTGTCCAAAGTATCAGCAGAGTTCAAAGAATTTCCTTGATCCATTTTAATTGCATTTATTGCAATTTGTTGTTATTTATAATAAAATAATATAATTATCTATTTTTAATCATTACAAAGATCAAAAATAGGAAGGAAGATTAAAGTGCCTGCATATTCAAACTCATCCAAGCACTGGGGTTAAGAGGTTCTGGAGGTTAATTTAAATAAGGTACTGGTGAAGACTGGCTAACTGATGATTTAATTTCATTGTCCTCCAATGAATCTGCTGAAGAAATTCTGAGAGCTGTAATTAGACTTTTCCAACTAGCAAGGGAGTAACTTTCTGAGGATAATACTTGTGTTTTGAACAGGTCCCAGTAATAGCTGTTATGGCAACAGGCGGAGGTCTCAGAGCAATGTCAGCTATGTTTGGCCACCTCTTAGCTCTTCAGAAGCTAAATCTGTTGGACTGTGTCACCTACCTCACTGGAGCTTCTGGCTCAACGTGGTGCGTATAGAAAATGAGGCTGGACTTGGAATGACTGTGACTACTTTTCCACACAGTGAGAGATACAACCCTTTGAAAGGCTAACACTGTTAACAAGTTAACATAATTCCCTTGTGAAGCTCTTACTATTGACTCTCAATTATAACTTCAATATAGGCTCACTGATTCTCTTTCATTGGTTAAAGTGATTGTGTAAATCTATCAATTTTCCAAAATCTAAGTAAAAGGGTGATTTTCTAACATTTCTGCTCCTTAGGACCCTAGCAGACCTGTATGAGCATGCTGACTGGTCACACAAGTCTCTGGAGGGGCCACTTAAGGCAGTGAAAGAACAAGTGACAAAATGCAAACTCAACCTCATGTCTATAGACCATCTGAAATATTACCACAAGGAACTCGCTGAAAGGGCAAAAGCAGGACATGTGTCATCTTTTACAACTCTGTGGTCACTTGTTCAGGAGATGTTCTTACATGAACGGGTAGGTACATGGTCCTGCCACACATGTGGGAAACACCCACTTATTTTCTTTAGAGCTTTACTCTCTGAGGACATGATGTAAAAAATCATGTGTGTGTAAAAAATCCAGAGAAACTGAGCCATCCCACTGTGGTTTATAAACTATGACAGAGGATCTTGTAGCCAGGATTTTCCAGAGTAGATAATCATCTCTGTCCTAGGGCACCCAACAGCTAATAGCTTCAGTAGGCAAACTTCCAGAAAGAACTGAGGAATTTGGACCCCCCAGCCTCCCTTAAAAGTCAGATTTTTAAAGTCGGTTTTTAGTTTGAAATTTAAAAGTTAATCTGTCCTCATGTGAATATTAATCTCAGCCTTAGTAAAGATCTGTGGGATGCAGGCAGTCAAGGCACTTAGATATTCTAATGAAGAAGTTACTACGTATTCACAAGGCAACCAGGAAGGAAAAGGTCTTTTACAAAGATGTGACTTACAGATCCCTCTGTGCTGTCAAATATCTGCTGTCAGTCTTTACTTGGGTAGATTGTGCCAATGTTATGCTCTTACGAAGATTTACTGTGATTTTTTTTATCTTGCTAATTAGCCAAGAAAGTACAAACTCACAGACCAGCGCAAGGCATTGGAGCATGGACAAAACCCATTGCCTTTCTATGCAGTCCTCAATGTGAAAGAAGAGAAGTTCGGTACTTTCAAATTTAGAGGTAAGTATCCTGGAGTTTCTTCTGATTCTGGGTATGGCTTGAAGAGAATTTGGAGAGAGGTGTGTATGTGTGGAGAAAAAAAAGGGGAATACATCTGTTACTTGCCCTGACTCAGTATTCACCTTTTAATAAAATGTTTGTCTTTTTTGCAAACTGTTGGGTGTTTGTTGGAAAGAACATCTGCTGGATAACATCCTTAGCCATAAACAGGACATTAATTAAAAATCTGGGGTGAAATCCTATTTTTGCCACAGACATTGTGAGTTAGTGTGGGCAAAGCATCTGATCCTTTTCTGCCATGCCTATAAAATAGCTTTGACACTTCCTTAGTTTCTAGGGGTGCTGTGAAATATAATTGTCACTTCCTAAATACTACACTGATTAGGGTAAGAAAATGGAATGGAGTATGTTTGCTCTGATGGGTGTGATATGACATCCTTTGAATGGACACAGGCCACATTCAACAGAAGGTATTAAAAGCAGCAATTGGAAAGAAAAGCAATTAGCCCTTACGTTTGGTTAGGTTTATAGGTACTGTTCTGCTATAATGCCTGTGCAGGACAGATTGAGCCAGGAAACCACACATCCATGCCACACTGTGATAATTTCCAGTGGGATGTTAATGTGTCTTCAGGTTGCTTTGTAGACTTGTACACTGGCAGTTTTGCTTTAGTAGAGCTCTGATGCCAGTCACTCCTTGCCATTCACATCACTCTTGCCTGTAGTACAGTTGATGCTCTTGATTTAGAGAGGCAAGTGCAATCCCAGAATCTTTATACAGAAATAGATATTTGAACTTAATGTTAGGCTTTTTCTGAGTTGAAAAAGCTAGTTCCTTTTGGTTGCAAATAATCTCTCAGTTTGTATGGAAGTAACAGCTTGTAGTACAAAGGTACAGATAGTACAGAGCTGCTGATACAAGCAAGATCCTTGGAACTTGTGGATAGCTTTATCCACATGGGAAGGTTTTGGGGTTTTATTTTTATTGCAGCAAACATGCCACGTGTCAATTCTTTCGTAGAGTGGGCAGATTTCTCTCCTTACGAAGTGGCCATACCAAAATATGGAGTCTCCATTCCTTCAGAATATTTTGACAGCGAGTTCTTCATGGGAAGACGAGTGAAGAAGCTGCCAGAATCTCGGATCTGCTATCTGGAAGGTGACATAGCACTGCAATATAGTTAATCACAGCATTGTAGAAAGCATGATATTTGCTAGCCACAGGCACAGCAATCCTTGCCAGCAGGTCTGCTTTAGGTCTTAATTCAATGGGCTTTTTACCCCTTTAGTACATTTCTGCTCTTTGTATATCTTCTTTCCTCCTGTTGTCCCTTTTCACCTGGGTAGATTTAGGAAAATTGCAGCATGGTTCCTGTTCCATTTTCTAAACCAAACAAGATGGTGGAAGAGGCAAGTTAAGGAAATAATAAGTGTTCTTTCCCTGACCAGTCTCTAACTCTTCAACTTCATAAACTATATTTCTCGACAATGCATTACTGGGGTAGAACTTGAAGGAGCT
This sequence comes from Erpornis zantholeuca, assembly GCA_013400515.1. Classification (NCBI taxonomy): domain Eukaryota; kingdom Metazoa; phylum Chordata; class Aves; order Passeriformes; family Timaliidae; genus Erpornis; species Erpornis zantholeuca. The sequence continues at coordinate 35,231 of VZTN01001020.1, read as the reverse complement.
GAGAATAAAATATGTCATCTAGAACAACCTACAAAGGCAGGAGCCACCTGAGCTTTGTGGATTGAGGCTGGTGTCACTAATCTTCTCTGCCCATAAGGATGAAGGAAGCCCTTTTGACATCAAACAACTACTTTGACTGGCTATTTTGCCACCAAAGGTGAAGAAAAGGGAAAAAGCAACTAGTCAGACGAACCTATCTGTCCAAGGCAGATTTTAAATCCTTGTAAGTGTTAGAGTTTTGAAACCAAAAACAAGGGTAGAGGAGAAAAAAAGCCATATTTCTCTCACTGTGGAGTCTGCTAGAGATTCAATTTGTTCCTTGTGTAAGTGTACCCAGCATAGAGCTTAATGAGAAAGGATAGTTCTTTCTTTTCCAAAAGCAGACTCACATATGGAGCCAATTCTATTTTGAACCTGGACCAGCTGCAAACAGAACGTGCCTGGAAGAAAAACATTAGTCCTAGGTCAATTTAAATAATAAATCAGTTTAAAGAAGGCCTTTACACTTACATGGCTTCACAAAGCTCTCAAAGCCTACTTTCTCTCACAGGTACACAGGAAACTTTCTACAACATCATTTGGGTGACTGATACCTCTTATTTTGTTACTCTGCACTATGCAGTGAATGTTCTGTGTGTAGTTACCTCCTGAGCACTGAAGGGCTGACACCACTATGTTTGAGCTCTCTGAGACCTGCTGTTTAAGTTGTGTCATGGTGGGGTCAGGTTGGGTGGGCTACTTATGTGTAGCATGGATATTTGCAATAGCCATTGGTTAACATGGGGTAGTGACGTATTTTTCCCACATGGTTTGACTTGCAGGTCTTTGGACAAACATCTTTACTAGGAATTTGCTGGATGGCTTGTACTGGTCCTCAAATTCAAATGAATTCTGGGAACGATGGTCCCAAGATATGGTAGATATAGGTAAGAGTTTCCGAAGTGGTGCCTTAATGTGGATCTTCCAGCATGATTTTAATCTGTATCAGAATGATTGCTATGTCCTCTTCTCTCTTCTCTCTTTTCCCCAGAGGCATGCTTCATGCTAGTACAAATGTTTTTCATTTAAATTTCCTCATGGACTGTTAAATGACTCTGCCCATGACTGCAAATGAGAAGGGTGGCTTTTACTTGGGGGCAAAAGTACAAAGCCATTTGAAAGAGTAAAGCACAAAAGCTGTGCCTGCTTTAAGGAAAACCAATGATCTCTTTTTTTGAATGGCATGGGTCATTCAATTCAAAACATGCACATGTTTTCCAGCAGCCTGCAAGAAACAGGGATGGGAGGGACTCACAGGAAGAAAACAAGGGCAGCTAGCCAGCAAAGGTGTCTGGCAGAGCAGATTGCTGATGTTTTCTTCTGTATTTCATGGTTTCTTCTCTATTTCAGAAAGACATTCTCCTGAGGAAGATGTTACTGTCATTGAGCCTCCATCTTGTTTGTCAGGAAAGTTGTATGAAATGTTTCAAGACATTATGACCAAGCGTCCACTGCTGGGAAAGTCGCATAACTTCCTGAGAGGCTTAGAGTTTCATAAGGATTATATCCATCAGAAAAAATTTATTGAATGGAAAGGTAACTGCAACAAAGAGTTAGCTGCACTGTGCAGGTAACATCTCAGATTTTTTTTTTTAGACTTTGGAAAACTCGTATTTGTTTCAGGATTTGGAAATTGGCTGAGTTGGATCTATGTCCATGTTGTCTGTTTCTTTAGGGTAACAGGTTAAAATGGACTAGTCCATGGACTGTTCTTTCACTTCCAGAAGTTACCTGTAATTTGTGTCAAGAAATGCATTTCTATAGGAAGTTTGTCACTCTGCATAGGTACAGTAGTCAAAAGATTCAGGAAGGGCAGAATCTTTTGAGGTCAAGAAACAGAGGTAACACCAGAAGCCTAAAATAGCGAGTTATTATAGGGATCAGATGAAGGAAAAGACTAGTTGCAAATGTGTGGCTGCCCATATGTCTGGTGTTTCTGTCTGATGAATTACCCATCCAGATAGCTCTCTTTAACCCTTCAGAAACAGAAATACCAAAATCCAACTACAGAAAGTTAAAGTCACATAGGTTTATACTGTATATGTTAAACAACAGATACATAGACTAGATGTATAAATTGAACAGCAATTTTCTTTGGCCTGTGCTCTGTAGGCAGGCAAAGTAAAGAGCCATAATAGTTTTACCTCAAAACTTATGAAACAATCTGTAAAATGATTCAGCAAGATGATGAAGGTGAGGTTTTTTGCATTGGAAACCTTCCTATAATCCCAGCATCATTCCATGAATAGGTAGCAATGTGGGAGGACCCCACATTATGGAGGTAAATCTGACTTCTGCAAGAAAGCATGTGTTCTCTGCCTTCTCTGAGCCCCTCTCTTTGGCAAGTTGTGTTTTCTCTCCCATTTTATGCAAGTTACAATGTGCTTTGTCCCTCTCCACCCTTGCTACACAGTTTGCTGACAGTGGCGAGAGACGGTGGTGCTTTTTTGTGGATTAAGGCAGAGCCCTCAGTGTGCAATCTGCTTTTTAAGTGTTCAGTAAACAGAAAGTCTGTGTCCTAAAAGGGTCTGCTCTAAGAAAACAAATGAAAGAGGGAGAAAAAACAAGCAGCATAAGAAGGGTGGGTGAGAGAAGGAGCAACCAAGTAGCTTTAGAAGGTGGATGAAGGATGAAATTGTCAGTCAGTAAATGTTAAAGAATGTAACTGTCCTTACATTTGCTATCAATTTTGTAAAGACAAATGTGTAGAAAGAGATTTTAGGGAGGATTTTGAGGAAGTGAGCATTAAGAACACTAATGACTATCTCAGGGTAGATATTGTACAAATAAAGTAAAATACATGGAAAGCATGAAATCCAGAGTGGGAAAAGGGAAACTGAAAGTCTGGAGTGGTAAAAATTAGCAGGTTTTCTATCTTCTTTTGGCTGCCTGCAAAAGACCAAGCTAAACCCAGGTATGGATCCATCTCTAAAAGCAAGAGGAGATGCCAGGTCTGTGAACAGAAATTAGTCTTGTGGTAGATGAAGTCTTGAGAACAGAGCTGTGTTTTAAAGGCTTCTCTTCAGCTCAGGTTATCTGACATTAAAACAAGACTTTCAATGCCTAATTTTCCTGATGAGAAATTGAACTAATAATCTGGAATTAATGTCATGCATTTACAGTAGGGTTCATGTTTTCAAGGGTATTTCTGAGACAGGATTTCTTTAAAGTCTCTATTTGGATGTGGGATGGAAGAAGGGATTCTCACAAGAAAATGTCTACTTCCAGGTCACAAATACAGCCATGAATAAATGCTGCAAAGTTCCACTTCTGTGATAAGAAAACAGGGGTAATGGAATTTCATCTAAAAGTGTTCACCAGGCCAAATAAAACCAAAAAGTATGCTCTGTTTCTTCTGTGAGGGACTGCAAGCAAATGTCTCTTATTACAGTTGAATCTGTGAATTCTCAGCAGCCTTGAATGCTAAAATAAGCACATTTTGTGAAGGCTTGACAGTGAGGGAATGGAAAAATTAGGAATTATTACTTCAAGCTGATGTGAAACATTCCAGGCTATGGAACAAGCTAGAGTTACTCTGCATGGTTTAAATCAACACTACAGAATGAGGCCAAGGAAGCCGAGCGATTGAATTAATTGGAATGTTGGAACTTACTAGCAGTATTTCTGTGTTCAACAGTTTCTTAAAGTGCCTAAACACAATGACTTAAGGCTCAGGTATTCTGCTCTGGGCTTTGCTACCTCATTTTGTGAACTTGAGGAATACTCTATAACCACTACTTTGATATATAAAACCATGGCAAAATGTTCCCTGTTCCATGGGACTGAAGGCATACTAAAGGAGCAACAGAGGACTTGCTGTCTACAGGGCAGGCTGGTGAGGTTGCAAGCAGAGAAGTAGGAGTCTAGCTATCAGAAACTGGCTTTAGATTTCGATTTACCAGTTGGTATAATCCCCTTTTGGCATTAATATGAGGATTAATTAATTCAAGCAGTATTTTAAGCTATTGGTAGACAATGTTGTATGAATGATGTAGTATTTTTACAGCATGGCTAAGATAGTTTATATGAGATCACTGAAAGTGAGCTGAAGTCAGACTTTTCAACCTGAGAGAGGAGTCACCCTGAGAGGGCAAAGTGAAAAAAGAGCAATGCAAAAGTGCAATGATGTATTGCATTTGTTAGTTGTGTTGCTACACTGTGAAATTGTTTTTGTTGTTTGCATTTTTCCTAGTTCTTAGGGGAAAAAAAAAATCTGTTGAAGTCTGTATTCTGTGAAAAATGACTCCCTAGAGCAGCTGTGAGCTCAGTGGAGTCTGTGTCTCACCTGTCCTCTGGCTGCCTCACGGCTTGCCTTTGTGAGTGTGCCTGGGAGAGTGTGGAAACAGGCCAGGTGTGCCCAGATGTGCAGTTTGAAGGGCGTGCTCCTCAGGCTGTGTTTGTGGGCTCACGTGGAGGGAGGGGACCCTCGTCTTGAGGGTAACCAAGGAGCTGCACTTAGGATGTAGCACAGACAGAATTGCTCACTCCTCCTTTCCTAACAATGCACCACTAACTATATTCCAAATGTTTTTCAGACACTGTGCTGGACGGTTTCCCTAACTCTCTGACACCGCTGCAGAAATACCTTTGTCTGATAGATGTTGGCTATTTCATCAACACCAGTGGTGCAGCACTTTTCAAGCCAGAGAGGAATGTAGATGTCATTATATCCCTTGATTATGGTTTGGGGCATGTGTTCAAGGTGAGAGGATTAACTTACTTTGCTCCTTGCAGAGTAAAACTCTTTTTGTCTTATTAAAACTTTTAAGTGGCTGTCTAAATCTTAATCCCATATCATCATGCCTTGAAGGAGGAAAGAAACTTCCTTCAATAATGGAACTATAGAAACTGTTAGGCTCTTTTCTCTGTAAGGGATTACAGCATATACTTCCTAGAATCCTCATGGAATTGTAGTAACAATTGCTTGCTGGAGACTTGCCTGTGATCTCTCCCGGTCTGCCATAAGGAATTCTGAGTGTGATTTTGGGTCACTCACTTGGGCTTGTAAAAAGCATTATAGGGTGATAAGAGGCATTGTCTGACTTACGTTGAGTGGTGGTCAAAAGTAACCTTGTACCGTGGCTACTTAGACTACACATTAATTTCATAGTGTTTCTAGGGAATCAGTTAAGATGCCATAGCATATCCAGGATACCTGAGTAAACTTGATTCTTGTCTTAGAGCTTTAACTCCATGACATTCTGCGTCCACAGCAATTAGAGATGACATACAAATATTGCAAGATACAAAATATCCCATTTCCCAAAGTGGAGCTAAGTCCAGAAGAAGAGAAGAACCCAAAGGAATGTTACATATTTTCGGATGCAGAGGACCCCAGAGCACCCATAGTAATCCATTTCCCCCTGGTGAATGACACCTTTAAGGAATTCAAGGAGCCAGGTAAATGCAGTCAACAAAACAATGCACAGTGTCCTACTGCTGGTGTGTGTTCTGTGTCCACTGATGGCAGGCAGAAGAGCAACCTCCCTACCCTTGCTGGTTGTTCTCCACTTGAAAAGCACGGAGGACACAGTCCTGGGGAACTCAGCACCACATTGCCTCCTCCAGCCTTGCCTGTAGCACATGGCTCTCAGAGCTGCAGGTCTTCCTCATTTGTGCTTGATGCCATGTCCTGCCAAGAGAGATGTGCAGAGTGCTGGAGCTTTTCTGGCACTGGGAAGAGAGAGAGTAAAGAAAGGTGCAGAAAGCAAGGGAGATAAGGGCCTCCTTAACCAGGCTGGTGGGCTGGAAAGCAGCAGTAGCAGGAGCTGGCCCTTGGGCCATCCAGCCCCAGAGTTGGCCCTGCACCCTTGCCTTCCCCGGGCAGGCTGCCTGTGGTGGAGAGGGAGGTGCAGAGGGAACCTCCTTCCTGGCCCTTGAGGGATAACAGGCTTGGGCAGAGGGACCTGGGCAGGGAAAGCATGTGTTGGGAGAGGCTGTGGTGGGAAAAGCTCCATCTGATGCTTGTTAGGAGCTGGGACAGAGCAGAGATATGTGGGACCAGCCTGAGATGTGCAATTATCTCTGCTCAAGCACCTGGGGGTGACCTCCTTCCAGCTTTAACCAAAATTCTATGGTGGCCCTGAGCAGAACCAGAGCAAAATGGAAGTCTCTGAGGGAGCATTTAGGAAAGGTAGGAATAGCAGCAAAAAGTAAAGGTACTTTTCTGCTCTGATATTCAGTGATGCTCAGTGAATTTGTACAGCGTAGAGCCAAATAAAGAAAATCTCATGTGGAAACTCTGTGGATGAAAAGAGGAGATAGTCTCTAGAGGGAACTAAGCTTGTTCAGTGGAGGCTGGAAATGGTCCAAATGGCAATGTGTGGTGAGATCAAACCATTGAGCAGTGGGTGGCAGGTAAAGCAGGTGAGGATTTTGGAATCTCTCTGAATGAAAAATAGATGAGATGGTGCAGAGCAGCTGCTGCCAGTTCTCAGTACTCCAGGCCCAAACTGGTGAGATTTGACACTCACCTGCGTGTCTCTGAGCAGTCAGTGATTCATCCATCAAGCTGACAACCAGCAACTGATGTGGGTGGTTGGAGGAGGAGAGTCCTTGGCACCCTGCTTTCATGGCTTTACGTTTAACAGTGGAGCTTTTTGTTTCTAGGTGGATGAGAGACATCTTGTGGAAGGTGGATACTTATTTTTCTTGGTTTTAACCATTTAAATTCTAAAAAGACTCAACATGTGAAGTGCCCATTTGCAGTGCAGCAGTTATGGATGTGGATAACACAGATAATATGTCTCTCTGAATGTTGTGAGGCTCAGTGAAGCAACATTGGATATTTTAAATTCAGCCACTTCTAATGATAGCCTGTGCCCAGCACCCTGAGATCACACTGCTCAGATACCACTATGTTAGACTAAAACCTGCTGTGTCTCAAGCACAATTCTTGTGTCTTTTTCATGAGGTTCTGGTTGACATCATAAGGAATATCTCAGCAGTCTGTTTGTAGACCTGCTGATAGTCATCTCACATTACATTAGTATTTTGGGCATATTTTGTTCAGACTGCAAGGAGATAGGCAAAAAACCCAGCAAAGAAACATAGCTAAAAATTTTGTAGAAACGTAAATATGAGACTGCCAAAGTCCTTGGTGCAGGTTGTTAGGGGATCCTTTTCAGCAAAAGCATTGGTGTAACAGGGAGTGTGGGCGTTATAACCTGAGGCCAGGTTGCAGTTTGCCAAAAGTCAGGTGTAGTATGCTCTGGTCCCTCTGCCCCTCTGCAATAGGCAGTCCTGTGTGGTTAGCATCACAAGGCCTCCTCGTATGTACTGGGCTGTCCACTCACTCTAGCTGGCAGATGTGCACTTGTCACCACTAATCCAGGAGCAAGCATGGATTTTGGAAAGTGTTCCAGGTGTGTGTCTTTGTCCGAGAGTCAGACTCACAGGGTTTGGGAAAGGATGTGGACCCGTGGACATGCTGCCAGGGAATGATGTCTGTAGGGGCAGGACAAGGAGTGTGTAAGAATTTGTGCCAGCTCTGCTGAGGGATTTCCAGGTCTGAGCTTTAGCAGGAGGGGGAGGAGGAGTAGCTTGGAAAACTGACCAGGAATGGCTCTTTCGAGCTGTCTAGTGGGTTTGCAGTATTTCCTGGGGGCTGGAAACAGTGGGTCTGGCCAGGTGGATCCCTTACCAACACCATGTGATGGTACTCCTAATTCAGCTCACTATGCTGGCTTTTGTCTTTCTCTGCAGGGGTAAAGCGTAGTCACTCGGAGATGGAAGAAGGCAAAGTAAATTTGGAGAACAACTGCTCGCCATACTACCTCATTAGGCTGATCTACTCCTCTGAAAATTTTGATAAACTTGTGAACCTGAGCAAATATAACATCCTCAACAACAAAGACCTGCTCCTCCAGGCAATCAGGAGCGCTGTAGAGCGAAAGAGAAGCAGAAGGACTGGGAATTTCTCCCGCTACTCTGGATACCCCTAGGCTGGGTTTTTGCACTGCTCCCCACTGAGGGCTATGGCAGCACATTGCAACACATCACAGTCACATTACGACACATCACAGTGTTCATTACTTGCAGAAAACTGAGGAAACCCGTACATTTCTCACCTTGCCATGTTCAAGCTCCTAGCTTTCAAAAGGGTTTATTTAATCTCCTTTCCCCACATTTTTGGCCCACAAAGCCTCACAGTGTGGTCTTACTTGTTAAGAAATTAAGGTGCTGGTTAGCGGAGACCTCCCAGGATCTCCTTGATGTTACAGCATATGGTGGTGGTGATAGTTCTTCGTCTGAGCCTGTCCCTTCAACCCTGAGCCCATTGTTGGTGTCCTTTCAATACTTCACTACAAATCAAGTCCTGGCCATTTGCATTCAGTGATGTCCGGATTTTCAGATAGGCTGAGCAACTAGAATTTGCACTGAATTGGTGGGCTCAGCTTTGAAGTCAGGCATATATATGTGAACAGCGGCCAGACTGCAGTGTGGACAATCTCACTCTGTCTGGCTGATTCCCCTTACTGATTTAGAAGTTACTCCTTTTTTCCATTGCCCTGCAAGAGTTTGGCACAGAAACGCTGCTCCAGACTGCCACGAAGGGGATGGTTACATTTCAAGAGAGAGGGTGGTAGCTGCAGTGAGTGAGCGCAGTTCTTTTGAGCTTTGGCTGGAGGAAAAGTTCTGCATAAAGCACAAGTGATTGTATTGATTTATACCAGCAGTGCCTTTATGCATTAAAATGTCAAGGTCCTCAAACAAGTTTTTCATAGGAGAAGCTTGAGAGGAATAACGACCATAGACTCAAGTACATTTAATTTAGTAGTCATGACTGAGATACAAGCTGGTTCCCCTTACAAACATAAATTGAATGTAGGAGAACATAACTCTTTTTAAAAGAGTGCATAGCCATTGTATTTTCACATACAGAAGATTTTTCCCTTTATAGTCTTCTATCCCTAACATCACAGGCAAAGTATTTTTAATAGGTGCTACATAAAATAGAGCACAAATTAAAAAAAAAAATAAATAGGACGCACATTTTCTTCCTTGCTGGAGGAAAATATTTGGAAAATGACACCTGGTTTTCGTTTGCCTTGGAATGCAGTGAGAGACTGTGCCTAGAAGTAGAAACCTGGAACACCTTTATAGCCCTTCCCTACATTAAAAAGATTATAGGAAAGGCTGCAATATGAAACAGAGCTCCGCAGAAGTTGGAGAAGTTTGCAGACTTCCTCACACTGAAGAACTTGGACCTGCTTCTGGATTTTTTATTCCAAACACAGCATATTCATCAGGACTTCCAAGGAAAATCTTACATATTTCTTCTGTGTTGGAAATTTACTTGAGATCGACAATTAGTTGTACTTGAAATCCAAAATTAGGCAAAGAAAGAGAATGAGTGGTCTGTCTTTTTGGTATACACAGGCAATATTGAAGCTCCAAAGGAGAGCATTTACAAAGGACTCGATTGCCTAAAGCCTGCATCTACTAAATGCTGCTTCTGCTGGAGTGGCAATGGGTAAGCCTCAGCAATGCTCCTTGTACAGTGCTTACTTGCTGAGCTAAGGAATACCATCCAGAACCTGAGGCATCTTAACAGCTGGAATGCAATTGTACTGCAGGATTCAGATCGTGAGAAGTTAAGAACTAATCAGATTCTGGCTGCAAGACAAAACATAAAATGACAAAACTCTCATATTGAGTTGAGAGTAGATCCAGCTGGATCTGTTACCTTCACACAGGAGAGCAGCATGTCCTGGCACAGCATTGTGTGGCACATACAAGCCCACATAGCTCTGTGCACACACGTGTGCAGGGTGTGCACCATTTCCATGCTCCTCTGGCTGGTCCTAGAAAGCTCTGTTGCTGCAAAAAGATATCCCTGTTGTGTTCATGGGCTACAGGAATGCATCTGTAACCCTTGTGAACCTTGGCAGCACGTGCCCAGCAGCGAGGCAGCTCAGCCACACTGAGAAAATTTCGTCTCTTCTCTCAAAATGCTCCACAGACCAATAATTGGGGCATGTTTAGTGCACTCATGTGCTGTTAATGCAAACAGAAAGGCCCAGTAAAATAAGGAGGAGCCACAAAACCGCAAGGTTTTCAGGTAACCCAGAGCTGGTGGAGAATTACTGTTCTGATGGACTGTTAAATCCTGTTATAAAGGGAGGGAAGGAGGGAGGGAGGGAGGGAGCTGTGGGTGGGGAAGGTGGTGTGACTCTGCTGGGAGAACTGTCGCCAACGGTTTTGCCAACACTTAAAATTAGGATGGGAACTGCTGTCTAATCTTGCAGCCAGAGACACTAACAGGAGGCATGTCTCCTTGGTGCCCCATGTGGTACCTCTGTAGCCTTAAATGATAATAGTTTTTTCAAATATATTTTTCCATTTCAGAGCCTGAAATTATGTGAGGGCTGTATCATTGCCCATCAGAGTGCCTTTCTGTTTTATTTTGGTTGCCTTTTTGTTTTTTTAACACGATGTGGGTGTGGCACAAGGGGACACAGTTTAGTGCTGGACGTGGCAGTGCTGAGTTAACAGTTGGACTGGATGGTTGTAGAGGTCTTTTCCAACCTAAACGTCTCTGTGATTCCGTGACACTGAAGGAGTGTGTTGCTGGCTTGATGGTGTAGTAGGAGGACCTGGAGGGCATTTTTGAGGACAGAGGCTGCTTGAGAACTCTGCAGGTTGGAGGGACTTACACCTTGCACAGTCTTGTCTGTGCAACTTGTGGGAAGAGGTGGCTGGCACAGGTTGTCCCCCAAAGCACTCCTAAGCTCTGGATAAGCACGCTGATTTGCACTGCCCCACAACCACTGAAATACAGGGCATAGCTTCAGTGACATAAGGCTGATCAGTGACCTGTGCTCAGGACTGGTCCTTATTCCCTTTAGGGTAAACATGGAGTCTAAAGGCCTCTGAAATTTTGTGCATTTGTTCCTCAGAGGTTGTGGATTTTTTTTCCTTGGCCCCATTCTTGCCTGGCCTCCTACCACATGCTGTGCTGTGACTGAACAGAGTGCGTGCAAACCAAAGCAGGCACTTCCAGGAGAGAGCTGCCTCTCTGCATCTCACTGAAAACAGGCACATGCCATACTTATAAACCAGGCCTTGCTGGTCTGGTGTTGTGTTTGCTTAACCACTGAAGATGAATGCATGCCCGCCAAAACCTCGTCCGAAATGCACCCCAGATCTCTGATGAACATTTGGCTAGAAAACCCCCACAAACACAAAGCTTGCTATCTGCTGCCAAACACAAAGGGAATGAGACAGTTCTTATAACTATTAGCTGCTCCTCGTAGAAATTGCTTGCTTGTGCCTTTCAACTGCTTAAGGATATATTAATTAAAAATAAACTATTGCAAAAGAGCACCAGACCCATGAAAGTCTTTATGCATTTAAACCCAGCACAAGGTTTTTTCCAGTTGTTTAAGCACTACTTATGCTAAATGCCTGCTGAGAACTTCACAGGGCATTTATTGATTTCAAGATTGAATGGAGGAAATCTGGGAGAAGATCTTCTGGTTTACAAAGGTATGGAGAGCCTGGAAAAAAAGTCTACCTTCTGTGGTAAAACCTTCTTCAGTGGAACAGTGCAAGGCAGGGCAAGGAGGCAGCTGTACTGAGCCACAGCCAAGGCACAGCTTTGTTCAATTAAATGGTAAGTTTAAAATACTGGGGTTGTTTTTGTTTTTGTTTTTGTTTGTTTTTTAAAATCAGTTAGAAAGGGTCAACCATAATGAAATGTATCAGTTTCCCATTACTTTGAAGTGCTGTTTTATGTTGTGATTATGTTTTGGGATTGGTGGGTTTTTTTGTTGTTGTTGTTTTTCTTTTTTTTTTTTCTTTTTTTTTTTTGTTTATTTGTGACAGGCAGCAGCTCCAGCTGGGAGGAGCTTTCCAGAGGAGAGAGCTGGACAAGACAAAAAAATGAAATTATTAACTCACCTTCTTGGATGCCTGTGACTGATCTGAATCAGACTGAACACAAATTTAAATTCTAGATGTTGCATGTACCCATAAAGTATTTACATAAACTTGGTGTAAAGTGTTCTCCTTGTCTACCACTGGAGAAGCAGTCAGTGCAGAGGAGAGGACTGCAAGCAGAGAGCAAGAGTCATGCTTCAGACTGCCTAAAAAGGGATGAAGGCTGAACTCATTGTCAGAGGAGTTAAGGACTTGAACTTTTAGTTCCACCTGTCAGGGAGGTGTCCCCAGCCACTACACTGGGAGAGAAAATGCCATTTCTCTCTCCCGCTTCATGCTAGGTAACTTTTCTTTGGCTCAGAAATGGAGAGAAGTAGGAAGAAAAATATATATTCCTCCGCATGATTACACCATACCTTAGCATGTGAAGCCTGCTGTCTGGGGACTAGACTTCCTCCTTGCTCTCCTACTTTTCTTCTCCTTTTACACTGAAACACTGATCGTTCATGCCTTATTTAAGTTTCAGATTCCATTAAAAATGAGTAACATTGCAGAACGTTTTTTTCCTGGTAGCTTCATCCAGAAAGAATTGGCAAATAGAGAATCGTTGGTTAATGTGTTGTAAGAAGGAAAGATTGTGGAGACCACAAAGTGCTGTAGGAAGTATATAACATTACCTTTGGGTGCACAGACCACCCAAGCCTCTTAAATCTATTTTGTCGGTCTCTGCAAATCTACTTTCAAATGGCTGTAGTTCACTCACAGCTTGCACCTCCTGCTCTGCTCGGTGCTCCCCATTCCTGTCCCACAGAATTATTTCATTTGAGCTGTCTGGCTTAAATGTCCCCCTGCCCTTTTGTTGTAGTGCTTTGGAGTAGATAACACTTGGATGATAATGGCAAATGTCAAAGTTGCTGTACACGCAAAAGTATACCAGATGCAATCCTGTTTAATTATATTTAAAGATTTTATGATATTTAATACATAATTTAAAATGTTTAGAGGGAAGCAATTAACTTACAGTATCAATACATTTCCAGAGGGCTGAGTTAAGTTATAATTGTCCAGAATTCATTGAGGCAAATGTCATTTTCCTCTTCCTGTTTTTAGCAGAGATGGAAGCAGTTTTGTTTTATTTCCACTTTGGTCTAGGCTTCGGGTGATGATTGAGGCTCGTGTCACTGTAGATCCATCTTCCTTAAAATCTCTGGAGAATTCTGCAGACTCTCTCTCTGGTTTGATTTTGAAGGAAGGTGTTCTCCTACCAACAAAATGCATCATCAGAAAATCAGGTATAATCTAGAGGAGTTTAAGTCACTCTATATATGTAAGAGCTTGTTAAGCCTCTAGCTCAGCAGCAGAAGTCTGCGCAGCTGTGGCACTAGGATTTCACATCATAGCCTGTAAGATTTGTACAGACTACAAAAGCAAGAAAATTTGATTTAAACAGGCCAAATTTCTGAATTTGCCTATGGCTGTGTTTTCCATGCCTGTGTCTCCTCCCATGAGCCTCCTTTTCCCTGGTCTAAGCAACCGAAGCTCCCTCAGCCTCTCCCGGTAGGACTTGTTCTCCAGACCCTCCTCCAACTTCATTGCTCTTTCCTGGAAGAAGCTGCTTCCCTGCAGCTTTCTTGAAGTGAGAGGTTCAGAACTGAACACAGCACTCGAGATGTTGCCTCGCCAATGCCAAGTACAGAGAGACAATTGCTGCCTTGGTCCTGCTGGGCACATTATTTTTGTGATGTTATTCACAGACGAGCAGGACTTTTTGACTTCAGGGCAGTCCCTTTGTCAATGAATGCTACCTGAGCACAGACAGCACTGACATCTGTTCAGCTTTGCTGCACAGAGCCCATACCTCAGGAGTGAGCTTTTGCTGCTTAGTCTTTCGGCAGAGTCCCTGTCTGGAAAGTTCCACACTCCTTTCTGGGAGGTCTCTGTGTTTGAAACGAAAGTTTGCACCATCACTGCAGAATGGGATCTGTTACTGTGTCCTACAGAGTCAAAAAACCCAACAAATAAAAAGTAATATTAGAGGCAGAGTTTTCCGTGTCTGGGTCTATAACAATTTTCTCTGACCATCATAGTTATTACTGCGTTATGGCTTCCTTCCCAGTAAGCCACTGCCTAGAGAGATGTCCAGAAAGATATCTAGATCTGGAAGAAAAGCTGTTGATCAAGATCCAAAGCAGCTCCTTAATAAGAGAATGAATAGAGCCCCACTCCCCTACCAGGGAATAACCTGATATTGGCCACAGTCCAGCTGAAAGCTGCTTTGTAAGTCACCCTGGGCATTCTTCTGCCAGGTTACTACATCACAAGGCAGCAGCTGACTTGTATATTGCTTTCTAACAGAGGCAGAAAGGGGCAAAATGCCCCAAACTAAGGACACCTTGTCATTCTCTTCTCTTTCTCTCACCACTGCTTGCTAAAAGCACAGCTCATTCTTGGAGGAAGTGAGAACATACCTATATTATTCTGTAGTGACTGCAGCCACTCCTCCATTAGTCTCTGAGAAGGTGCTGCAAAGAAATACTCTGCCCCATCTCTCAGCCTGTAAATAAGGATAGGAAAAGGTGAAATCTAGTCAGTTTTGCCTTATACTGTCAGTGCTTGTGAGTGGAGGACATTTCAGTTAAGCCTCCTAACAACATACAGCCTTATGTGAGGTGGGCAGGGAGCTGCATAGGCTTTTGTTTGTGCCCTTCTCCGTAAGACTCACCGCAGCATGAAGGCGTTCTCTTTCCTGATGTAATTCACCAGCCTCTCACATTTGGCACCAGAAATGTCCAGGGACAGGACTGTGGGTATGTTCTGAAGGGGGATAAATTTGAAACAAAGTGTGTTTTATGTCCTTTCTGCTAGGATTCAATTCCATACCAACCTGCAGGCAGACTACATACCAACCCCTTTATGCTTCTAACTTTATAACTAAGATCACTGAATAGGACCAACCACAGAGGAACCATGGACAATTGGATTATATCTTGAAGGCAATTCTTGAATAAGATACTTCTTTTAATCTTTGAAAATCTCTGGAAGCTTATTATTCTGTTTTTTAGTTGGAGTAGTTGAATAATTCCTGAATTTTCAGTCAGCTGACATTTAAAAGGGAACAGATCACCCCAGCCCCAAACCACAGGTGATATTTTTAAATTCATTTTTACATATGCAGACACAAATTTTGCTAGAAAGATTAAAAAACCAAATTACCTTAGGTGCTTCTTTGTCATCATTATAGAAATCAAGCTTTAATCCATCAAGTTTTACATAGAAGGATTTCCAAGACCTTGAGTGTGGCTACATGAATAGAAATGGTAATAAAATTCAGTTATGAAGTATATATTTTATGGGAGTAGTGAAATCTTTCGTATACAACTTCCACTGGAAGCCAGGACCTGTCAATATTATGATCACAGAAGTTCTCACAGTCATGGTTATCTCTTAGAAAAACAGAACCTACTATAGTTTCTGTTGAGCGATTCAAGAAAGGGTCTCTGTCAGTCAGGACTGAACAAATGACATAAGCTGGTTCAAGTAAGCTCTGACCACTGTGTGGTCAGCAACATCTCTGAAGATAGAAAATTAAAGCTTTGTCTAATTTTTGGCCACTAAAACTCCACTTTCTTCCCTAGCTAGAATGCCAGCCCCTGCCTGCTGGTCACAGGCTACTTTTATCAAGTGTGTGGTTACAATCTAATGTAGCTGCTGAATTCTTCTTCATTTGCTAAGCTAACCCCAGAGGAATGCTACTGAAAAATGTGCAAAAGTAGCAGCTGTTTCTAGCCCCAGTTATGTACCACTGAAAGCTTAGCTGAGTGCTATGAGACCCTTCTTGATGAAGGATCCTATAACTTATATTCACATTCTGTTATGCCAGTGAATCAAGTCGACAATTTGGTCATTCAGAGAAAAGGAAGGAAACAGTTCTGAGGAAGGTGAGTCATAGCTTTTCTTGTTTGGTAATATGGAAGTTCAGTATCCCTGCAGACTAAATTCTGTGTGTCCACAAGTGAAGAAAAACTAAATTCTTCTTCCAGAAGATGGAGTCCATACCAAATTCACTTTTTAAAATAGGTCTTTTAAGTTAAAAATTTGAGAGGAAATATTCTATGGGACAAATAAACCAAGACAACTTGTTTATGTGCAAACACTGAGCAAACACTGATGTTGGCAGATTGACAGTGAATATTAGAAAATTTCCTGTCCTGTTGTGTTCATTAGGCTACTGACCTGAAGTGGTATCATTTCCTAGGGTAAGAATTTAGATTTCAGTTTCATTCAAACCTGTATTTAACAAAGCAATTCTTCAAAGATAAACAGAATCTTAGTTCTGTTCTAGCACAGTCAGAAATTACAAATATTGGGAGCATGAGACTGAGGGCTTCCACTGGTCACAAGCTATCACATGCTGTTACGGGACTGTGAAGCTTTAGTTTTTTTGTGGTGTGGTTGTGGTTTTTTTTTGGTTGTTGTTGACTTTTTTTGATTGTTTGATCGTTTTTCCCAATTCAGTTGATATATTGAAACCTGTGTTTGTAATTTGGAAAATGTAGTTAAGATGTTCATACAGACTAGAGTCTGGTTTATAAATCCATTAACTCTGACAGATCCTGTTCTGCATGATTCCCATGACAGGCAAAAAATTTGCTCTTTCTCTTAAAGATCAGGTATTGCCAAAGCTAGTGGACACTTCCTCATGCATTTTATGGGTAGCTGAAACAGTCTCACAGTACTGAGCTCCTCTTCAGCAAGACCTTATCCTAAAGAAGTCATACCAGATCTGGGCTATAGATGATGGTATTTATTTCTACCTGTTGTCTTCCCGGAAGGATCTGGTCTCGCTTCTCTAGGAAACCTTCCATGTCCTGGAGACTTGCAGAAACCTGAGACATAAAAGAACATTGCTACTTAACTTTAAAATGGCCCTTAGGCCTATGTTAAATTTCTGGAGGTCTTTTTTAGATAAACTGCACGCAAAGAGACTGATCTCTGGTTCCTCTAGCCTTTACACTGAGAGCACAGCTGGGAATCCTCATTAGGTTGCAATGGTATTTTTGATAGAACCCCTAAACAAAGAGAATTCAAATCCTTCTCAAACAATTTGCTTACGGAAATTGTTCTATCATAGTGTGTTAATTAACTAATATTGTTTTTATATTATTACATACATTTTACAGCTTAAATTGTTCAAGTTATTCATACCACATCCAGAATTACTGAGTTACGCCAATGTAGGGTGTTGTACTGGTGCACTGATGCACATGACAAACATGTTCCTCTCAAGAGTAAAGGAGCTAAAGGAAATAATTTTATCTGCCCATTAGTTAACAGTGAATTTCCTGCCAGGGTGAGCAAACAGGAGTTGTTGGTTCTAGTCTTGCACCAGGTCAGTTCTTTGACAATTGTGCCATGAAGTCCTGCCTCTCTCTGACTTTGAAACAGAGAGTACCCTAAGCACTGCCACCTCACCCAGAAGGTGTAGGTAAATCATCCTCTTTGTGCAACACCATCTCATGGCTGTTGTTAAGTTCTCTGCTGAGTATTCAGCAGCAGGAATAGCCTCTAGTTCAGGAAAAGAAAAACAGAAACCAGTAGAGTTTTTAAGGCCGAGACTATAAAACTTAGCAAATTAAAAATGGTCTTAAGCTGTACATAGCTGCTTAAATGCTCAAATGTTTTTGTTTAAACTGTTTGAATTGCAAAGGCACATAAAATGCCTCTTGTTTGAATCCAGGACTAGACCCACTGAAATGCCCACTGTATGGTGCTCTTTGTGACTTTCACACAGAACTTCCTATTACTGCTTTACTTTAACTAGCACAGGATAGTGATTTTGTCAGGAGAGAGTCAGAAATTCCTGGGTCTTACCAAAGATGCATTCTTTAATGTCTCCCCAGAGGAGTTAGATGGCAGTAAGTTTGGTGAGTTATCTAGTGACCTTTGTCCAGGCTCGGGTGGTGTCGCTGTTAGTTTGGTCTGCAGGCTGGAGAAAGAGGAGCCTATAGCATCTTTTTCCTGAGGAGATATGTGGTCTGTGGCTTGTGATTCTGACAAACTGCTGCTGTGTTGCTGGCTTATAGGAGTAGGAGATAAAGGGGAGCCTAAAGAACTGTGACTTTCCAAAGATGCAGCTTGTGGGCCCATCATCTTTGGAGTAGCTGGACTGATAATCTCACTGAGCCTTGTCTCAGCTTTCATTTCTGTTTTGTTGCTGCTCAGCGTTTCAGGGACTTCCTCAGAAGCGAATTCTTGGAACCTTGTTGGAGATTTTTCAACGGGGGAGTAAATAGTTTCAAGTGGGACCCTCCAGGACACGCTGGGTACAGGTGGCAGTGGTGTTGTGCTCTTCATCTCTGTCACTTTTGGCGGTGCATTCCTTTTGTCAGATGGTTTTCTTTTCAGAGAGGGAACCCGTACAACTTTGCTTTTATCCTTCTGCTCACTCTCTTCTGTGTCTACTTGTTTCAGAAGATTCATCTCTCTCTGTGGGACAGCAGTATTACGTTTATTAAAATCACCTTCATTGCATTCATGAATACTTAACTAAGATTTTGTTGTTTTAAGCAGGAACAGTTTTTCAAATGAACTGTCTCCTGTTATTGAGTCTTAAGGCCTGTACTTCCACTGGCATTCTTAGAGTTTGATCTGAATCTAATTGCTATGTGCTAAGCATTATTTTGTTGCCCAAATCAGGAATACTACTGGCAGTTAATGTCAAATACGGTTAATCCTCCCCTTGCTAAGTTCTCTGGAGGCTGATTTTTTTTTTTAATAAACTCAAGAGAAACCGTGCTCCTTTTCTTGTGGCACTACTTCTTTAATTTTTCTGTAAGAACACTGAGTATCCAGGGTTGTTCTCATGGAAAATTTTGGAGGGAAGTACTTCTGTCTCTTCACTTAGCCTATTTGCAAATCACTGAACAAGAGACAGATTAATTTTCAGCCTAATGTCAAACACAACTGTTATGTTTTACTGGTTATTTCAGTAAAATAATTTTAAAAACCTCCCCCACAATGAAAGAGAATCTGAGAAGCTCACTGAATATTTTTGGTATTTAACACTATCCATTCTAGAAATCTTATGCTGAAAGAAAAAGGCATGTTTGTGCCTTGGTCTCTCTTTTCAGCCCTTTGCTATCCTCTATTACTTTCAGGTGGTGCCAGCTCTCTTCTGAAATCCTGAATGAAGCAAAATCTCTCCATCTATGTAGCAAGGGATCACCCTGCTTCTCACACCCTTTTCACCGTCCTGGCACAAGAAAACTTCCACTTCTCCCTTACAGGTTTTTCAAGCTAGTTGATGTCTTTTGATCCATGTATAGGTCTTGCTCTGTCTGAAATATCTCAGCTTTGGCTACTCATTTACCCCATCTCAGCACAGGAGTTCATTGTTATGTGGAGTGACGTTCAAGCAATGGATGACCCACAGTTTATACACAGCTCATCTGCCTCCTACTACTCACCTTGGTTTTCCTGCTGAGCTGAGCAAATTTCTCCTCCTGTGCAGCAAGCATCTTCTCAAAATCATGGTGTTTCTTCAGTAATTCCTCTACTTCAGACACTGAATCCTGAGTGGAAAAATTACCACATACACAAGTCCAAAATCAAGTCCATCAGAAGAGATTATGCTTAAGATTTTCAGATTTATCCATTCTATTTCGCCAAGTGAGGATTCTGGAAATTTTGTAATTGAATGTCCAAACCCCTGCTAGTGTATGAAAAATCTGAATTTACATTTAAATAAAAGGTCTGTGTCTGTCTGCTGTGCAGGAGAAAAAGAGCTCAAATACCAACCTTTCCGTTTCTGCAAGGCCGTGCAGGGCCATGTAGTACCAAGAGCTATAACTGTTTATGTGCAGATTAAGTACTTGGATTCTAGCTTGTGCTAGACACAGAGGTTGTTCCTGCCCTACCACAAATGCATCTGAGACTTCTGTCATGTTCTCTGCTCAGTTTCTGATACCCAAGTTCATGACTTTGTTTTCCAATCTTATAAATTATCAGAAGATAGCCAACAATGAGAAAAAAAACCAACAAAACAAACAAAAATATGGATGCTGGTGTTTAGAAAGGAATTTACAAGCTAGCTATCAAGCTGTCTGTGTAAAACATTATCTGCTTAATGAGAAAAATGAGGGAAAAGCCCCTTTATTTCCTCTACAAGGTGGGGAAAACCCCTTTTCCCTTTTGAAACAGGCTCTCAGCAAAACAGGGAAGGTTGAATCCTCTGCAAGTTATGTGAAAAAATGGTTTAGAATTCTCCCAACTCTTCTAGGACCTGCTGGAAGCCACCACTTCTAGGACCCCATCACCACGTCAAATGCAGCAACTGCCCTGGGGTCACTTCTGCAAGAGGACAGAGCTCCTGCCCTTTCTAATCTCAAGGATGCATTGCTGCTGGGGTTGTGGCTAATTTCAGGCCTGAGCTGATCCGTGAGCCAGGCCCTCTGCACATGCTGAGAGGCACAGAGTGCTCAGTGGTGCTGCAGTGTTGTTACTCACCCCATAGGAGGGATCGGAAAGAAAGCTCTCCTTGGCAGCGAGCCATGCTTCTGCTTGCTCGAGCTCTCTGCGGAGCAACTGGATCTCCCAGTTTTCTTCATATAACACTTTCCTCATGTCCCAGCTCTCCTTTACCTTCTTCATCAGCTCTGACAGCTCTAACAGTTTTTCTTCAATCTAGAAAAAGAATGATCCTAATGCCAGAAGCTGAAAAATGCAATGAGACTTTCACATGACAGTCAACTATAATATAACCTGCTTTCACAATTTAGAAGATGACCTCTAGATAATGTTGTGGTGTTAGCATAATTTAGAAAAGATGTCTGAGTCCTACTTGAATTAATTTAGCATGTAAATTGTGTAGCTATATAATACAATTTTAGGCGTATTCCACATACTGTATGACAAATATTCTGCCATATTATTTCCCAAGATGAAACTTTATACCCAGGCAATTTGTACTATAAAATGAATGAGAACCAGAAAATTCAACAAATACATCCACTTAAGGCAAGGCAATGATGGAGAAACTTTATGTGTGGACAGTTTTCTTGTTCTTTCTACAACAGAAGTAATGTAATCTTGCATAAATTCTGAAGATGTTTTTGATGGTGTGGTCTCTGGATCTACAGCCAGTGTCTTGGGCAAAGTCTAAAGATACACAGATAACAGAGTCACAGAAATTTTAACATTCTCGCCCCTTTGGACATTTCTGAAGGACTACATATCGTCTGGTATTAGAAGACTCGGGGACATCAGGGACATCAGCAATGCAAGGTGATTGCACTGTGATGTAGCACAAGAACTTTAAAATATGTTTTCTTTTTCTGTGTGTCACATGAAGTACGTAGGTTTTAATAGTAAAGAACCTGATCGTCCTGTTCAGTTGTTCTGTTCTGAGAGACAAAGCTGCACCTCCTGTCTGTTTCATGTCTTTTTTCACTCTTGTTTGTAAAATATTTAACTCTTCAACACACCTCCACAGACATGAAATGTCCATTCTTCATCAGGTCACCTCCTGCCCGCTGCATTTCTTCATATTTCAGCCACTGCTTCTCTATCTCACGCTTGTATTCCTCGTGGCGCTTGATGAGCAGTTCTGCTCCCAGGACATCGTTTGCCAGTTCCTCAGATATCACCAGAGCATGCATCTCATTGGCCCAGGCCCTACAGAACAGAGAGTATAAAAGGGTAAAAAGGAAAGGAATTTGAGTCTTTTGGACGTTCAGGGGTGCACACA
Source organism: Erpornis zantholeuca (assembly GCA_013400515.1). NCBI lineage: Eukaryota > Metazoa > Chordata > Aves > Passeriformes > Timaliidae > Erpornis > Erpornis zantholeuca. Next base: position 13,564 of record VZTN01001020.1, on the reverse strand, counting down.
TCCCATGGCTGTGGATACATGCACACAGACTTTTATTTGCTCACAAGAGAGATTAATATTGTCCTGATTTTGCCTGGGATAGAGTTAATGATATTCTTAGTAACTGGTACAGTTTTGGGTTTGGTACGAGAATAATGTTGACTACTCACTGATGCTTTGGTTGTTGCTGAGTAGCTCTTACCCTAACCTGAGGACTTCTCAGTTTCCCAGGCTCTGCCAGTGAGGAGGTGCACAAGCAGCTGGGCAGGGGGGAAACACAGCCAGGACAGCTGATGTAAACTGCCCAAAGGGACAATCCATACCACAGAACACCATACCCAGTATGTGAACTGGGGGAAGTTGGTGAGAAGGATGCTTAGGGACAGCCTGGGCACCAGTGAGCGGGAGGTGAGCAATTGTATTGTGCAGCAATAGTGTGGGAGGGGAGGGGTTATTTTACTTTTTTTTAAACAATATTATCTTCATCATTAGTATTATTATATTTTACTTTATTTCAGTTATTAGAGGGTTCTTACCTCAACACATGAGTTGTGGTTTTTTTGGTTTTATTTTTTTTGTTTGCTTTTTGTTTTTGTTTTGTTTTGTTTGCTTGTTTTTTATTTCTGATTTTCTCCCCATCCCACTGGGAATCAGGGGGAGTGAGTGGCTGTGGAGTACTTAGCTGCTGATTGGGGTTGACTAAACCATAGAGATGTACAAATACATTGATGAAGGTTTACTCAGACATCCAGGGGATTTATAATATTCCCAGTGCTGTTTCCATACACAGCCTATTAAGAAGAGAGCAGCAGCATCTGCACCTACTGAAGCATCGTGTATGCAAATTCTCAGAAAGAGCTAACTGCAATTGCCTAGGCTACACACGTTAACAGCGTTTTTATACACTGTAAAGGACCACAGAGACTTTCAGATGCCATCAAAACCTTACCACCACACATGAAAGTACTTCACATACACAAAGAGCACTGATGGAAAGAAGTGTATTGATAGATACTTTTAAAGAAACATTTTCTACTTCATAACTCTCAGTTGGCACAGACTAATGTATGATTGTTCGATTTACGTACGAATGTACCATTTACCTGAGCTCGGGTTCTATCCCTTAGCATAGTAAATGTCCAATAGTCAGTGGTAACCATTTCACTGTCTTTTTATTTCTGCTTCTGTCATAGGTGAATGTTTTCATCACCTATTCTAGGAGATTATCTTTAATGCAGCTGCTTTGACTCTGAGAAAAAGAGGCACGGTGTCTGTGCAGGCATACAAATTACTTCACTATCTAACCCTATCTTCCTACAGAATCAACAGTAGTTTCAGTTGGAACTGTGAAACTACCAAATTTATCCACAGTGACTGAATTCTCCAAGAGTGTTTAGGAAACAGTCTAAAAAAGTGACTTTTTCATGCACACTGCACTGACGTGTCATGTCACCTCTGGTATCTGGTAAATTCTGTGAAGTGCTGTTGAGGAGATGTCATGGATTATTACTCAAAGATATTTGAAAGCAAGCTGCAGAACACCTGGGGCAGGGATCAAATAGCTAACAGGTATAATTTAGAAAATCCTGTATGGGAAAGACAAGAAATGAGGCCCACTGCCAAACTCAAGGCCCAACACATACATCAGCTCCCTGCAGTCATTGAAGTAGAGTTGGACTTGTTCTGCCTGGTTCAGTCTTGCCTTCCTCTCCAGAAACTTTTTGTCCAAGTTTTCCCAGCACTCATCCACATCTGTGAGTCTCTCCATGATGTTCTCCTTAACTTGAGGGTATGTGCGGCTGAGGTGCCAAGCCTCTCCTCGAATCCGTTCCAGCTCTTTCATGATGACTCCTAGATCTCTCTGGAACAGAGACAGAATGGATTGTAAGACCAAGTAACTACTTAGTTCTATCAAAAGTGGAATTAGCAATGATGCAAAGATTTTCTGCCCTCTGGCTGTAAGGATGCTGGAAATATGAATGCCTCTCAGATTTCCTTTAATACCTTATAATATTTGTCAAACATAAAAGAAGCTTCTTTAGACATGATGCACAGATTATTTTGTAAGTGTGGAGCTGAAGTTTCCTGTAGTGCAGATGACACCTTTGCAATTATGATAACAGCTTGGAATAGATATTAGAAAAGAAGTTCATCCTTAGAAGTGTTAGCATTAATAATATAATATAATATCACAATGTTAAAAATAGGAGAAAAAGGCCATCTTCTCTGAGGCACAAAGAATATTTAAGGGTGCAATAAAATTGTATTGCAAGCAAGGCCCTTGAGAGGCATGCATCAGTCTCCTTTTTTTTGCCTTCTATGCTTTTCTGCTACTGCTTCATCACAGAACCTCTTACCTCTACTCCCTCAAGATGGCTGAGAAGTGTCTGCACACCTGGAAGATCATACCCATAATCTTCTATATCCACCACTGCCTCTTTCTCCTGCATCCAGCCCTTTACTTCATCCACATCGTGGTCATACTGGTGAACTTGACGGGCTGCTCTTAGGTTCTGGAGTAGAGAAGTAATTTAATGGTAATACTCTGTGGGATTTTGTGTCTACAACATGGAAATGTGTAGCCCTAATATGTCATAATGCAGTACAAAATGCTCAAGAGAGGGAATGAAACACCTTTCCCATTAAGTCACCTGAAAGTGAGGTGTTAAGATAACCTAATTTCCCTAAATTCTCTTGGAAAATGGAAAGAAACAGATGTCTCCAATGAGCAATTTATCCCTGTGTAAGTAGAATGATCAAAATAGAGAGCATGAATTGCCCTGTAAAGGTAGCTCTCTACACCACAGAAGGTGTCCTAAATACTTGCTTGGAATAAAGGTCTACACTGCAAACAGTGAAAATAAAAGGAATTGAACAAAAATGATGTTTTTCTGAAATTAGAGGATTAAAAAAATGTTCTAATACTACTTTATAGACAAACTCTATATTAACAATTGTCATTCATTTTTTTCTGCTACCAGACATTAGTGGGCTTGAGCTACTTCATAAGGAACATGTATATGAAACAGTAGTGAAAAAAAGGGTTGAGGACATCTGATGTTTTATGGTCTCCTTAAAACTAGTGAAAATGTTGCATTGTGTGTGTCACCTCTGTTTTTCCAAACACATCTGTGACTGCAGTTTCCTGAGAGGAAGTGAGCTGAATGAACACCTAACTGCTGCCTGAAGGTAGGGGGTAGGCTCTGTGTCCTCCATCTCATTCTCTCCCATATGCCTTCTTTGATTTCAAGTAGCTAACTCAGCAAAAACCCGGAGAATTTTAATCTTGTTTGGCAAACTATTTAGTAAGTAGTTCTATAAAGAGACCAATAAGTGTCAGAGCCAGATTCCTGTGAGTGGTGGTAAACTGTTAGACTGGCTTTGTTTTTCAGGAAACCAGAGTTAGCAGTGAATTAAGGAAAACAATCACTTGGAGCTGATAAACATCTCTCACATATAAGCCTTGCCAGGAATGGTAGGGTAAGCAGTGGCTACAAAGGGAAATTAATCTAGAAAAACTGAACAAGATGTACTCATTGCCCCTCTAAACCTTGTGTTTCAACATGAGCAATGCACTGCTTTTGGAAAAAAAATGAGGAAATGGAAACTTCAGGGAAATCAATGCCCTGTTTTTTCATGTGTTTCCTACCTCTGTCCTTATCTGAATGGCATTGCATAGTTTCTCCCACATTTCATTGATTTGCTTAGTTCTCATCTGGATAATATCCATCTTGCTGTGGCCTTCCTTATCCAGTTTAGATGCTAACTCATTTAAGGAGACAACTTTGGAATGTCCCAGAGGTTTCATCTCATTTACGAAATCTTTAAACTTTTTCTCCAGAACCTGCAGAATAAATGGAGATACAGATTTAGATATAATAATATCTGCCCACCTCTGTGACAGAGACAGAAGAAATCACTTTTTTTGCTCTGTATAACACAAAAGCTGTGCACTGCAATCTACAGTGCAAATTGCTTGATAAACCTGAATGATCTGGAGTCAGAAGAAGACATCTGTTGTCTTGATCATTTAACATTCTGTCACAGAGAAAAAGTAACCACATCCTGACATGCAGAAGTTGCCCAGATCAAAAGCTAATGAACAGAACTTGTCTACATATGCAGCAGTTTCTGAGGAGTGGACACTACTAATTGTACCTCTTGGCACCATGTGCCCCAAGGAGAAATTTATCCTTGAAATCAACAGCTAGAGGTATGAATGCTGCAGCCCAATGTCTTTGACCAAAATTGTTATAAGAGCATTGCCCATAGCCAAATTTTCTGGTCCTGTCGAATTTATAAGCAGGGCAAGCAGTGAAGTGTTCTGACCTCACCTTATCCCAAGAAGAGCTAACTTTCTGATCTATCTGATTTTCTGTTGGAGGACTCTATCTCAGAGAGCCTGTATAAGCAGACAGAAGGCAGTCTGAGTTCTTGCTGTCAAGATAATTGCTCTGCTTAGTTTTTGTCATTGTAACATGCTTCACTGTCAGCAGCTAATTGCAGCAAATATATCCCTGCTTTGCCACACAATACACACAATACCTTTAATTTACTTTTACCTCAACATCATCTAAGTCCTGCCCATAGTCATCGGACTCTGCTAGACATAGTTTACTGGAAAGCCAAGCATCCACCAGCTGGAATTCTCTTTCAAACTGATAGAGCTGGAATTGTTCTTGCAGGCGTTTTCTCTGGGTGTCAGACTTCAGTAGGAGAGACTGATAGTCTGCTAGGATCCCCTGGAGCTTGGAAAGTATTACTGAACTGTAAAGAATAAGAAGCAGAAGGTATGTATTTGTTTTATTGTTCCTTCTGAGCATGGTTTTTTCTGACATGTTTAACACCTTTAAAATCCAGAATGAACCAGATAACATCATAGAGTGAGTTATGCTGTGCCATTAAAGCCAGCTAGCTCAAGAAATTAATACATATCATACAAATGGCTGCTCTTTTCACTTCCTCCTCCCCAGATAAAAAAATGAACTTCCAATGAAAAACAGTCAGGAATGTTCATTTCCTTTCCCAAGCACAATGTTTTTTGAACATTTATGGTATATTAGAAGTAGATGACAGTTCCTGGGAGTAGACAATGGACAAAGAAACTGATCTGCATTAATTGGTCTATAGCTAAAAAACCCCTAAACTCATGAAAATATTAAAACAATCATAAAGCTTTTGGGGAGCACAGTGTGTGTGATGAGGATGAAGGAGGGATGGGTGTCCCCTGAAGTCTTATTTCTGAATGAATCATCAAACATAGTTTAACTTTTCTTTTGTATTTGCCTTCTCTGAGCATTTCTGTTAGACCTGGAGAAGAAACCCATTTTGCTTTCCTACCTCTCTGGACTGTCTTTGTTTATCAAGCTGGCACCTGTCTCCTGTACTTTCTCGATCCGGGACCTGAAACTATCCATGTCCAGTTTGGTGGCTTCAAGTTTCCGAAGTAAAACTTGTGTGGATTCTTCATTCTTCCCATAATCAGAGGTCTCTAGAATGAAACTCCTCTCTGCCAGCCATGCCTCCACCTCTAGCAGCTGTATAAAATACAGGGATGAGTTTTAATGCATCAAGCCATTGGTCAAGCCAAAGCAAACTGACAGCAGTGGTGCACTGACACATGAGTGAAAACAGAGAGCACCTTAGGTGTCTTCCTGTAATGCAGTCTAGCAGACACGGTTCCAAACAATGTGTACCCAGAATCCAGTAACTGCAGTTACATGGCACTCACTGCAATTAGTTGGGAAGGTAACTGTCATTTCTCCATTGTATCTGTATTTACCAGATATGAAAAATCAGAGCACTGTGAATTCTGCTCCTTTCTCAGCACTCACATCCATTTAACAATGCAGGTGTCAGATGTTTTAAGAAAAGAAAAGCCAAAATAAATCCCTCAGGAACCATCTTTACCTCATTTAGGAACAGATGGGCCTCATAGGACTGCATAAGCCTCTGTCTCCTCTCTTGAGCCTCCGTCTTCAAGGCCTTTACAGAAGTCTCAAGCTCCTTCAGCTGCTCCATAATCTTGCGAGAGGCTGAGTGGCCTCCCCTTACCAGTTTCTGTCCTGTACTGAACACTGCTTTGGTCAAAGCATCCCGACTGTTTATCTCATTCTCCAGGTTCTGGAAGGAGTAAAGAGTAAAATAATAGACCAAAAATTAAAGTTAGGGAATTTTTATTCCAGAAAATGTAGTCACATAATTCCATTATAAATTTGCTTTCTATTCACGAAGGTGTGTCAGAGGTACAAAGCCTGAGTGTAAGCTTGAAGTGGAGTAGAGGAATTTTAGGGTGTGAATGAGTGATCATAGAAATCAAATTTAGCCATGAAGTTTGAACTTTGATGCATATCTACCTCAGAGTCTCAAGAAAAGAGGTTCTAAACACAAACTTCTTATTTGTAGATTCCACTGAAATATGCCTACTTCCATTTCATTAGATGGCATTTCTTGAATTAAAACATGTCTGGAGAATAATGACCAATTTGCCTGCACATTAATATTTATCATTTGCCAGTGCCTTTGTAGAAGATGCAGCTTTGCATAGCAGCCACTGTAAACCCTGTGGGTGCATGAGTACCAGGCAGCCAACAGGACAAAGAGAGAAGGAAACCACCTGAACCAATTCTCAAAGACTTTACTTTACATTAATTTTTGAACACTTCTGAGTAGTTTTAAAAACTATGTGCATCCCTCCATGTGCCCTCCCCTATGGTATTTGTCTGGGTAGGCAAGGCCCATGCTGTGATTTTTCTGTGAGCATGCATGCATTCTTTGGCTGACTGTGCCTGATCACCTTGAGCACAAAGAAGTCACACAATTCTGTCATTGTTCTGTTTAATTTCACAGCTGTGAATAAGAAGGTTCGGAGACAGACTGCAGTGCTGTGTTGATGTAGAAGAGATGCCCTCTATGAGGAGAGGAGCTGCTTTCTCAATTCAAGTGTCAAGCTTGGCTGGAAAAGAGCTCTGATTCTAATCTTGCCTTTAACTTCCCCCTATTAATTTCAAGATGTTGTTGAAAAGTGATACCATATCTGTTCCAAGCCAAGCAGCTGTTTGAAGACATAATATATTTGTGTGCAAATTCTGTTTTGCAAGACAGATTTTTTTTTTTTTCCCCTTAGGTTAATGCAGTTCACACACAATCTCTTTTGTGGTAACAAAACAAGAACTGAATTTTACAAATCTGGCTCATTAGGACAAACAATAGAGGATGAAAAATAATAACATGTTCAATTCTGGATTGTTATGTTAACTCTGACATTTGCTTGCTTCTAAACCAACATTAAAAAGAAGGTGCAGAGGCTCTAGCTAGTAACACATTAAGAGTTAAAAGCTTATATTTTAATCCTGTTCCCAGAAGAATAGTAAGTAAAATGTTAGAGAATTTTATTATGTACTGATTTTATGGTATATTTCTCCCATTCTCACAGTTAGTCAAAAGTTTTTGAGACTTAGCCAATTGACAAAAATTAATTGTAGCCTAAAGCAGTATCTCTTCTGTTCCTTCAGTTATTTGAAATTTTTTCTCAGATTCATTCAGCTCAAGCATTCTTTCTTCTGTGAACTTAATTGCTTTCTTACCATGTCAATGAGCTCACAGTTTTTAGGAATAATTGCACACCTAACAACATTTATATTTTTAATCATGATGAAACATGTTTTCATTCTTACTGTTTTGCAATG
>VZTN01001018.1:237-18877 GCA_013400515.1 Erpornis zantholeuca | reverse complement strand
TTATATGGCTGACGTATACATAATAACTTATATTTTGTTCAAACATGGAGATAATAATTATATTGTGTGCTTCTTAAGGAGTTAGATTCCTAAAAAAACCTACCAGGTATTACTTTAGATGTTTTTTAAGAAACAATAGGTAAATATTCTACATTTTTTAGATTCAGTCGTTTTTGTACATTGATTTCTTCTAAAATTTTTAGTGAAAAATTAAGCTCCCCAGCTGGCTACCAATACTCACTCTTTTTAAAAGTGCTGTCTTAATAAGCTGATTCTGCACCTTTTTGAGATAATGTTTTAATGGGAAACCCATTTTATTGGAAACCCATTGTTCTAACTTGTAATTAAGCAATTCAATTGATTTTCATTCAAATAAGCCAGATGAATGTAACTTGTCAAGTACAGTCATGGGAAGTCATGTTCATAAGAGAATCCATGCTTTTCTCATGCACACCTATTGAAGAGAGATATATTTTCTAGAATAACTTCAAGAGAATTATGAAAGAAATGACAGTAGGCTGTTTCTAAAAATTTTTAAATAGTTTAATCTGAATTTCTTATCATCACAAAAGTTAAAGGTAAAAATGTGCATATGTTTTGCCATAAATGATCACCAATTATTTTTGTAAATGGCATTATTTGTTGTAAAAATATTGTCATTTCTTAAGATATGCATGCTGTGGGGCATACTAGGCTAATCACGTCAAGGTCATTCCTGGTAAAGCTGGAGAATAGTATCTCAAAAGGGCTGCATTTGCTTTGGGACAGGTATTTTCCAAGTCAAGTCCCTAAGTCTTGGTTCCCTATGCACATCCTGCTTAGACCAAGACTGCAGAACCCAGATATGATGACGTTATACTAGGCACTTTAATTTTTTTTCAAAATAAACTCAGAGTATGAAAGAATCTGTAGTTCTTTGCAGTAGCAGTATGTTTAGGGAATTGCTGATTGGCCCTGTAGCTCCTGTCTGTCATTAATGATGAAAGACTAGAAAGGGAGTTTTCTGCAGCTTATCTGATAAGCTGGGCAGTAAAGCCTGGAGTTCCTTACCTTAAACAATATGAGGAATATCAGCTGGTTTTTGGGTTTTTTGTAATTAGTTCATCTTTGAGCAAAGTGACAGTCCCCAGAGATAAAAAAAAAAAGATGCTAAGAACCAAATTCGGGACAGATATTCAAGCTTGTCCATTTTAATATTAACCACACTGAGCTGGCAGACAAAAATGAGATCTAAGCAAGTGTAGTATCTTAAAGACTGTTTTCAGAGATGTTTATTAGGATTAAAGTGTTTGAGTAAGCCACAATTTTTATTTTCTTTAAAAGCCACTCTCCATCTTACTTCAAAAGCCATGTCCTGACAATCCTTCAGGGGGCTCAAAAGAAAGAGAGAAGAAAATGGGCAACAGTTTTATATTGAAAGAGGGTAAACTTAGATTGGACAAAAGGAATATTTTTTTCACAGTGATGGACTTGAGGCACTGGCACAGGTTGCCCAGGGAAGTTGTGGATGCTCCATCCCTGGAAGTGTTCACTGTCAGGTTGGATGGTGCCCTAAGAAACCTGATCTAGTGGAAGGTGGCCCTGCCCAGAGCAAGGGGGCTGGTACTCAATGACATTTAAGGTCCCTTCCAATAAAAAACTGTTCTATGATTCTGGGGCTCTCTTAGCTAACGATGAGAAAATATTTTTGAGTTTCTTATGCAAAGGATTCTCAGTGCAAAGTTCAAAGAATAATGTGACTTATATTTTTATAACTTATCCTCCTGATAAGGCCCAACATTCTGCATAGTGTGCACACATTCCCACTTATTTCACCACTGAGTAGCACAGATACGTGGCTGGAAACTCACAAGTAGCATTACAGCCCACAACAGTAAAAGACGAAAGTTCCCATTTTCAGCTAACTTGAGCAGCAGCTGCTATTAAATTCTGTAATTTTGACTTTTCTATTGGTCAAGCAAAAGTGAAATACAACAATCAAATTTTAATTATAAAAGGAAATATTCCCAAAATGTATTAAGGTTGAGAATACAGATAGCAAATTACACACAAAAAAAAAAATCAAATAAGCCCTAAAGAAACAAATCCCTTTCACATGGAACAATGTGTATTTTGATTGTGTGTTTTCTCAAATGTTACACAGAAAATGTAGCATGGTGGCAATAACTTTTAATGACTACTAAAATTTTATTTTATTTAAAGCAGCGATACAGTCCTGTAAACTTAAGTTTCATTTTTATAAAACATCAAATGATGAATGCAGAATTTATATACAATCTTACCCTGAAGATACCCTAAACAGATAATCCTGTTATATCATGTATAAGATCCTTATGGGGATAAAACCCAAACCGCACCCATCTCCATTAAATAGAAAAAGTCATTCTCCCAAAAATACAGTTTTCTAAAAGTAGAATTATAAAAAGAGTAAATAGTAGGCAGATTGCAAAATAACTATAAGACCACATAGATGTACATATGTATAACTGGAATACTAAATTTTATGACCAGAGTTTGAGGAGTCATTTTGTTGGATTTTAGTCAGAAAGAGCCATTTCAGTGCATTCAAGAGACAGGAAGAGAAATCTCCATCAACCCAAAGGCTAGCAGTACATTTTCTTCAGGGAGAATGTATCCACTTCTCATGTCTCCCATTTTAGTATTTAGTTTAATGCACATCATGTATTTGGCTTCTGTCTGTGTTTTTCTTTCCCAGCATAATTTTTGCAACAGATTTGCCCTGAAGCATTAACTACCCTTGATAGTTTTCTCTCTTACTGTGTGATTGCTTGCTTAGCATAATGACTTTTCTGCTTTTTTAAATTAGTGTGGTGTCACAGGAACTACTGTCGAAAAAGTTGACTTTAATGCAATATAATATCAGTAAAGGTAAGCACATATAAAATGTTAGTGTAACTACATTTCAGGTGTCCTGAGTAACCTTTCAGAATTTTGCACAGTAAATTTTGAGAAGGCATTTAAAACATTCAGATCTGTAACACGAAAATAGCAAAACACAGCTGAACAAAATTTCCTAGTAGAACATTTTATCTCTTTAGNTACCAAAATACTTTTTATTCAAGAAACTTCTGAGATTATTTCACTTGCTTTATTTATTTGCAAATTTTTAAGATTTTACTTTTAGCTCAAATATGTGATCCATTAGTTTTATTAACTGGATTTTGAGGTGAGCAAAATTCAAATTGCTGGCCATTTCTTATGTGACTTTGTAGCACAATAATATTGAACATTGCTCTACCACCACTTTGCTTGAGTTTAATCATGCATCAAAACTGAAAGAATTCTGGAGCATGGATAATTTTTGAATCAATAACTGCATTTGACAGTAACGAAGTTTTTGGTTTTTACTGCTCTAGGCAGTGAAAAGTTTAAGCAACATTACAGCAAAAGATAAACCAGCATGATACTTATATTCTTTTCTTTTTTATTGATTCTTGTTAAAAAGCATGCAGTGAGGAAGCTACTGAAGGACAGACAGCCTTTTCTTTAACAAACAATGAGCACTTAATTGTGTAATTCCACTTAATGTTTTGAGTAGCTCTCCATATATATTCAGAGATTACCTGAGAATTTAATGAATTTATGAATATTTTTGTTTTATTCTCTTGTCAGTAGAAAATATTTCCACGGTATATGCTACACAAATACCGAAAGAGTGCTTCTCATAAACAAGCCACTGAAATTTTGTTCTTTTGCATAATAGAGCTGGATTAGTTCTGTTCTGCTTAGTCTCCAGGCCCAGGGAAATGCAAATGCACATGTGGGTGTCTAGCTCATAAACTATACTTAACTGTATTTAAGAGGTCATATAAATGTTATGTTAAAATTTCATCAGCTTTCTCCATTTAATACCACACTATGCATATAAATGCTGATACTCTCATGTTTTCCCTAATATCAGTAAGAACCCAAACACATTTATATACATTAATCACGATATTTCAGTGTTAAACTGGTTAATGTAGTTCACCTTTATCAAAATTATCCCTAACTTTCAAATACAGGGAATGTTTAATATGATAATTATAAGGCCTTGAAAGAAGTTTGGAACAGCCTATGATATTATAGGAAAAAAAAATCCACTCTTAAAATAACTAACCTGAATAAGGTTTTTATACTTGTAAAAAGTTCTTGGTATATATTATCTACTTTATTAATTATGCAAAACTTTATGGTTTCTTTTCAAAAGGTTATTAAACTGAAATATAATTAAAAATATAATAGCTGAGAACAAATGTAAATTTTTCTGGAAGTATGAGATTAATACCTCTAGCATGAATTAACAATTAAGTGTAAAATATTGGTATATTTTTCACATACAGCTTTGCCACCACATTTTCTGATCTACAAGATCTCTTCTATTCAGCACTTGGGTCTCAGCCAATTAATGAGTGGTAATTCTGTCATGGTTGTGAAGAGATTCAAATCGTTATTTCAGGTATTAAGCAAGTATTGTTTAGCTTTAAATTATTGAAAATTTTGACCAAGAAATTTGGAGGTAATCACAGTGTTGTTGGGGTTTCTGTCTCTCTTTTTGTCAGCAAAAATCCAGAGCTAGTTGAATGCTGTTTGTTATATTTTTCTTGTGTCTGGATGATTTATACAAATGTATTCCTGTATTTTCCTTATCATCCTTTCTACTAACTAATTTGAATATTTCTGTTTAATTTTTCATTATATAAATCCTAGTGAAGAAATATGGGTGCTTTAAGGCTTTTATACACCTCATAAAAATCCTTCAATTATTTTTCACAGTGTAACATCCAGAAATCTCTAGCACACCCTGCGGCTGGATCTGCATTTCAGTACATCCTGCTCTAGGCAGATTGGGCTTGTTGGCCTCATTTCATTTGCAGGGAAAATATGCTCCAATTATCTCCATGAAGGGACCTGCTAGAACATATTTTTTTATTTCCTCCCTCTGGAAGGAAATTTGCATGTGCAGTGGAGTGGTGAGCTAACACAGTTCCCCACAACATGGAGCTGGGACTGAAGAAAAATACACTTTGTGCCGGAATTGAAGGATGCACTGCAGGGCATCCTCACCACATAGGCATAGCCTTTTACTCCATAATATATATTGAATAGTTACATGTCACCATCCTGCCACATTTTTTCACATCAGATCCTCGTGGGTTATAATTCTACTTATAAATTAATTGAGTTTGGGTCATGAAGTAAACAGACACAAAATGATATTACTCACAAAACCCCCAAAACGGAGAAAAAAATGTCCCTAAAATTGAATTCTCTTATTTTTCAAGGTATGCAAATATCTAGAATTAATAATCTCTGGTCAATGTCAATGCTCAAATGATGATTTGGAATTTTCTGAGAGAAAAACAGCTAGCACAGGCTGGATTGTTCAAAAGATCATTGCAGCAATTTAACAGTTGATTGAATTCCAGTGCCAAGGTGCTTTCTCTGTTTATGTATAATTTTGCAACAGAAGCATAGCTACTACATATTTTTATATGTAGTATAACATGGAATGCTGAGCTCAGAAAGAGATGGAAAAAAACCTTCATAAATTAACCAGATTTCTCACACTTCAGTTTGTGAAGCAGTTTGTTAACTTACCATTTAGGGCCACCAAGACACCTGTCCAGCACAGTCTGGTGGAGGGAACATGGACAAGAAGCAGAGCACAGGCAGGAAAATACATGTCAGGAGGACTTGTCTCCCAGCCAGAATCTCTTTCTGAGCTATTCACAGTCTATAGATACCACTTTATTTTTTTTTTTTAAACACAGAAAAATAAATAGGCTATTGTTTGGGTATTTCCCCATTTTTTTAGGGGGTTTGAGTGAATGGAGATATTTAATTCACCAAATTAATGTATCTAATAGGTCACACAAGTACAAATAGAATTACCCATATATTAGTATAATTCAAGCAATTTGCAATTCAGCTGAGACATTGCAGACCTTTGACAATTAACTTGAAAGAACTGATGGAAGAATTAATTGCTGAGGAACTTATTAACATTTTCACCTTATATGGACACAGAGAGTTTAGAGCACATTTACAGAAGACTCATGGACAGCTGCCCTTTTTAGTAATGCTTATTAATTGCTGTGGTAGTTAGGTTAAGTTAGGCCTGGTTAACATAGCTGCTGCCATAAGGCAATGAACTTTATCAGCTGTTTCTATAAGGAGTCAGTAGATGGCCAACCTCTAGTTCTGAATGACAGAATGAACCTTGAAGGTAGGAAATGGACAGCCAAACTACACAGGCCAATCATCAAAAATGGTAGCAGCCTCAGAAGAATTTTTTTGATTGCCCATACAGCAACACCAAGTCAGACACCAGCACCTCCACCAAGTCAGACACCAGCACCTCTTTAGCTCAGTGCTGCTGTAAAAAGTCTGACTCCATTTTCTGTATTACCAGACAATGGAGCCCTGAAGGAAGAAAGTAGCTTTCTCCTTAGATTTCCCACTCCTTAATTCCTCTCCTCCAGGACAAAAAAACCACAACCTCTACATGTTTTCTGTTCTGTATTTATTCAGTTCATCTTCTAGTTGAACTTATGCATATACAGAAAAAATTAAATGAGAAATTCTATCAGAGATTTCTGTCTCAGAAGGGAGAACTGGGGATTATCTAGTTTTGGCTAGGATAGAGTTAATTTTCTTAGTTGCTGATACAGTGCTGTGGTTTTGGAGGTAATATGAGAATAATTTTGATAATGCAATGATTTTGTTGTTACTGAGCAGGGCTTACCCTAAATTGAGGACTTTTCTGTTTCTGCTCTGGCAACAAGGAATTTCACAGGAAGATGAGAAGAAGCACAAACAGGACAGCTGACCTAAACCAGTCAAAGGAATATTCCATGCTGTAGAAAGTCATGCTAAGTGTATAAACTGGGGGGAGCTTGTTATGAGACAGGAGAGAGAACACATTTCTACAACCTTTCAAAATATATGTAAATACTGTCTCATGCTATTGCCTGAAAATTCCTCTGTGGTTTATTACCTATGACAAACTCTCCATTCAGTAACTTTTCAACAATAGACCTAACTAATTTATGCTTAAAACACTTGAAAAGTTTAAGTCCCATAAAACTTCTTTCTTGCCAAATATGTTATTAAATAATACTTCATACAGCTAGTTTTGTGAAGGAACTTATTCTTGGATCTTATTTTTAGTGAATTGTCACTCCAGTATATCTAGATGGCTGTCTAATGCTCTGCTCTTCTCCACTTAGTCTGTGTAAGAATCATTCAAAAGGTTTTTAAAGTTTACAGTCAAAAATTTCAAGCTTTTCAACCTAACCCAGCTACTCTGATTTTTGAAGTTAAACTTTGCGTCTTAATCCCTTATACAGACGGTTTAATAATTTATGGGAGAATTTCAAGTGACTTTTCAAAGATTTTTTCTTTTAGAGAGAAAAGGAATAAAGAGAAAAAGTGTTTCCACAGTGATCTTGGAATCACTGTATAGCATGGAATTAGGGATTAAGCCCCTTTTGATATTTTAATGACCTAACATAAAAAAATGCATGTTGCTCTATTATTCTGAAAGACATATAATTAGAAGTAATGTTAAAAAGGTAGTTTTAGATTATACAAATAAACCACAGCTAGATGTGAGAATTTCCTCCTTTCCTGCAGTCACTTAAACTGCTAATTATCTGGGGTGAAAAAAAGTCTGTATAATCTTATTACTATTCAGTAAAGCTTTAACTGAGGGGAAGATAATGGTACACACTACTGTGAGAAATTATATCTGATCCAATGAGCCTGAACTTCTGTTGTATAGAAACCTAATTCACTTGCAAAATGTTATGCAGAAATAAGGGAATATGGAGGAAATCAGGTGTTTCATCCCACAGAGCTCTTTCCACTAGGGGGAGATGAAACTGCATCTCATACCAAACACCGTGACCATATTAAAATACATAATTTAATAAGGTACCACTACGTTTCTTGCTCTACTTTGGAATTTGCAATGGACTTGATCTTTAATGTCCAAATATTATCTCCTGATGCTATCTTTGCTAATGTTTTCACCCTTTAACAAATATTTTTCCTCTTATTAGACAAGAGAAAAGTATGCAGAAAATAGTCAATATTTATTTATTTAGTCAATATATACATATGTATGTATTCAGTATTGTGGAATTTCAACTACACTATATTAAGCAGTATCACCAAATACTTTTTCTTATTTAACATCCTCCATGTTCATGGTTCTTATAAATATGGACAGATATTTTTAAGAAAGTATTAAGTTATTACCAATATATAAGTGACTATTAATAGTTCAGGTTATGCACCATATAGACACTTCTACACATTCATTTGTGTGAAAGTAAGAAAGAGTTTTATTGCACAGATTTAGAGCTATTTAGAGTATTTATGAACATGTAGAATACCGTTTTTTTAACTTGTTTATTTTCTGAAAGAAGGTAATAGCTCTAAATGCAAGACTATCTTTGTACGGAGAGAGGAAACATTATTACCTTGTTTCTCACCTACGACATTTTTTTTTATCCTGCTTTGGCTACTTTTACCAGTTGGGTCCAGTAATTATTCTGTCTTCCCCTTTAACCGTTTCCTTCTGCTTCCTCCCAGATTTTGCTGCTGGTCATGGCAGCGCCCAGTCTGGGATACCCCTGTGGTCAGTTTGGGTCATGGCAGCGCCCAGTCTGGGATACCCCTGTGGTCAGTTTGGGTCATGGCAGCGCCCAGTCTGGGATACCCCTGTGGTCAGTTTGGGTCATGACAGCGCCCAGTCTGGGATACCCCTGTGGTCAGTTTGGGTCATGACAGCGCACAGTCTGGGATACCCCTGTGGTCAGTTTGGGTCATGGCAGCGCCCAGTCTGGGATACCCCTGTGGTCAGTTTGGGTCATGACAGCACACAGTCTGGGATACCCCTGTGGTCAGTTTGGGTCCCAGCTCTGTCCCCTTCCGACCTCGTGTGCTCCTCCACCCTCCTCGCTGGAGGGGTGAGGTGAGGAGCAGAGAAGACCTTGGCTCTGTGTAAGCACTGCTCAGCGATCTTGAAAACGTCTGTTTTCAACACTGTTTCCAGCACAAACCCAAAGCACAGCACCATACACACTGCTATGAGAAAGTTTAACTCTATGGCAGCCAAAACTGGTACAACCTTCACCCTTTATTCCATACTGATTATGGCATGCTCAGGACCCACACTATCTAATACATCCCCATCAGGCACCACCCCTTCTTGTCCTTTGATACATTTACAGAGATATCATTCCCTTGGTCTGCAGGCCAGCACTACAAAATATGCCGGGAGCTCCTCCAGCCCATGCCCCTGGACTCCCTCTGTTATGCCCCTGTTACTCCCTCTCTCTCAGGACAGAAGAGCTGGTGTGCTGTGTGGACCTACTGGACTCCAAAACCAGCTCAGCTCAGGTCACCACTGCTCTTATGCTGTCTGTCTGTGTACAGCACTTTCTCTAGGATAAGAAAAAAATTGTACTCATACTTTAAATATTTCTTAAAATGAAAGGAAGACAGACTCTATGCTGTTTTTTTCTAGGATTGCTTCCATCAGACAGCTACTTGTCTACAGATAGGTCTTCAGACCTGTGCATTGAATGGTATATAAATTGTTTGTCTAATTTTCTCATTATATTCTTTAAAACTCTGTGAAATTATTTGGCCTCTCTTATCCCTTTTTAGTTCCTTCAATACTCTTGATTTGAACATTTTTTTTTAAATGAAAGTATTTATGTTTTTAAGTTTTTAAAAAAGTATGTTTTTGTTCTGTGTTTAATGACTTCAAGAAAGCAAAGTAATTTGTTTCTTCACAAAAATGCATATTACAGGAAATATTGCCAAATCTTAAAAGCAGATCTATTCATATAGCTTCTAGCAAAAAGCACTA
Source organism: Erpornis zantholeuca (assembly GCA_013400515.1). Taxonomy (NCBI): domain Eukaryota; kingdom Metazoa; phylum Chordata; class Aves; order Passeriformes; family Timaliidae; genus Erpornis; species Erpornis zantholeuca. Next base: position 8,991 of record VZTN01001018.1, on the reverse strand, counting down.
CTTTAAGGAAAGAGTAATCGTCCAAAGACATTGAAAAAAATTCTTGATCATAGTCAGGAATAAATATTTTATTTTTTTTTTGTTCCTAAAATATATAGATTGTAGGCTGTTACAAGTATCCACTCATGGCCACTTGAAACACAAAGACATATAGAATTTAATCAAGCTTCCTGACTTTTGAGAAACACTTTAATCCTTTTTTTTCTTTCTGTGTAATCAGTGTTCATCTTCAAAATTAAATTCATTATACTCTTTCATTGCTAATCTTGGCAGCAACATTTAATTCATGTTATTCATTAATTCTTCAGTCAACATGTTTTATTCACACAGACGTTGAATTATTGGACATCTGATAGCTTAGACATGTTTGTGCCTGTGTGTCTGTGAGTACGTGCCAGTGTGTATAAAGTGCACATATTAAGATTATGTAATATAATAATAATAATGGGAGTAATTTTAAAAAATATCAGCCAGAAGGTCATGCTTCAGAAATAATTTCCAGAGGAAATTAAAGTATAGTAGGATTTGACTACCTCTGGGAAACAATAAAACCTTCCTACTTTGAAAAAGTGGTTTCACTGTAATCAGAGAGACAGTCACAGCCTACAGACTACTGATTTCCCCCAAATGTTCAAAACTGCAGACCAATCTACTTAGAGGATTTAAAAAAAAAAAACAAAAGCCAAACCCACAACATGACCATGTCTGTAGCACACGTACATTTTCTGAAAACAGAGTACACCTTCGTGGTGAAAATCCACCAAGGACCTGGAAGTCACCAGTATTTATTACATAGGAGGAGCAATTACTGAGTAGCAGAAAAAGCAAAATAAACAAAACCAAGCAGATAGCCTTGCCCTCAGAGCTGGATTACTCATGTGTAAATTAAGCACATACATAAATGAGCATTTTCAGGTCTAGGGCCCTAGGCTACCATTTGTGATGTCTGATTTGCAAGAAAATGATTTTCTTCATTGTGCCAATTACTTTTTGCTCAACTTGCAATAGCTTCCAAATAGATCATTAGCCAAATAGCAATTACCTTGGGCAAAGAACACCTCTTAACAATGCCCAAATTATTTGGCTCATGGAAGCAGTGCTACTTGTGAAATTAAATTGCAGCTAAAAAAGACAGTTTTAACAAGAGGCTTACAATTTTAAATAATTTCAAATGCAATTTTTTTTTCAAAAATAATATTTAGCTCCAGCCGTGTTATAATTTCAGTATTAGCAAAATTAGATTTACATTAGTACTGAATCATTTGTTTTGGAAAAATCTGCGATCCTGTAAACTGAATATACCAGCTGCTGGCTACCTGCAGTTTTGTTTTAATAAGACCATTAATTATAAAACAAAGCAAATGCTGAAAATTCATAATCTTAATCTAAAAAAAGAATAATCAATAGAACTGCTGACTATACAACTGCCATATTCATCTAAATTTATGAATGTTTTACCATACAAATTTTGGCATTTATTATATACAGTAATGCTACAACTCCAAATACCACAAATGCTACTAAAGAATGAGTAGCAAAATTCAGAGTGTAAGCTTATAAATTAATGTGTAACTTGCAAAGGAATAGCAATTTTTCTGTAGTCCTTATGAAGACATGGGGAAATTCTTTCAGCATTAAAACTACAGATGCTTTTCTGCTGAATACAGCAAAGACTAAAATTAAACTCAACTTTTTATAAACAGAGCCAGGAGTAAAATATGACATCACTTTGGTTCCTTTACTTTATTATGCAAGCATATCAAAGAATGTGAATTTGTTTCTAAGGTTTCTTGTTAGTAGACCTTCCAAACCACTGATCTTAGGGCCCATAGGAGCAATGAAAAAGGTACCCTTTGATCTAGGGTAATGGGTGCTCAACAAACTCATAAACTGGTCATCTGTTAATACAAAATTAAGAATGAAAAGTCACAATTCTAACCTGTACCTCAGTCACTTGGGTGCTTTGGGAGACATTCCAAAAAATAAATTCCTAAACTTCATTTTTCCTAGGCTATTCTGGAAGCCAGGAATACATTCTTTCTAAAATTTTTATCAGCCTGTCTCTCTGAGCAGTTCCTGACCCTTCTGCCCTGGCAGACTATGGTATGAAATTATGAAGTGGCACCCTCAAGCAGGGGGAAAAAGAATATGCATTCTCCTGAGGACTTGTTTGCCTGCAGTACTTTAAGCACGAGGCAGTAACAGAGAACTCTGCCCGCCATCCCTTCAGGCCTGTGGAGGGAGTGCTTGTCTCACATAGAGGGAAGGAGGGAGGTTGTGAATCATGGGAAGAGAGACTTCACTGTCTGACTGTGGTACATTGACACTCACATTTCATTTATTCATATCATTTAGGATTTACTGTAATGTTTTGAATACATTTCTTCAACTTTGTGCAATTATCTCAAGTAATACTTAAAATTTGGGTAGAATCTGGACCATAAAATGGTGTCAGAATAAGGTTTCTTGGTTCTTTTTTTTTTGCTGTTCTATTGATTTCCAGAAGGTCAAACATTCAAACTTGTTATTTAAAATACCAGTCAACATTTACTTTATATCTTATCTTGCTTTAATTGGTTCACACAGAGGAAAACAGTTCATGCTTGCTTTTGGTTATTCTGATGGTTCTAATGTCAGCAGACCTCTGCAAAAAAAAAAAAAATTCTTTTTTTTTTTATCTTGAACAAACAAATAACCATCAAAAATTGAATCAAAATAAAGACTTATTCTGAGGTCGTTTTTATTTTAAGCAGCTACATTTGACAAGTTGCAACTGACTGAAAACATGTCACCACTGTAAATATATATTACCACTATTGAATGATAGATTTATTAAAGAAAGTCTAGAATTACAATTTTCAAGTGAAAAAAAATTGTCCCTACAGATCTTTTATTAAGAACTGTAACTAACAGACTCTTTTGGCATATTCTTAATAATGTAATTGAAAAAGATTAGTGGGGTGAACAGATGAATGGTGTGAATTCTCTTATCAATAGTAAAATTTGGACAGCAAAATTTAGGTATTGCACTGCAAATATATCTTTGTGCTCAGTTTAGTTCAATTCAGTAAGTATAGAACTCATGGTGAATATCACTACTCAATTAACTTGCCTTTTCTTAAAAAAATTTGCTGTATATGAACAATCACCTTTTAAGCAGTGCTGTTTGATTCTTCCTCAGGATTTCTCACAAGCGCTTTTCACTAATCTCTACCTATAATACCAGAATTAACATATGGCAGCCTATTAAAAAAAAAGTAAAATCAATAAGACGTATATATTCCCTTTGTTTAATTTTCTTTGGTGTAATCAGCTGAAATTAAACATCAAAAGAATACAGAAGGTTTTGCACCCAGTAAATGAACCATAAAAGAAAAAAATGTGTAGACAAAAGTACTAAATTAGTATTTTGATAAAAACAACACTTGTATCATTGAAGAGCTGTCTGCTGACTCATTTTATTATTATTATTTTGAAGAGTATCATGTTCTGGACTGCACTGTGTTTTTTGAACTTGCTTGAGAGTTTATATCAGAAATCTTCTGATCCCAGCTGCACTAACCATCTGCCAGTGGTATGATCAGTGATAGCTTGCTGCAGCACAAGCATCCACTTCCATACTGCTCACAAAAACCACCAAGAGTGGGGAGCTGCCCATCTAGAGCAGATGACTGGTGGCACCATGCCTAGGGGTGGTAGTCCTTGTGCTCTGCTGAGATTGAACAGCCAGTGATTTCCTCCTGTTTCCCCTTCCACCCATCATGTTTCTTGTCTTATCTATCCCTACCTGTTCCTCTGAAATATATTCTACATATTTTCACATTTTTTTTACATCCTATGCTTCAGGTGGTACATCACAGAGTTCTAAATCTTCCTTTTTGATCCATACAAGTCTGATGGAGCACTATTCTCTTGCTGTCTCCTTATGTTCTCTGAGACCCTTTGTGATGAATTCACCTTAGAATAAGACGTAGGAAAGTATGATTCTAAGGGCAAAAATGGTATAGCAAGATTTTGTTTCTGATTGGTGCCATGAAAATAATTTGGGGAGTTTCCTCATGTTCTGAAAAGTGTTACCATTCTTATACATGGATAAATACCTGCCACAAACTAGCTCAGGCTGTGAGCATGCCTGTATTATCTGCCCGGATCCTTCTGGCCTGGATATTTGCTTTTTCTGACTCCTCTCCCTGAATGACAATTTTATAAAGCTGTCTTTAGGTTTGTCTCATTTCATAAAGCTCATGGTTCGGGCTATTATCTCACCTCTTGTCATGTGCTTGAAGGCTGCCAGGAGAAATGTGGGATTACACACTGGTAGACACCCAGTTTCTGGACCTTTGCTGAAAAATATCCCTTCTTCCAGCATGTTACCCCTGACTGCAGGAAGCTTCCAGGACCCCATTGCTTCTTCTCAGCCATTTTTTTAGCAATTGATCAGTAGACACTTGCTTAAAAACTAAAACCTAGAATGGAAAGGGGGCAGCAAATGAATGCTATAAGGAAGATGACAAGATGAGAAAAGATGCTTGGCAGGCAGGCAATGAATACCAAACTTGGCATATGAAGTGTGATCATATTCAGGAATCTAACAGCCAAGTCCATTCGACTCTTTATGGCTGGGTCTTGTACACAGGCATAAGGTACACCTAAGGTACAGACATTTAGATCTTCTGCCTAATGTCTATTTTTGCCCAAAATGTCTATTTTTTTTTTTTTGCCAAAAAAACTTGTCTGTGTTCCCTCTTGAGCAGCTATATAATATGACCTATTTGTGCTGTTTTTGCCATTTGAGACCAAGATAAGCAAATAAGATAGAAATCTCTATAGGCTGAGCATGGAAATCGTATGGATATGGGAAGCAAATGGCTGATTTACCATGCGAGGCGCTGTCTTAACACAGTTAATTGTTTCCTGAATATTTTTCAGATTTTTTTTGTAGCTACTTTCTATCTCTTGAAAAAAATATTTTGATTCCCAGCTGTTTGGGTTACTGTAGATAAGAAATGCATGCTGAAATATGTCTGCAGGGTTCTAACGAAAGTGCTCATTCAATATGTGTCAACAAGCAAAACTTTCAGAAAAATAATTAGTTCAGTGAATACAACTATTTCTGGCTTTTAAATCCACATTTGCAATTCACTTATATTCCTAAGGAGGTTGGACATTAATTAACAATTGTTAGACTATGTACCTCAGACTGGTAAATTCTGCGTAATCTGAAGTGTTTAGTACATATAAACACAGGTTGTGTGTCAATTACTATTGTAATAATTTAATAGCCAGTAGCAAAGTAATGTGAAGGATATGTTGAAATTAGAAATTGTAAGAAAAAACATTCTGTCACAAAAATACAACTTCATCTGGATTACATTTTGTCCTTTCTTCAGGTTTCAGAATTTATTTGCTGCTTAAAGGGCTAGGTAAGAATTATAAGATGCACAACTATCTTGTTTCCAGAAGAAACATGAGAAGAAAATACAAAAATTAGCAGTCATGGAGTTGAGACTTTGATGGCTGCACAAGAAAGATGCCCTTCCCCCCTCTAAAAAAAAGAAAAAAATCAGTAGATAGTTATTACATGATTTCACAAGGTGTGTTGGTGTTTATACTGGTTTATCTACATTAGAAATTATTTGCAAAGAGAGGAGATAAACATATCTAAATATACCTTAAATGTATTTGTAATGTTTATAATGTTTGTGCTCCCTTTGTTAGTTCAATGAGCACACTGTAGTTTTGCTATTTTTTTTATGCACACAATTAACTTTATAGCTAACAAAATAAATAATACAGAAATTTAAAAGTTCATTTAATTTACAATGAAGATATGAAACCCATTAGCAGTGTAGATAACTGTGTTTGGACAAGGCTAACAACTTTAAGAAAAACAACTTCAAAATAATATTCCAGGAATTTGTTCTGAACATCATAAACTTTTACAGACTATCTTCAGGATGTTGAGGGATGAGTTTTTTGTTTGGCTCTTTGTTTGTTTATTTTCTTTTCTTCCTAGAAGGTTTGGCTATGAGGCAAAAAGAAAGAAAATTACCTAAAGAATAGATATATTCTGTCTACTGGGAGGAAAAATCATCTCTTTTATGTTTAATGTAAGATATGCATTATACAAATATATTAGATTACATAGATGTTTGTCTAAAAGTATGTTTCGATTACTACTACTTTTCAAAATGAATTTTCAGTTTCAACTATATACTTTTAATGTCATATGGGAAATAAATTAATTTTTTTAAATTGTGACACTGCCTCCATTGTTTTATTCTCCCCCCTTCTTTTAATTTGTGTCTGAAATCTGGGCTGTTAATTAGAAGTTGGTAAGAAAAAAAAATAATTAAAGACAATTCCCTAAGGAATAAAACTAAGTTCTGAAAGAGATATACACAAATATGCTATAGCTTCAGGTTTGTTAAGATTGAAACCAACCCTGGTGTACCTCACTAAGAGAGGATGTGTGCCTACTTTTCCTGCTCTGACATGGTATATTAAGAAACAATTATTAAAAAAAAAAAAATCTAAAAGTGCATGTTAAGCATATATGTTGACATCATTAGTAAAAGGAATAAAAGGTAAAGAAAGTAACAGTTATAAATATATTTGAATCATCAATCAAGTACGTGTGAAAACCATGCTAAAATATAAATGGTCTTACCACAAGCATCTGCTTATTTTTCAGTGAGGAAATTATAGCTGTGAAAAATAAATGACACCATTACTTTTCAAGTTAATCTTTTTAATTTAAAAAAATCAACATAAGAGACTTGCCCATAATGACTATGAACTGAAGCAAGACTAAATTCCTTAAATTCCTTCAAAGATTCCCACAAGTATTGGATAAATTCTGTGATGTTTCGGGGAGTTGTTTGTTTGTTTGTTTGTTTGTTTTTAAGTCTCATGCTAATTTGTGACAAAGTTTAAATCCTTGTTCAGTGCTAGCATTTTTTTCCAGTATCATTTCTTTTTCCTAGGGAGAAAATTCCTCGTTTTTTGTTTAATGAACTTAATTTAAGCATCCATATGGGTAACAAAGTCAATATCATACGGTACAGTGTGTGTAAATATCTAGGCAAAGCTGAAGACGAAAGAAAACTTAATTATATGCTAGATATTTTTTTTAAAAAATACTTGAACACAAAATAATATGTTTTAAAATAATTATGTTTAGAATTTACAATTGGAGATGAATCTTGGAATTAAAAAATCATATTCCCAATACTCTGGATACTTAGTAGAAATAAGAAACAAGAGTTTATATGTAATTTCCTGTTCCTTAAAAAAAATAGGATTTCTCTCTAATACTTTTGTGCAATGGTTTTCATGTTAAATAAACTGAAAAACATCTCAAAGGGCCAAAATTAATATATTTTTCTTGTTAATATTGAAGAAAATAAGTTGCCATAGATTGATGTTCTGTATTCCTGAGCAGTTTTGAAAGAACTCTGCCTGGTATTGGACTCTGGTCTACTAAAGAATGATACAGTAAGGAAGTCTCATTTACCTTCTATCCTTTTTGATTAACAGTCTTGAGTTTTTTCTGACTACCAAATATTTGGGGAAATTTGCTAAACTAGATCTGCTAAAAACTGTGAACACAGCATAAACACTTATTAATATTAGCATCAGGGTTTAGTATGAATACAAAGATTGTATTTTACAGTTCCTGTGAGAAAACATGCTTGTGATTTCTCGTATCAAAAATGAGCATGGAACATTACAGGACTACTATAACCTTTTATTCTAATCAGTCTAATGGAAATATCTATAGACCAGGAAACCTGAATCATGGCAAAAATGCTCAAATCAGTGTGCAATTTATTCTAAGATGTGATATATTATATAAAGAGTAATATGATAACTGTCCTTGGAAATTTGGACATAATGACTTCAGCTCTGTGGAACAAATCCAAAGATTTGTGAGGCTTTAATGATAAATTTTTGGGGACATTTTTGGATATTTTATGTTCTTTTTCAATAACAATTAACAAATTTACAAATTAACAAGCAGAAATTATTTGAGTTCTTTCCATTCTTTAGTGATACAAGTATACTCTGACAGACACTGAAAGAAAAAAAAAAAAAGAATTATTAAATAATTCCATAAGAACTTGTATAAGTTTTGTATTTGAATATTTGTCTCAACAACTTTAGGAATGCTACACTTGAATACTATGACCAAGTCAATGGGGTATAAAAAAATGTCCATTTTCCAGCCATTTGTCCTTTATTGTCTATAAAGGGAACTTCAGTAAGTAATGAACTGTAGAGACTGGAATAGAGAGTCCTGAAACTGTTTGTTTTAATCTGTATCCCCAGATGAAGCCAAAACCACTACCAGTAAGTCTTTCAGGACAGGCTCTAGACAGATATGTACAAAATTTCATAGCTTTGTACTTCACCTCCAAAAACTGATAAAAATAATTTAAAAGGTGTCTGTTGCCTTTTTGCTAAAAAATCAATGTTGCTTTGGGAAGAAATTCAACCATTGATGCAACAACAGTTTCTGTAATTGGGCCAAAAAATCATATCTATAATTGTTTTTATGACCTTCTTCCCCAAATGTAGAAATTGTGTAACTATCTGAGGATGATATGCTATATGGAAATTTCAAGATATTCTGTTTTCTTTCCCTTTCACAGCTTTTGGACTATTGTTACCCTTAGGTTTTCATGCATAGAAACAGTGTAATGACTTTTATACCAAGTTACTGTTATTTTTCTTTCACAGTTCTGGTTTGAT
>VZTN01001015.1:6595-122948 GCA_013400515.1 Erpornis zantholeuca | reverse complement strand
AAGAAAAGTCATTGTAGGACTTTCCTTCTTTGTTGGCACCGAGTTGGCTTGTGTACTACTCAATGCCTAGTAGTTCCTAACCACTGATCAGCGCCTTCCAGCCAATTCCCCCAGTTTATATGCTGAGCTTGAGTTTCTGTGGTATGGAATATCCCTTCTGTCAGTTTGGGTCAGCTGTCTGGCCACGCTTTCTCCTGGATTCTTGTGCACCTGCTCTCTGGCAGAGCACCAGAAATGAAAAATTCCTTGTTTTAGGGTAAGCGCTACTTAGCAACAACTAAGACATCAGTGTGTTGTTAACATTATTGTTATAGTAAATCCAAAACACAGCCATGTACCAGCTACTAAGAAGAAAGTTAACTCTCTCCCAGCCAAAACTAGGACACTGCTGTAGCCCAGTGTGTAGGTGTTTGCTGTCCCACGCAGCTGCCCAAGATCATTGCTCCAAAGGAAACATAATAATTTTCAAGTAGGCCTTCACTTGATTGCTTTTTAAAATGTCTAAAAAAACATTTTCAAAACTATCACAGGAACCTAATCATCTGTTTATGCTTAATTCCATATGAGTTTGCAAGACAGCTCCAGACACAATTGCTTCAATGCAAGGGGTTGTTAGTGCACTCTTTCTTTGCTGCAGCTTGGCTGATGGAGGAGACAATGCATGAATGTGTCACTGGGGTTGGTGTTGCTCTCAGCTTGGCAAAAAAAAGCATATAAAAGCATTTCAAAGATCTTATGTGCTCGCAAACATATTCATGTGCTGGTGGCTAATTGGTGATACTTGTGATTAGGGTTTATGGGATTTACTTGTAATTTTATTGAGTTTTACCCTCTGGGGAGGTGCTTTAGGTCAATTCTCTGAGCAGAGCTTTGAGCAGGACTTAAACCTCAGTTTTCAGTGCTGCTCATCACACAAACTCATCTTCCAGCATACCCTTTGCTTTGCACAGTTTTCATACTGGAGGGACAGAGCCCTTTCAGTGCAGCTTTGGTTGAGAGAAAATTACTGGGCAGTTCTTGAACACTTTGGTAGATTCAATTTATCTTTTACAGTTTCTTGAACAGCCATCTTTCCCCTTTTTGTCCCTCAGAAGTAATACCTGGCTCAGAGACCACCTGTGAAGGAACTTTGAAAATGCAGTGTTAAGTACGTGAGATGGAAAGGCATGAGAAAAGTGTAATAATTTTATTGGAGGGGAAGATATTAAAAGATATTTCCCCTCACATAAGTGAAGGGAAAATCAGGTCAAGTTAGAGTTGAGCATGAATAAAAAATTATCTCTAATTCCTTCAAACCTAAATTGTGTTTTTGTCTCATGAACTGATTTCTTATCATCTGAACCAGACCAAACAGCTAAACTCCAGCCATATGTAAATGGTCTGAGACATCATTTGTGATTGCAGATCTCAGATCAAGATAAAAATGCTAGAAGTGATGTGCTGCACTTTGATTTTATTTTTGCCAGTTTGCATACCAATACACTTTCATTGACTTCATCAGAGAGATGCTTATTTTGTAAATTCTTGTGGATAAAATAAGTCCTTGTGCATACCCAGATGCATACATGGATCCATGACAACAAGGCAGCGACACTGCAGTAACTGGTTAATCAAGAACTATACTTCATCAGAGAAGAGCTCGTTTTGCTTTCCCCTCTTCCTCCTCACACAGCTTCTAAAGGTACAAATGAGGCATTCTCCTGACATTGAGAACTGAGCATGTAATTAACAAGTGTCTATTGTGCCAGTCTAATTAGCCCTTCTCTTGACTGTCCATGACAATAATGCTATATAACCGAAGGTATTAGCTGATTTATTAAAATAGGAGTTAAAATTTTTAATGAAAATGGTTTTTAAATTTTTTTATTACATTTCTACTACACGTCTGCTTGTGGAAGAACAGGACAGAAGTGTAGTAGAGAATCACTAATTCAATATGACACTTGTTTTGCAGTGTGGCAGGTTACACCAAGTTCTTCTGTAGCACCTGGTCTTTACAGTGGATAAAAATAAGATTGAGGCTTACCTTGAACTGACAGTGGTAAGAAAGAAATTTGAAGCTAATGTTATATCCACATCCCCATCTTACCTTGTAATGGCCAAATGCTGCAGGGAGCCTGGAATGATGGTTCTGTTTGCAGTATGTGGTAAGGTTTTAATGTTGTTATGAAAAGGGTTTCTTCTAACCTGATTTTTTGGAGGGAGCTAAGACTTTTAATGTTAAAGTCAATATGTGAAATGGGCTTAAACCTAAAACTGGGACAAAAGAAAAAAATCCCTGCCCTTGGAGCATGGTTTCTCGTACATTTCCTGAATGGCAGTCTTTTGGAGCTGGACAACAAGGGACGGGCTGTTGGAGAATTTGATGAGTTAAATATGTGATACTTGGAAGGGGTAGAAAGCAAAAATATGTGAAAACCCCAAATCCCCACACCATCCTTGCTCTCTGGTTTTTTTGAGTGGTCTTTAGTTGAGTTGCAGGTGGAGTCAGAAAATCTGACCCAAATCTTAAGTTGAGTAATGGATTCAGTCCACAGTGGATGCACATGTCTGTACCTATCTGTCACGTCAGCTGATCTGCAGAGACATGCCACATTATCTGCTTCCTGAGGATGGCTTAAAATGCACCGGTGGAAGATTAACCTCCTCTTGCCCTTTGGGCTCAGGGGACCACAGTGTTCTGAGGAGATACTTGCATGGCTCTGACCTAGCTGGCTTTTCTGAGATGCCTAGGGCACTTCTGCATGCTTCTGTTCTGCATGATACAGGCATACCTTGTGGCAGCTGGGGCTCACCTGAGCAATAACAGCTCCTTGTGTGTTTCAGTTACTCTTCAAAAATTTTAATCCTTGAACATCTGGTCTGTCCTAATTTCTCTGCTATTCTTCTGAGAAATACAGGTATGTATGTGGCATCTGTCACTCATCCTCCTTTGTTTAGATAAAGAGTTACTACTATTTGTAAATGGCCACAGCATCTGTTGGAAAGTGCCTTCCCCCTTTCATATTTATGTCTTTCCTTGACTATTTTCCTCTTTTCCTGTGGCTGGAAAAGGGGCCTGTTACATGTATGTTAGAAGTTCCTTTCTGTAGCGGAGCCTTTTGAAACACTCTAAGAACCAGGTACTGTAATTTGAACCAAGAGCCCTGTGAGTAAACCTGTTTTGTTGTCCTCTGCTAACTGGATGGTGTTTTACCCCTTGATATGTGGTTCCTTTTCAATTACTGAGAGCCATGCACTCTGGATATAATCACCCTCTCTCTAATGTGGGGGTGGCAAGTCACTGGAAGAGGTTGCCTATTGTGGATGCCCCATCCTCAAAAATGTTCAGAGCCAGGTTGGATGGGGCTTGGAAGGCAAAGAGGTTGAAATGGGATCATCTTTAAAGTCCCTTCCCACTCAAACCATTCTGTGATCATAAAGCAGTGGTCTCTGTATTTACTTAAGCATGTCTAAACTTGCTGTTTTCTGTCCCATTGCAGCCTGGGATGCTATGGAAAGCTGCAGCTGCATCACACTGAGCTGAGTTGGTGCTGCAGAGGACTGTCCTCTTGTCCTCAGGAGCAAGGCAATGTTTAATGAGAGCCGCTGTCATGATCCAGTGGACTCCAATTAACTGACAGGCAGTGGGATTGTTGTATTATGGCCATATTAACTAATCACTGCTGGTGATTGTTATTAGTCATTGTCTTAAATCTGTAGTGTAAAAAAGCTTTAGTTCCTCAGTTGTTACTGTTTGAGGGGAAATGCAAGAGCTGCTTAATAATGTGTAAGTAGGATAAAAATGAAAGGAAAGGCTTTTTTTGTCCCCATCTCTCTGAAAGAGCAGCACCTTTTGCAAGGTCTCCAAACCACATGTGTGAGCTGCACTGGCTTTGAAGATGATCTGGTATCCTCTAGCTCTGTTTGTTGCACAAGAAAGTGGTCTTTTGTGGTGTTCCCTCAAAATCCCATTGCACTGTAGTTGTGCTTAGCTTGTAAAACTTTTGTGCAGACAGAAGACAAAAAGTGAAAAACACTAATTTCTCCCCTCTGGCTTTTTCTCTGGACATTTTCTCTGCAGTGACAGTGACAGTGACAGTGACAACATTTTTTGTGTTTTAATAGTTGTGCCCTAGGACTCTCTTCTTTTCCCTTCTTTGGAAAGTGGTTCTGGAGTCTAGGATTTCTCACAGTAGAAAGTGCCTTGATCAGCTTCATCTTGTTGGAATTGATGATCCTTGTGGGTCCCTTCCAGCTCAGGATATTTTCTTTGATGGAATCAGAACACACAGTTTGTGTCTGGTTTTTCAGAGTTTTTCCATGACGTGCCCACAGGTGCCCAATTTGCCACCACTTTCTGAGCAACTGCTGCTGATTGTTGTCATTCTTTGATTCATGAACACAGGAAGAGTTTGGCTTCCCATTGCATTTTCAAAATTCCTCTATGTCAGGACTGGTTTCAACTAGTCCAAGGAGCAGAGACACTTGAGCAAAAATGTAACCCATTCATTACAGCTTGGAGAATCTGTACAAAGGACAAAAAGGGCCAAAGCCTCCTTAATTTCTTCAGCAGTTCATGTCCTTTACTGAGACTGGCCCTTCTGATGTTGAGAGGAAAGAAAAGAGGAGAGAGGTGATTAAACAAGAAGTTAAAATTACTAGGTCCCAGCTCCCAGTGACACCAAAAGATTAATGCATCATGCTGGGGATGCTTCAAACTCCATGATATGCTCTGCTGCCTCTCTTCTGGGGCTGTTCAAAGTGGACTCTTCTGCCAGTTCAGTAAGTGATGCTGTTAGATTTATTGAGGACTTTGGCAATTAATTGCTTTCAGACCTGAGAAGGGCCTCATTGTTGTCCATCAGAGTTTTAATTAATCAAAGTGGCAGATGGGTAGTATCAGCCTCAAATGCTGGTGTAATTAACTCATTCATTATCATGCTCTCTTGCTCTGTGACGGTTTATAAAGGACATCTTTAATCTAGCTGTCATGATGCTGTGTCCACAGTAGGAGTTAAATGATTTTCATCAGTCTTTACTGTAATTATCCTGTGTCCAGGATACCATTAGGGAAAAAGCTGATTTTTGCCAATAAATATGGAGGCCCTCCTTGGCTTCAGACAGGTCAGTAAAGTTTGGCTTGCAAAGGTGAGCAGGGCTGGTGAAATAAGAAATCCCTTTGAAAGTCTCTAGAACACACATTTTTAGGCCCTCAAAACTGGATGTGCAAATTGCATCAGGAGGGTTTTGCTTGCAGCTGACCAAGTCCTTGCTAGGGTATAGTTCCAGCTTGAGAGGAGTTTCTTGGGTCTTTGTGAATATGCCCTACCAAGGTCGTTTGAGACATCATCATCACGAATGGATGCCCAGGAAACACTCCCAGACTCATCTTAGTAAGTTGTTAACTCAGCTTTTGACATGCTTTTGGCCCAGGCTGTCTGCATGAGGGTACCCAGCAAGGTTCAGGAGTTGACACAGGTCAGGAGCAATAGACAGTTTGGATGTGGTCACCCTTTGGCCTTTTTTGCCCTGAGAAATAAGAGTTTGGGCTTGGCTGAGTCTGTACCAATTGACATCGACACCAGGAAAAGGTCCTGAGCACACTGGAGTAAGTGCTATAAATATACTTACCATGCATGAAGTGAAGAGTTTGAAGTACAACCAGGAGCAAAAGAACAAAGAACTTAAATGCTGTATATCTGAAATATAACCAGTACTCCTCCTAAATCATCATGTGATGCCTGGGAGGATTTCTGACTGTCTGGTGATAGCATCTGCTTTAGGAGCTTTGGAGTGACCTGTACAAATGGCTGCTTGCAGCCTGATATGTCTGCAATGGTATTTCCCAGATTGCCTGAAAGGGATATGAAAAAGCAGAGCTTTTGGCTCACTGAGGAAACCTTTTGTCCTGGATGCTGTTCCTAATAAATGGGGGGAAAGTCACAGCTTTATTTCAACTGTGGCCTCTTACACAAGGATGGAGGCAACTTCTCCATGGCACTGTCCATCCCAGCTGTGAAGCCCCTGCTTCTCCCCAGCACTGAGGCATCTTAAATAATGAGATCATTCAGCCTTAATGTGGTGTCAAGAAGGTAAAGTAAAGAGTTTGTATCTCTGACTGTTGCGTGAAGACTTTACTGTTGCCTGCATGGTTGCTTTCAAAACATTTATTAGGAACAAAAAAACCATTAAAATTTGGAAAAAAATCCTCAGCCAAACCAATACTGTGACTTTATTAAGCAAAAGGTTTGGGAAAAGAACAGCTCGGCTGTTCTTAATTAAGGTTGTCTTTCCCTGGCAGATTAATTACCCAGGATTCATTGCAGATTCCTGGCACCATGGATGTTATTGATCCAGTCAGGCTGCTAGTTTGTGCTTGCAGGGATCTGCCTGTGAACCTCCTTCCATGGGAATTTGGAGAGGGAGGGAAGGAGGGAGCTGGCTAGTAGTTATTAATAGAATTTGGAGCAGGTTTTTTTCCCCTAGCTAAATCAAAATCCTAGACAGTTGCATAATCTCGTGCATCTCAGCAGCAAATACCAGCACCACCACCACAAGGCAGAGAAAAGTGTGGAAGAAGTGTGGAGACAAATGTCAAAAGCAACAGTGGATTTTTTTTCTGGAGAGGTAAAGTAGTGGGATTTTTGTACACATATTCAGAAACTGAGTGCCAAGAGTGTATTGTGAACATTTCAAATGCCTCCTGGGCTGTAGTTTTAGTGTAACATGATGTGTTCAAATCAAGTCCATGGCAAGGAACAGGGTTGCTGGTACCCTTTGATGTGCACATGCAGGTCAGGGCTGGTCCCACCAGTGCCAGTGCTTGTGAGCTCATCCCCACTTGCTGGTGGGGATGGGAAGTCAGTGACCCCAGTTCCTGCCCTGCAGGAGAGCAGCACTTCTTGGCTTTCCAGGGTGGGAGGCTGAGACAGGCTGCAGGTCAAGTGATGGGAGAGGAGCGTTGCTGTTTGGGTAGCTGAGAAAGGCAGTCTGAGGGATGTCTGCTGGGTGCAGAGCTCTCTCTGAAAACATCAGTGCCTTGTTGTGTGAGATCATGAGCGATTCCCTTTCACAGATTTGTTACTTTGGAAAATTTAATGGGCACCAGCAGCTTTGGCTTTTTGAGCCTCTGATTTCCTTCAACCTTGCAAATAGTATTTTAAAGCCTCAACAAACCTCCACGTGCCTCTTCCTGTTTGCTTTGGCAAATGCCTTAGTTAAACATTTTCGGGCATGATTTCTAACCCAGGGGCTATCCTTTTGCATGAGGCTGTGCTTTCCATCAGGCCAGCTTGTTCACTGTGGTGGCTTTACTTGCTCCATTTTGCCTGGGTACTCAGCCTCTTTCTACCTTTTCTTTTCTGTTTTTCTCAGGATTTTTTGCAGGCTTTAAACAAGAAAATAAACTGTTCCCCAAAGTTCTGAAGGATGCTTCTGTCACAAGATGTGCTGTAATTATGAGAGTCACAAATGGTGACAGGCATAGGACTAGCTGCCTTGCTGTTTAGAGAACAACTTTTTGCCAGGCTTCATCCACAGCCTTGAAGAATTTGCTGTTTAAAAATGGTGGGTTTCCCCTGGGAGTTTAGAAATTCAGACTTGAATTTTCAGGAGGTAACAGTAATTTGAGGCCCCAAATTGGCCTAGAAAGTTTTTTTTTTTTTACTTTTAGGGAAAGTTGAACAGTATTTTACTTTATGCTTTTTGCAAATTCAGAGAAGAAGGAGGCAGGTTGCAAGCAACAGATGTAATGAGCTGTAGACCCTAAGCACAATTAACTGCAGGGCTGAAGCTGAAGTCTTATACTGATTATGGACAGTAGGAGAACCTCAGAGCTGCCATAGGTTCCTTCTCCGTTTTTCAGTAAGATAAGTGAAGAAACAACAGCTTTGGGGACCATATCTTGTATTCAGCCTGGGCAGCCTGACATGCTCTCTCACATTAATAAAGTCAGGGGAAAGATAACTGATGCAACTGCTGGATACCCAGCACATGCAAGAGAGGGTTGGGTGCTTTTTTCCCAACTTTAGAGATAGGTGTCAATTTAAAATTGAGACAGTGGAGGCCAGTCAAGCATCTCAAATCATACCAGACAACTGTGTAGGCAGCTTGGTGCTGAATACAATTGGGATGAATAATTCCTAGGAGGCACCTATTTTTCTCTGATGATTACTAAGGAAGCTTAGAATTTGACAAGTGGCCTTTAGATGTATAAATCTGGGTGAGCTGTAGCTGTAGATGACTGCATTAAATATGTACAAAGGCAGGTGGAAATGGATGGCCTTAAGCATTGCTCAGCTTGCAGAGGTGGTTACTGGAGATTGAGGACAGAGAGAGCTTCGAGGGTCACTCCATGTGCTGTAAACAGAGACAGCTCCAGATCTGGCATCTTTCACCACCAAGAAACCTTATCTGAATGGAAAAGACAAACACATGAATTGTATGTAAAAGTGGCATTCCAGCGAAATTATTTTGCCTCCCTGTACACCAGTTATAGCTTTGAAAATGATCCATGATGCTCTGACCTGAGACTGCTCCAAAGTTTGATAAGGCTTTAGTGATGCAATAAAGTTCACAGCATTCACAAATTAGAGAAGGCTTGGGCATTAAAAAGAAAGTATATAAAATAAGTGAGTTTATGGATGTCTGCTGTTATTTAATATAATGTTATTTGTTATTAAATAACCAGGGCATGGTTTACATTAAGTAATCAGTGCTTGTTGCTCCCAGCTAAACCTGAAATGAGAGTGAGTGGAATATTTTAATTATTCTAAGGTGTGCAACTCTGTGGATGTAGCCTGGATGGATGGGGATACTTTTGGCTATTTTTGAGGATGTGAGGCCTTGTTTACAAATGTAACCGACCTTGGTAAGAACTCACATTTCAGCTGATCTACCATAACTGCCTGTGAACAGGCTCTTTCCCCCTGCAGGTACCTAACTAGGTTTCCCCTTTGGCTTACCCCTGCAGCAGTAAACAACTCGTGCTGGGAGTCATCTCGGGCCACCCCACACAGGCACATACTCACACACACCAGCAGGGAGGGACATGGGTGTGCACACTCACACAAGTTGTTTTTTGCAAACATGATGCTTTAAAGATGATTAATTAAATAGGAGACATCAGGGGGTCTTTGGGGGTTGTATGGTAAAAATAATAATTTTTACAAATTCTGCAGCAAGACATGCACAGTTGACCTCGCAGAGCTGATCCATTAACTGCTCTCCTCTGCTCTTGCTTAAGGACTGCAAAACCAAAAAAATACTGAGTACTGAGGAGCTGGGAGAACAAAATGCCCCAAGGGCACTGCCCTGATCTTATGTGCCCACTCAAGCCTGAGGAAAAATCCTGCTGATTTCAGTCAGGTTTATGACAGCCCCTTAGATGATCTCATTTAAAATTAATAAACTTGTTGTCTGATACACTTATATTACATTGGGAATTTTACCACTTAATTGCACAGTTTGGCATCTTCTTCAGAGATTGGCATTCTCAGGCCGTAGAGTGGACATCTGTTGTATTGCCTCTAGAAGTGGCCAGTAACTTCTGGATGGGAAGCACTGACTTGCTGCTTGAAATTCTCAAACCAGATTATTTTCTCTTTAAGATTCAGGTAAATATATTCCCATTCAGATTATACCTAAATTAATTGTAGTTTAGGTTTTGAAATCTCTCTCCATTTCTAAACCAAAATACTTTATGTTTCTGCGGGTTAAAACATCTTCCTGCTATCACCTTGCCTCAAAGGCTTTTTACTCCCAGGCCTCTGATTTTTGCAATTCTGCTGTGAATTTTGCAGCTTGAACTCGGATCTGAGTGTTTTGGCAACACTCCTGCCTGTGTGTGAGGGAATCCAGGCTGCAGTATCATTCAAACCTCCTAGTTTTACAGACTACCTTACATCTCTGTAGAGCAACCCAGTGTTTCAGTATCCCTGTTCTCTAGAAATCCACTGAGCTGGCGAAGACCACAGTGTGTTAGAGCTGCTACAGTTCAGCAGAGCTGTGGTTGGCTGGTGTAGGAAATTACTTTTGGTCTGAGCAGGTGCAGGGCACATGATGACTTTTAGCAATGTAGCTGTGTGCACTGAATAAAACTAGCCCTTGGAGGCTACCTTGAATTAGGAGTAATACATTTTATTAAGAATAATTGGGTTAGAGGTAAGATGATGTGTGCAGTAATTTGTGTTTATCTAGCCTGGGTGATGCAGGTTTTTGTTAATCAGGGGATATGGTCTAGTAAGAAGGTTGTTTTCCAGGCTGTGGAAGTCTGTGAAAGAACCAGTTTTGGTACTGGACTCATAGAAAGGCTGGTTGGAGAGGGCCCCTTGAAGTCCAGTCTGCCCATGTTTCATGGCTCCTTCGTCATTTCCCTGAGGATCCTCTAGGGCCTGTCATTTCCTCTTTATTCCATCAGTGTTATTGCTGCAGTAATTAATAGTTACCACCAGCCTCTTTAAACCACATATCTTCCTTCTCTCTATCAGTCCTACCCCTGCTCCCACTGTCATAGTCCTTCTGCTTTTTTGTCCCATTTCTGATTAGCACAGCTGTTTCTTTACAAGCACTTCTTTGTACTGCCTACTTCCTTTTCTCCATTTGTTCCTTTCTCCCTCTCTGTCTCTCTCTGCATTTCAATAGACTTACTGGAATAGACCTATATTAAAAAAAAAAAAAAGTTAGAGAAGAAAAGGACTTATCTGGTTCCAAGGGAAGGATGAGGAACAGACTACCTAATTCTCCAGAGCAGTATCCTCACATGTGCAAGCATGGGAAAGTTCTGTGATCTTTTGGCACAAGTAGAGTTTTCAGAGTTTCTTGTGACCATCTTCTGGTGAAACACTGCCCCTGCTTTCCTCCCGAGACAGGAAGGCTGTGTGGCTGATTGCACTGGGCTTCTGGGCACATCACCTTGACAGGTGATGCTGTAGGCATTCAGCAGGCACCTCAGAAACAAGGGGCAGCCTGAGAAGATGTGCTGGGGTGCAGCTTGGCTGCCATGTGCACTCAGGAGAGGAGCTGTAGATCTAGCCTAGCTCTTTACCATCCCCTTCCAGCCATGTCACTGATGATTGCTTCCACTGTTCTCCCTTCCCCTGTGCATGCTTGCTCTGAGCATTCCCTGTGTCTTGGTGTTCCCACAGCAATCTGTAGAAGATACAGCCCTGGAGCAGAGGTCCAGAACTGCTTGGACAGCAGATGTTCTCTGTTGAGGGCAGTTCTGTACAGTCCCTGGGAAGGACACAGCACATCAGGGTGGGTACTCTGAAAATAGCTGCATGTACTTACCATGGTTGCTTCAAGCTTCTCTCTTGAACATAGGGAAGACACTACACAGGAAGCTTATAGTGATGTTTGGTAAATGATTTTTGCTGTTTAATGCCATAAACAAATGATAAGTCAAAGTGCCAACACATTGTGCCATGCATGCCGAGCCCTGCAATTTTGTTCAAATCTCCTTATGTGAAGACTTGGCCTCTGATGTGTAAAGAGAAGATAAAAGTTTACTGTGTAAGACCCTGTGTGGATTATGACCAGAAAGAAAGAGCTTTTATTTGTAGCAAACAAACGAGAAAGAAAGTGAATTTCACAGTGTGTTACAAGTGAAGAGAGGAAAGGAAATGATTACCAAGACTCATGAATTTTCTTTTTTTATTATGTATATTTTCATTAGAAAACAATCTTGAACACCCAGGAATAGTTTTCTAATAAACGTAAGCTCATGAAGAGCACTTGGAAGTTTCCATTCTGGGTTCAGGAGAATGACGGGACAGTAACACAGTCGACATGGTCATTCCTCTTAGTCAACCCCTCCCTTGTGGCTGATTTTTTCTTACATTGCAGCCTTCCCTTCCTCGTGCTTCCTGCCCTGGACAAAACCACCCCCTCCCTCCCAGCCCCACAGACATCTCTGTAGTAGTCTCTAAGAGAGTATTTCTGCATGGACACACCATTGACCCATCTCAACCCTCAGTGAACTAGTGATTTCTTGCAAGCCTGAATGAGGGCCTCAGCAACAGACCTGGGGGATCCATGCAGAGACACTGCTTCCTCTCCTGGGCAGACCCTGTATAGTGAAGGAAACCTTAGGAGTGATTTCAAAGGGGACTCACATGTAGAAATGCAAAATTTTCCCACTGGGGATGAAGATCCAGGGAAGTGTTCTTGCCATCCCTGCTAGCCACCTCCATTCTTGCACTCAGCCTTTCAGGGGCAAAAGTCCTGAAGGGGTTGATGCATAGCTATGGGCTGGTTGTGCTTCTGGAATGAGGAAGATTTCCTCCCCAGGCCCGGCCTGCACTGCCTACAAAAGGGTTTGTTTATAATGGAGAGCTGATGTATATGAGCTAAAAACAGGAGGGAACAAGGCCATTTTGATTTGCTACGGTGAAAGCTGACAAAGGTTCTTGCTCTCTTGTCATCAAAGTAAGTCTCAGGTTTACCACCCTCTAAAATACAAGTGCTTTGTCCTCACCATGCTTTTGGCTCAGGTACATCGTCCACTGTAGTCACCCTGAGGCTAAGAAACAAAAGATTCCCCATGCCATTATCCCACAGCTTGATAGCATTGAAGGAGATGCTTGAAAGCAGTTGTTCTTCTGGATCAAGAAGTGAAACTCCATGAAAAAGGGCTCTGCTGGCCACATTAGTCTAGAGGGGAGGGAGGAAGGTTTGTGTGCCCGTTAGCAAGGAGTAGAAGGGCTGTCCAGACTCCCATCTCAGAGAGCTGTTCTACCATCTGGTAGTAATGAATCACCCCTTTCCAAAGGAAAGTTAAGATTATGGAGTAGTGAGTGAAAGAGGAGGGGGAATATAATCTTGTAAGAACATAGGTACTGAGATCTGCTGGTCAGAGAACATTAATTTTTGTCTCTCTAGCTGGAAAATAAGAGCAGGTGGGTTAGTTAGAAGTCTGTTCATCCATATAGGAAAAAGAACCTCTGTAAAGTGTAGTAGAAAAA
This sequence comes from Erpornis zantholeuca, assembly GCA_013400515.1. NCBI lineage: Eukaryota > Metazoa > Chordata > Aves > Passeriformes > Timaliidae > Erpornis > Erpornis zantholeuca. The sequence goes on along the minus strand of VZTN01001015.1, from coordinate 110,004 downwards.
CTCCCAGAGAAATGTGGCAGGCTGGATTTTAAAGGAAAGCCTCCTGTGATGAAGGCCAAAGAGCAGAGTAGCTCTCTCACCAACTTGAGCTGTGAAAGGATGAGACAGGTCACTTGCAGGGCCATGATGGGCATGTGCAATTTTAGAGATTATTAATATCATAATTTATATCAGATGATCAAAGCTGCCCAACAGTGACTTGCTAATAACAGGTGGTGATCCTGCCACAGAGGAGTGCAGCTGTAGGCAAACAGCCTGATGCCAACTATCCCATCCAGATAGGACCTCTGATAGAGAAGGCTACACTCTAGGAAGTCTCCTTGAGCAGACTCAGTCACTGAGACTTTCTTTGAGTAATCAGGGAACTGAATGTGATGTCCTAATTCTGTTTGGTAAAGCACATCTTGATGCATAATGTAACATAACATAAAGGAGCATCTTCCATTAGTACCTCTTCTCTACTGTTACTTCTTTAAGACTTGAGTATCAGAACCCTCCTTTTAAATTTTCCTTTTTAGAAAAAAAATTAAATAAGAATTATGGGAAAAAATATTGAAAATGTGTCCTGGAAAAGAATTTCTGTCAGTTCTCGTCCCATTCAGAAATCCACCTCTTCTCAAACAGTTGTGATGGCAGGTGTTTGTGCTTTTGCATCATTGTGCTTGTTTGAGTATGGCTCAGGTAAGTTTGAGGGGTCTTCAGTCTGTTTCCTGCTGCTGGAGCTAAGTGTTTGTTTTCCACATACCTCTGTCTTAATTAAATGCTATACAATAATGAGCATGAACAAAAGATAGGCCAAAAGTAACATAAAAGCATCTCCCCTTTTCTGTCTTCTCTTTGCCTGAAGTCAAACCCTATGTCACATTTTCCGCACAGCAACTCCCTAGCTCCTGTCAAGACTTATTAAAAAATCAAGTATTCTTTCAGGTTTATTTAGGTTTTTTTCCTCTTCTTTATGTTTTCAGGATAACATTTATAAATATATATATTTATCTTGCAATTCCAGTTCTGGAAGAGAAAACATCATTCTTTCATCAAAGGAGAACTTCACCCACTGACCTGGAGGTAATTTGAATAATGAACTAAGATAGTTTTTGATGTTTGTGTAAATTTGTTTGCACAGAACCGTCAGATTCTGCTCTCCTTGCATCCAGCATGATAGATGTGACATCAAAGACTGCCTGCAGTAACTGCTGCATGTCAGACTTGCAATATTGAGGGAAATATTCCTAGAGCCACTGATCCATTGCTGCCAAATGGAGGAAACCAATTGGTGTTTTCACCACATTTCCTTCAACATGTAAGAAATGGTGAAGGTCAGTGCAACAGGTGCTTGTCCTCTCAGGATTCGAGTGTCATTGTTTATCAATGGAATGAATTTGCCTGTCTGGAAACATGAAGGATGTAGAAGACCTAAAAACTAGTCTGGGAGGAATTCTGTCTGCTCAGGAGATCTTCAGGGCCAGAGTCCAGGGATGGCAGAGAGGATGAGGCATCTGTTGCCTCAGGAATGAGAAGGAGCAGTCACAGGGGAGGTGACAGTGGAGGGGAGATCAGGATACTCAGCCAGTAGTCACTAAGGCAATTGCACTGCTGACTGTTCTCCTCCAAGTGCTTGACAAACATAAAAGAGTAAGAGGAAGGAAGAGGTCTTCTGACCATGTGTTCTCACAAAGAGATGGGCAGGAATCCTGGTGGATGAACCACAGGTTGGAAGTGCTAATGGTGCAGCCTCATCCTACACTGAAGAGCAGTAGTGCTTTGCTAAGTCAAAATAATCTTTTTCTCTCAAGGAAAACAAAGAGAGGATGCTTGAATGACTGACCACCACTTATGGACAGAGAATGGTCTTCAAAAGCGGAAAGGTTTTGACAGTTCAGATCTGTCCTCCAGCTACAGCCATTGGCTCTAGTGTTTTAGTGCTGCCAGATCACGGGCTTCGAGAAGGACCAGGGACCTGGCATGAGTAGTATTTTCCTGTCTCCCTGAGTGAAAACAGGACAGCTGACACTTCTCTTGACTCAAATCTAAGGTTGCTGACCTCCTCTTTCCTTGGGTCTCCCATCCCATCATAGTAAGGTAAAATAAAGATGTCGTCACCACCTTGCTTGGGAAACCACAACAGGGAAAACAATCAATTTGGTTGAAAAACAGCCCAAAATTTATTACATTTTAAATTGGAAATCAAGTGTTAGCTGGGTGTATGGGTTTTGCCAGCATTAATGGTTTGTTTGTAGCAACCAATTACAGCAGGCACTGAGACTGGCAAAGTAAATATATATCAAAGACTGATGGTTATAGAGTTTGACTTATTGATACAACTCTTAATGGTCCCTGTGTTCTATGATGACCCTTGAGTTAGTGCATGTGCTTGACTCCTTGCAGGCACAGAGGAAGAGGGTTTGAACTTGGCAGTGAGTATTTACCAAGAGATGGGATGGCAAGAACGGAAGAGCTGTGGAAACTGGAGGCCAGCACTGATGTTTCGGTAGGCAAGAACAGCATTGGCAACTGACACAGAGCAAACACCTCTGAAGAGCATAACCAGAAAAGCATTACCAGAAAGACCTGTCAAAGCTGACAGAAAATCAGGGCACTGGCAGAAATCACAAGATTGAGCAGGACCATACACACACGATTTCTGATGGTGGCTGAACACAGTCCTCCACACTGACCACCCCCAAACAATGCTGGAGGACCACAAAGCCCAAGAACTGAGGGGTCTCCACAGTGATAGGACCCAGAATTTTCTCCACTGGGAGAAACAGCTGCCAAACTCTGCAAGCTTTGTTTGTCAGTGGAAGGTGATATGAGAGCTTTGTAACAAAGTACAGGGAACATCTCTTCAGGGACCCAGCAGACAAGACCAGAAGAAAGACATGGGGAAGAAGAGATGCCCCATCTCCTCTATCTGCTAGAATCACCAATACACAACTTAATTTTCATGTCTTGGGAGCGTACTGTCTCCATTTGCACCTTTGGAAGTCCTGCATAGTAGCACAAAGGGGACGGCACAAGGAGACTGTGGGGGATGAGAGAACTGTGCTATGGAAGGAAGAGATCCTCATCAGTATTTCTGCCATCAAAACTTTGGGGAGGAAAGAAAAAGGGAATTCAAAACCCCAACCCCCATACTAAATTTGCACTTGTTCTCTCAGGCTGGCAGCCTAGAAGTTCGTAAACTCAGAAGTACCTTGTTCTGGAATAAACTGTTCTGAAAACAGTTTCCAATGGCTTCCCCGAGTTCGCTTTGCTGGTGGCAGCCCTTTGGCTCCATGCTGGCACATGTATGAAGCTCTTTGAACAAGTTTTGACCTTCCTTTAGCCCCTCTGCCCATCAAGCCAGCTAATGACATGCTTCGTATTGCACAGAACACATACAATTGACAAGTTCATAGTGTTGTTTAAATATTAAACAGTCTAGACAGGCTTTTGAGTCTTATGCCGCTGTGAAAAGGCTCAGACCATGCCCATCTCTGAAACTGGGCTGTGGGATCATTTGCACAGTAAGACGGACAATAAGACTTGTATACATTGCCATGCAACAGAATAGACCCCAAACCACCAGCCCTAAGTGGAAAGTTTATTTCTAAGCACAATATATGGAAAAAACAAACCAACAAACCCCACAGATATAGAAAACGTTGTAGCAAATCCCTGGTCAAGTAGGACTTCATGTCTGTCACTACCCTGCACCTCACAGCCGCTTAAAATGTCATGCAATGGAGGAGAGGGCACTCGGACGACAGCCTCCGCTTCAGATTGAGGAGGGTCTGCAAGCAGGAGAAGGCCGATGGGACTCCCGCTGTGATTCACACTGTAACCAGCAAAAGGGCAGCGCTGCTCACCCCCACCACGCACTTCGTGGCTACCGGTGGTAGACTTAGCACTTCAACAGGCTTTACCAACGTGGATTCTCACAACACCCCTGTGAGGTAGGTACGTATTGTTATTCCCCCTTTGCGTGGAGGGGGGACTGAGCCAAACAGCCCAAGGCTACAGAGTCAGTGGCAGAGCTGGAGTGAGAGTATGCAGAGTCCTGTGTGCTCAGAGTACACCACTCTTTCAAAGCAAGTTGTGCTTCTGACCTCATAAAATTTTATCTCTTAGCCAAATTAAAGGAATTTGACTTCTCCACATTAAATGAGTGGAGGGCAGGGAGGGAAACGACATCATGGGTGACAGCTGTTCCTTCATCTGTGTATGCTTCCCCCTTCCCAAAAACACTATAATTACTCATCTCTTGGAATGAGGACAGCTTTCAGAACAGGCATAGGAGTGAGAGGCTGCTGTGATTGCTTGCTTTGGCCAGGTTTCTCTCTACTGAAGCAGTTCTTCCAGAGATCACTCATTGTAACACCTTCCTTCTGGGGGTAGCTACTTTCAGAGATGATTGGAACTGCCCCTTCCCTCTCCCTCTGCCCACCACCATCTCTTTTCTCCCCTCTGCCGAAAGCACTCTTTGGTAGATATAAATCTGGTCAGATAAAGGTACAGTGGCCTCAGAAACCATGCTGTTTCACACTGGTCCTCAGTAAGTTGACTTTCTCGGACGATGTTCCACCTCCCACATTCTCTGCCAGAGAAGTACCTGTTCTGTTGCATTCTGATATTTAAAGGGACACTGTCAAGTAATCGAGGTGAAAAATATGACCTTGTCTTAAGCTGCTAACCTCCATCTTCAATGTTGCAGAATGGCTGCTGTGTTCAAACACAGAGGCTGAAGTTTGACAACTTCTCTGGTCCAGAAACACCTGACCTGTGGCAGCCTGGCTGCCAAAAGAGCTGGTAGCCCACATTCTCCCTGTCTCCACAGAAGCTGTGAGAAGTGCTGGTATGATGATGGAGGGCAGCTGCATTCAGCCATCATGCAACATTGCTTGGCACTGCTGCTAAATGGACACAGTTTGGCTGAAGTCCTTATCTTGATTTTGGGGGGAACTGGGTTCAGGCTTGATCACTATGGGGTCATTGCTTTGGGATAGCTGAGCTTTTGCTTCTCAATTAGCTAATCTCCATATTTTTAGGGCTCCTGCTCTTATGCTTCCTTTGTGGCAGCTGCAAAATAACCCCATAGAGTTGGGACATACCCTCCATATGGATTTCCTCCTGTCGCAGAAGAAAGCTGGGGAGGAGAAGGGCAGGGATGGTGAAAGGAATGGGGTGAGTGGAGAGAACCATACATGCCCAAATGGAAAAGGACAAAATCAGTAGGGAAAGAAATTTTATTTTCAAGCTTGTAAGAGAATATTACAAACAATGGAGAGTAAAAAAAGCCCAAACCCTAAAAACTATTTAAAAAGTACTTGACAGTGTCCCTTTAATATCCACAAATGATTCAGCCATTGTGCATTGAAAGAGAATGTTCCTGAAGAGCAACCAATACCTTCGAGGATATATCCCAGAGAAGGAGGCTTATTAGAAGTGCTACACAGTCAGCAACTGTGCTCCCTCTTCAGACTAACTCTCTTTTGGATGATTGAATGGAATAGACTCTGTAATAAACTAACAGACTGGATGTGAAAGGATCAGCCTACAAGACTGAGTGAGACTGTTGCAAATTGAGCAGCAGGGATACAGACACCAAAAAAAAAGTACATTTCTAAATGCATGAGTGTCGGAATCAGCAAGGGAGCGGAAACCCACCAAAGATGGGTCAGCTTCTTGTGATTGGAATAAAATGGAAGGAAATTAACCTGGAATATCTGCATGGAAAATGATGTGTGTGGGTGGCAAGGTTTGGATGTTGGACTTGGGGTTATGAAGGCATGAATCACACCAGTACTTGTGCTTGAAACACCTGCGGAACGTTTGTACAAAATTTGCCAAAAATGCCTATACGTCAAATAAAGGTCATGGAGCGCCCTCCCCCCTCCCACTTCTACCCTCACAAACCCCTTGTCAGGAACATTATGAAAAAAACAGGCTTTTTGGTGAAATTTGGGTATGCCTGGATTTCGTTAAGATTTTCTTAGTGAGATGATTCAATCTCTCTTCTGTAAATCAATACTGAAAAATCCCCAGCCATTTCACTTTAGGTACCCCATGGTAAATCAAACAAGGCTCCAGTGACTCATGAAACAAAACAACTCATAGCCCTGGTTGGAGGGGCTCCTAATTGGAGTCTAGAAAACAAAACCACTCCAAATATTTTGTTCCCTTCCACGTTTTCATAAACCTCACACTATGTGTGTGTTTGTGTGCGCGTGCGTGTGTGTACGGGGGGTGTGCACAGAGCGTTACCTATTCCAGGTAATAGGATCTGTAAGACATGCTAAACCGTCTGTTCCTCTGCTTCCCCAGAACTCTGCCTACTCAGTTTGTAGTCTGTATTGCACTTGTTTTGTTGTTTTTTTGTGATTTGTGTTGTTATTTTTTTCTTTTTTTTTTTTCTTTTTTTTAAACAGGCTGGAAAACATTAACCTCTTTAGCATGAGTGTGCAGCTCTCCCTCCACCTGCTTTTTTCCTCAGCTGGCCAGGTGCCGCCTCTTATACCTTGTGCAGTTACTGAAAAAAGAAAAGGAGAGAAAAAAAAAGAAAAAAGAAAAGGAAAGAGAAAGAAAAAGGCACACCATGCTCCTCTGCTTTATGAGTTCTTTGTCTCCTCCGCTTCATGTTAAGGCCTCCTGAATTCCTCGGCTCAGACCGTTGTGACTCTCATGACGAGCTCTCTGTTACTACTAGACTGACTCCTCTGTTCGTGAGGCCTCAGGTGGCTGAGTATATGCAGGATGGTATAAGCACAGTGGTGGTCAGAGAGGGTGCCTGTGGCATGGCCGGCAGCCCGTGCCCCGCTGTCGGCTGGAGCGGAGTTAGTGGCTGTACCACCAGTGGAGGACGAGTGGGTGGTTTGGGAGGAGGGGCGCTGATTTGTCCTGGTCCCTGTTTTTTGCTCCTCCATGTCCTTTGTTTTGTCATAGTTCAGCACTTTCCACTGCTGATTGACCGCCTGCCACCGTTTAAAAATCCGGTAAACCGAGGGCCCTTCGTGTATTATTAGACCTGGAGGGAAGGGGGAAAGAAAAAAAACATAAAACACAAACAAAACTTTAGAAAGAACCACAAACCTACCCCAGCATCTTCCCCCACGTAGCTGGTTAAGCTCAGCTCTCTTTCAGCCAGCGGTTTTTCAATGATAAATCCTGTATTTTAATTACCGACAGGCAGAGCATTGGTGCTCCTCCTCTGCTGGATCCCTTTTTCCCTGAATTAAAGGGATTACAGTTTTATCTCAGCCATCGATAAATGGATCGTAAACGGAGCACAGTGAGTTATGCTCTTACAGCAAAAGAGTATCTGTTTACCAACAAATGCCCAAGGTTTATCTGTCACTGGGCTAATTTTGCATGCTGCATAGGCATGATTCACTGAGCCCAGGCGTGTGTTTGGAGGGGGTGTAACTGGAGCTGACGTGGCAGTGACGGCTGCTGCACCAGCGCCGTGTGTGTGCACAGCCCGTGTCTCTCCCCACACATACAGCAGCAGAGCAGACACACATGTGGAGGCCAGAGGCAGCAACTGAGTGGGAAAAAATGTCTGTCTATACCAGTAAGTAGTTTGTTATCCAAAGCAAAGTTTTGCTCACCTGCAGAGCAGGTATCTCATTGAATGTCATTGCCTCCTTTCAAGGGGAAGCTCAGCATGCTTGACAGAAAGGGCAGAGGAGCTCCCAGTGTGTGCAGGCAGTGCCTGTGTCCGGCTGCCCACCCAAACGCATGGAGCTGATGTGTGGGGATGGCTCTGGGCTGTAGGACACTGCACTGCTAATGGTTTCTGTGTTCGTAAGAGAAGGAGCAGCTCAAGCCCTTCAGTAACCCATCAGTATCTCATCTCCCAGCTGTCTCCATCATCCTCCCCACCCTTGCAAGTGGGCTAAAGAATTGAATAATTTTAGATGCTTGGATGATTACAGTACTTGAGTATTAAGCTCTGCTATTATCTACTCTGGCTAGACTCTTTGGAAGCACTAGGTCTAGCAGTGGCTGCAACACAGATCTTCTCCACTGAGGCTCAAGGAAGCTGCAACATCTCCTGCAGACTGGCTTAGCTGGCACACTGTACTGTATCTCACAAGATTTGCTAGAGAATGGGATTCATGTGGAATGAGGGGAGTCTGAGTGTCCTTGCTTAGCAGCCATCTGTCTCTTAGGAAAGTGCATTTGTGTCCCACAAAACTGAAGCCAGACCAGAAGGTAGGACCAGGTGAGTTAGCACAGGGATGGCTTCATTGCCCTTAATGATGATGGCTTCACCATTCTGGGTCTGGATCATTATCAAAAACATTTCTAAGAAGAGTAGCTCTCTCGCCTTCCTGTTGCAAGCATAAAAATACAAGAACAAAAGACTCACAAGAATCAAAACCATGCCTAAACAAAGAGGCTGACTTGACCAACAATGTGTAGAGAGATGATGGGCACCACAGAATAAAGTTATTTACAACTATTCCTGATTAATCAAATGCTAGAGCTTTACCCATCACCTACCTTTTCCAGATAGTTCTAGTTTCTGATGGCAGATAATTACTGGAGTAAACCTGTGCTTCATCAGACCCCAAAATACCTGAAGGTCATCTTACCCTTAGGGCTGATCTCCTCATTACTTAGTGATGGGATGCAGCCACTTGGTTTCTGAGAGTCAGCATCTGATGTTAAGAGTGTTTAAATCACTGCTTCAGTACAGATTGAGCTCTCAGCCTCCCTGGTTTTAAGCATAACTAGGAGCCCTGCTGACTTGATCACAGATGAGCTTCAGGGGGACGCTCACATTCCCCGAAATGGGGTGCTGAGCCTACTCACTGGCTGTAAAAGTAACTCCATTGGATAGCTTGTATGCAGATCTGACTATTTTGGGACAGAGAATGGTGCAGGGCACTACAGTATGAGAGGGCTCTACCCTCTGGTTCCCACAGGCCACTGAGATTGCATAGCTGTAACCTTGCAGTGTTGCTGGTTTTTCATAAATGTGATGTCATAATAGAAAAATGTGGGGTTTCCTCCCTGCTTTGAAACATGGTTGAGAATTCTGACGTGGTCTGATCAAAGCATCAACCATAAAAAGCAGGACTAAGGGAAAGCCTGTATGCATATCCAGCCACAGAGACATAGCTTTGAAGCAGGACTGGAGTGGATCAGCCCATGACAAGGGACATTAGACATATATTTAAATGAGCTGTCTGATCTGTAATGAATGAAATTCCACTCTGATCAATGACAGAGCCAGTGTTTCTCAGAGACCACTTTAAGCCTGGGATAAAAGAGCCGAAATCAAATGTTTTCTCTTTGGCTGTGGAACATTCTCCATAGAATCAAATCCATTCTACAAAGTATTAAACACCGAGCCAGGATTGTAAATCTATTCTTAATTACCTTATCAAAAATATTTAATGCACAGCCTGATTCAAGAGGGCTGTTTATAAAATTCTTGTTTGTTTGCCTTCTAATTATAAATGTTTATGATCTTATGCAATTAACTGTGTGATGCTGATGGATGGTTTGCTGAGTCAACAGAGCAGCTGTTTTCTTAGATAGTTTTGGTTACCAAATATTTATAAAAGTACAAAATAACTTGTTTTCATCTGTATTTACTGAGCTCTAAATTACTTATCGATTTCCCAGTGTCAAGCTCAGGAAGCTGTAAAATTAAGAAGGAACCAAGTGGAGGGGTGGGCATGGAAGCGGAAGTACCAGTGATTCATTTACAAGAGGGAGTGCCAAGAGTAAGCAAGAGTCTATCTGTTAATATCAAGCTGCAGGATGCTTAATGCTCTCATCGAAACAAATTTTGTCTGCCTCAGATAAATGAGATTGGAATTCCCACATTCAGCTCTGTGCATCCCCTAACAAAAAAAAAAACCTCCCTCAAGAATCATTCTTGTTGACAGAGGTGAAATTTTCAATTTAAAGGCCAGAATTCAGTGGGAAATCCTTCAGGAAAGACTGTATTCAACCTGAGGTGTCCATTTAGAAGCTATTGTTCCATAAGCAAAATCCTCTGTGTGAGTGTGCAAGATTGCAGGTTGGTGTGAACTTCTCTCTTTGTACAGTTCTCAACACAGAAATGTCTATATCAGAGTTTCAGATGGATTCTAGGAGTGTCCTGGTCCTTTTCCACTCCTCTCCATTTTATCTTGCCCTCTTCTGCTTCACAAAATTTGTTCTCAGTGGATCCTCTTCAGAAGGAAAATTTCTGTGAGTTGTACAAAAAACTTGTTTGTCCAGATTGTTGCCTGGTTCATGATATCCCTAGTCTGTGGTGCTGGTGAAATGCAACTCCCATGGAATGTGGGCACTGATGATGTGCTGGTTTCATTCCCATTTTCTCATGTAGAGACCTGGCTGGACCAGCATTGGATGAAATTCCTTGATGTGAGAATTGTTGAGAGCTGGAATCTCTGGGGATTAGACGAGACAGAGGTGCATTGGGTCAGTGCGCTTGTAAGAAAACTGATCAAGAGAAAGGTCCTCAGCCCACGGGCCAGAAGGGCTGTTGGAAGAACACTGGCAGATGAAACAAGGGAATTGTGTTTGTGTCTCTAGATAGGGAAGCAGGGATTAGTTGCTGCACCACCATCCTGTGAGATTAACCCAGGGGTTGTGCGCCTCCAATTTAAAGTAACTTTGGAACAGCAGTTTCCCAGAAATTATGTGCAGTGAGCTCCTGAACATGGTCAGCCTCTGCTGCCAAGTGATATTTTCCCCAGAACTTTCAGCCTCTAATAAATCTTTCTCTTATTCCAACACTTGCCAGACATTTTCTTCAAAGAAACAGGTAAATTCTTGGGGTAGGAGCTGTTTCACTTGTTTATCAGTAAAAAAACCCACCAAAACAGAGCTTCTGTTGACAGCGGGTGGCACATCAACCCCTGCACTGACACTCATATTATCTAGAGGAAGAAAAATCACAGTCCATTCCAGCCAGTTACCTTCTCAAAAAGGCACTGTCCTGTCACCTCTTGTTTCCACCTTCAGCAGGACTTTGCCTTTTTGTTTTCCTTTTCAAACGCAATTTCATCTCAGCCAGACAGCTGCCATGATTCAGCCTGTTTCTGTTGCTTTCATTATTGGGTGTCAGGGGAAGATTATGGCAGCTGTGATCAAAGCTTAATGTTTGCTTCCACAGCAGTGGTGACTCAGGCCAAGGTAAACCAAGCTTTCTGGGAGATAATAATTTCATTGCCAGGCTTTCTTTCCATTGACATCATTGCATACACAAACCCTTCCCTCCCTTTCTGTGAATTCTTTAATCTTTTGTGACAATCTCAAATTTCTCCACTTTTGTTTCCAAAGCTCCACCAGCTCAGCCCTCACTTATCTTTCTGCCTTAATCTTATCCTATTTGCTCCATCCTTAGTCACCTTTTATCTTGACCTAAGAGCAGGAAAGTGGCTGATGATAGACCAGGAAAAGACAGCCAGAGGGATCTGTTCCAGGAAATATAGGTTTGGAAAGGGGTACCTAGTACCTGGCATCCCTCACCATTGTGCCCAGGTCAGTTCCAGCTGAACATGACAAGTTCTTTGAATAACTTGGCATACTTATATCTTTTTGTGGCTGATACTCAAGGCTGCAGAGCTGTGCTCTTCAGGAAATGGGGAAGAGGGTGAACCAAGGAGCAGGGAGAGGTAGTTTTGTATTTGAAAATAATGTCACGGCATCAATGGGACTCTGCACTAGGACTGTTTTGGAGGAGAGTTGTGAACCTCAGAGTTGACCAGGCTGGGGACGAGGTAATGTCCCTCTTCTCAATCCTGTTCATCATCTCCAGAACCTCTTCATTTCATCCTCCTTTTTCTGCAAGTGAAATCCCCAGCAGGGTGCAGTCCCCAGACCAGAACAGTGCAGAATCAGCACTGTAACATCCCACCTGCCTTTTGATTCCCTGGTGAAATAAACGGATAGGTCACAGAATTGCTGTCTTCAGCAGTGTGACCGCCTGGTCCAGCTTATGTTTGGGATTCTGATTTCTCATGCCTAAGGTAATGCTTTGCACTTCTATTTATTCAATTACATCTTGTTGATCCCTCCAATTTGCCAAGAAAATTTCAAATTTCAAATACTGATCTGATCCTCCAAAGTGCTTGCAGCCATTCCAAGCACATCCTATTTAATTATCTAAGTCATTAATAAAAATATTGAAGAGAGCAGAGTCCAAAAGACTCTCTACTTGAAATGTGTTTCCAGTTCATGGCACACCCCTCACAACTACTGAGAAAGCAGTTTCTCCATTGGCTATACACCTGCATTATAGTTACTTAATCCAGAGCATGCTTCTCTGGTAGGAGAATCCAAAGGCAAGGCACCAAGGACATTGCCCAAGTCACATCAAACTAACAGCTTCCTCCTTAGCCACTAGTACAACTACCCTTCCAAATTACATCTGGTTATACTTCTGTGCTCAGCAATTGGTTAGCTAAGCAATATTCAATATCTTTCTATGAATCAGTTAAGCTGATTTGCCCTTCGTTTCCTTGATCCTCAGTGCCTACCTTCATTATCTGATAGAGATTATATCTAAAGCTAGGTACTCTGCTTGCATTTCCCCAGCCACCTGGCACCTCCTGCATCCTCCTCGAGTTCCTGATGCTGAAATGCTCATGGGTCAGCCACTGTTCCTGCAGCTTCCTCTGAAGTTCATTAGGACATGCTGACAAGGACAGAGCTAGCTCATTTGAATATTTTTGAGGCTGTTCTTTTCTGATTCTGCCCTGGGCTCCTTTCTTCTCATTAAAATTAATTTAGTCAAGTTTTGAGGACTGAAACAAAGGCAACATTTAACTATTTGTCCCTTTGTGTATCAAATACTATTTGAGCTCTTAGACTTGCCTTGTTCTTCTTCATAGATGCATTTGTTTTTGCCTTTTCAATCTCTGGATGGTCATCTTGGGGTTCAACTCTGACAGGTCCCCATGCCTGTGTGATATCTAGAGGCTTTTCATGAGTTGAAGGTTATTCTTTCTGCCTTTTGTGTGATTGCAGCTTCTGATTTTGGGTCCTCAAAAGAGTTCCTGATGCAGCCTCAGTGCTCTCTTCCCACGCTTCTGAGCGTTCCCCTGCACAGGCACAGTTTGCTGCTGTGCCTTTAGTATCATCCCTTTTGGCAGCTGTGAGCTGTTCACAGATCTTTTATCCTTCAGATTCTCTTCCCAAGAGACACTCACTGCTCTGCACCCCTGGGGCTGTTGCTGCTGCTTTTCTGCAGTCCATTATCCTCACATCTTACTTTTCTTCAGCTCAGGAATGCTTTCATTAAACAGTCACTTCCCATACAAACTACTGATACATTCAGATTTTCAGGGAGTCTTTGCTTTCTGGGGAAATCGAATAGGAAGTATAAATTCCTTCATAACTGTCATCTCCATTCTCAAAAATATAATTTTTGTCCTTAGAATGTTTCAAGAGCTGAACAGTCTACCCTGCATACAGGAATAGTTCATAATGATTAACCTGGAACATCTGGTGCTCTTTTTTAGCCATTTCTGGAAGCTGCAAGACACCAGACCAATGATCAGGATTTCTCCAGTCCTCAAGACATCTAGCAAAGGTCTGCTCTGAATAATGCTGGAACTGTACTAGGAGGATGTGCAAATTTAGCAATTGCCAGCATTGAATGAGATAAAGTAAAAATTGAAAATGTATTCATAATGATTAGAGCTCGAGTGAATGCTTAACATATGGAAAAATAATTAGCTGATTACAATCAGGCATTTTCTTATCAATCATTCTCAATGCACATTTTTTTTAATGTCTAAAGAACTGATTATGTATTAATCTGAATTGTGTTTTGGCTCAGCAGAACAGGGGTGTCTGCATGGCTGGACTCTGTTGAGTGCTGTTGAGCACTGGATGACATGGCAATCATGGAACCCATGGATCTGGGGAGGACAAAACACTCCTTCTGTTAAGGACATTCACTGTAGCAGGGCTTCACTGTCACACAGCTTTCCCAGCAGTGGGATGCCATGCTTGGATCTCCTAGGCCACAGGGCCACGACTCTGGCAAAACTGAAACTGAGCCCCCGAGACCTCTGTGGCTAGGGAAGAGCTCCCACCAGTGTACACAGCGAAGCTGTTCCCAGTCTTGAGGAAGTATTTTATGGAGGTTTGGACCCTTCCATTTTGGATCATTACAGCACAAAACAGGCTGGCACACAGTCTTCAACTGCTGACTAACCTGAAAACCTTGTGTGTATTACAGTTCATCTCCCCTCGTTCAAAAGCAGCTGTTCCTCAAAGCTTCCTCAGCCCCCGGTGGGCCAGGACCCCCCAGCAGTGCACGGAGAGCCCTTCTCCTTCCCTACTTCCTCTACTCCATCTGGCAGAGCCACGGGAGCAGCAGGTCCTGCCTGGGCAGGTGATTGTGCTGTGTCCCAAGCTCTCTGCAGCCATTTACACCCACCCCCAGAGGCAGCAAGAGCCCTACTGGGTGGGAGATGGATCCGGTGTGCTGGCACCTCTGAGAGTCCCCACAGCTGCTGCTCCACCAGCTGAGTGATCCTGGGGCAGAGTGTGGGGGGCCAGGGAGAGGAAGCAGCATTTTTATTACTGCTGGGAGTGCCTGGTGTGGAGCTGGCAGCAACTCTCCCCCAAGCACCACTGTGATTTTGCAGGATGCAGCCAAGCTAGATGGCAAGAAACAATTTCCACGTTGTGACACTGCAGCATGTCATGAGCTCATGTAACATAAGTATGCAGCAGTGATTCCTGTGTGCACAGGATGCAATGGGTTCCTCCTGGAAGCGGGAGCAGTCCACCCCACGGACATGGCATCTGTAGCTGTGAGAGGAAGAAGGCTTTATCCAGCAGGATGAATTGAGTTGACAGGTAGGACTCCCTGTCATGGGGCTTAAGGAGCTCACGGGAGCTGGGGGCAGGGTGTTATAGGAGCATTTGGGGAGCTTTTATGGCTGCAAAGTAAAGTGTCTTCTCTGCAAGGTGCTGCCTCCATCCCACGACAGCCCTGCTCAGCCATGTCCCCCACAACACACAGGCTGGGCCCTGTAGGGCTGAGCTGGTAAGACCCAAAATGAGGAAATACTGGCAAAATTAAGGAGCTGACAAGAGGTGTCCAATGTAAAGGAAATTTCTTTTCATTCAGCACTCCCATGTGGTTTGTTTGCAAGGGGAAAACAACATCAGGTGTCATGCAGAGATGTCACAGAGGAGCTGGGCTGATCCTTGGAGATGCCACAGTACTTCCAGCTGTAAACATGCAAGCTACCAACTACCATGACTTCCTCCTCCTGCACTGCCCAGACCAGTACTTTTTTACCCCTTGCCTCAAAACTGATAAAACCACCCTAAACCAAAACAAGAAATAACAGTGAAAATAGGTAAAATGAAACCCAAATAAATACTTGCTCACACAATAGAGAAAGCATAAACTGAAGTACTCCTATAAACTTAGCTGGCTGTGGACAGCTACAGCAAAATGGATGTTGTGCCCTAAGGACTCTTGTACTCCTATGGTATTTAATTCACAGTGCACAATAAAGCAGAGGATTAAAGGGCAGTCTGTAGTTATGCAGGCAGCAATAAATGAGACTCTTGTTGAAAAAAGCAAGGGAATAAATAGACATGGGAGCTCCACCAAAAGAACAACCCCTTGCTTCTGAATCATGCCTCTCCAACACCATTCCCCACTTGTGAGCCTACCCATAACTGTGCCAGGACAGGAGGGATAGGGCCTGGAGGCAGTACTCACATACCCGCTTGCTCTCTTAAGTTTTCCCCTATTTGCTTTGTAGCTAGGACAGGGTAGATCCTCTTGGAACCATTCTTCTCCAAATTTAAGATGGATGTAACAGCAACACCCCACCCACATCATGAAAAGGCTTTGTTAAAGAGGTGAAAGACACTAGTGTGCATGACAGATCTTTAAGGTCTTTAAAAAAAGGGAATGAATAATAATTTCAAGTTAGGTTGAATAGAGCATTGGCCAAATTTACACCCTGGTCTCCAGGTGATTTTATTGGTCTTTTCTACCTTCAGATTTCCTACAGAAGTCCATGGAGTCAAGTACTCACGGAGAGATGAGAAAAAGCATGTGGCTTCCACTTCATTATGTTTGCACAATGAAAATAATTCTTCTGGGTCTAGGTCCTGAACCTATGCCATAGCTAATGTTACTCTGACCAAAGCACTGCCTCTGCAGTCATGCTGATCCTCAGCCATTCCAGGGACACTCCTTTAAAAGGAGAACTGGACAACAACACTGTGCTGTGCAGGGCTTGGGAATCTGCCTTCACACTTGCTTGGAGTGAGACCTGAAAAAGTCACATTGTTCCCCAGAATGGAAGAACACACGTGTATTTGCAGACAGGTGAAAATGTTTCATTTGGAATTGATTTTTTAAAAAATGTTGTATTCCAAATTCTGACACTGAATTTGAAATACTCAGCATGAGCAGTCATCTCTAAATGTTAAATCAAAATGCTTTGTTCAAGAATGATCAAAACATGACATTTGCTTATTGAAGGTAGAACTAGTCCTCCTTCTCTGCTTTTATTAGCAAATGAAATTCTGTAAGGAAAAATGAGAATAGTTTCACAATTTTTTTATTTTTTAAGAGATGCAGGTCCTGTCTGAGCCAAGTTCCTCCAGACTACTCCAGTCACCTAAGTGCTCCTCCACCAAGAGGAATAGGAACCAATCAGGAGGGACACAAAGGTGAGTACAGATCACCCTTGCCATCCCCCAGGGTAATGTAGGGCACATGGGCAAAATTAATGGATCTGAGAGTGCACGTTGGCATGTGCATTCTGATTCCATCTACTGCCTCACTGGAGTGAGATGTGGGGATCTTTTCCCTCCAGCATGCAGGAAGGCATCCCAAGGATGTGAGGCAGAAGGTGTTCATTGTGCAATTTGGCCAGCTTTTTGTAGGGATAAATGTATTCCTGGGACACACCATGGTGCAGCCTGTCCTGTGCTGCTTTGTTCTCCACAGCCATGAAAAAAAAAATTTCATTGCAAACCCGGGATTTCTGTGAGGCTTCCAGAAGCCTTTCACCTTGGGTGCTGCAGCCTCTCTCTGCTCCCTGATAGTGTCCCCACAGGTCTCACCCCACCGTCTCCCCTGCAAAGGTCTTCACCTCTCCCACAGAGGCACTATTCAAAATTAATGAAGGTGGTGGGAGCCAAGAAGATAAGGGTCTGTTATTTCTGATCTACTACTAGCTAGTATCTCTAGGAAGGCAAAACTTGATCCTTGTTTCTCTGCACATACAAGGATCTTCTACCAGAGTTGAAGACCTTTATGGCTACAATATCCAGATGAGTGAATTCTGATGGATGCTGAGGGGCAGGTAAGAGTTTTCCTGCACCTATGGGATCTTCCAACACTGAGCTCTCAAGTATGACAGCAGTGAAAGGAGCTGAGAGTGGCTAAGCCTGCAGCAAAGGTCTGGAGAAGAGCCTTGGAGAACACAGAAAGGTCCTTGATGTGGCTGTGGCTGAGCAGAATGAATTGTCCTATTGTGGATCCAGCTCTACCATGGGGCAGAAGAGGGACTCAGGCTGTGGCTGCCATTAGTGGGTCTTGGTGCAGGAAAAAAAACACTGCTTCAGGGAGTAACTTTCAGGAAGAATTAAGTTTAGCAACTTAGCCCGTGGGCCTGTTTGCAGTATTCTTCATTACAGCCTGTTTTATCTGGGTTGAAAGATGGCTATGCTGGTAGGTAGTCATCATCAATCAGCCTCTAAGAGGTCATCCCAGAGCTTGATTAATGTGGTTTCATATTAATCTCTTCTCACCTCTACTTCTGGCTCCCCACTGAGCTGGGGACACACCAAAAGCAGCCTCATCTGCTATTCATGGCAGGGGTGATCCCCCTGTGGTCTCATCTTTGACCACAGAGCTGAATTCTCTTGCTGCAGCCACAACAGCCTGCCATGGACCACAGCCTCCCACCTCCAGGAGTAATGTGTCTGTGAGGATGCAGGCTGTAGTAGGAGGAGCAATGGGACAGAAGGCAGTTGGAAAAACACAGCCTGGCACAGAGCTGAGGACTTTTTTCATCCTTTACTAGATAGCACAATTTGTGCAGCTGGCATGGGAGATCCTACCAGCTGCCTACAAGGGAATTTCCTGCCATAGTGTAGAGGTTGTGACAGGCAGGTGAGTGCTCCTGCCTCTGCCCATGTATGGAAACTTAACCCAGGGACACCAGGCACTTGATTTCAGCAAGGAGTTTAGTGACAGGGAAGCACCATTCTGATTGTAATGTATCACACTTGAAAGCACAAGATGAAGTTCACAAGGCAAAAGAATTTCTTTTTTCCCCTCAAAAAACGTTAATTATGTTGCCCTCATTAAATGCTAAACACACTGATCCACTGGAGCAGAGAGCACCATATGGTTACTCACGACAAAATACATCTCTGGATCCCTGTTGCAACAGTGGGACCCTGCTGGAGATGCATGTGGAGAATTAGTGCGGAGCTGAACGCACACGTGTGAAAGCCCAGGTGCTGCTCTGATTGTGCTGGAAGCCAAGTTCCTTCTCTGCAAAGAGGGAGAGGGTTCAGAGCCAGGCCCAAAGCTGTGTCTCTTTGCTCAGCAGCCCACGCTGACTCTGCGGAGAGCGGCTGGAGCTGCGCTGGAGTCCTGTGGGCACACGGAGCCCCTGCAGCCTTGCCCGCTGCTCACACAGTGCACACATGCCGACTGCCCCGCTGCTCTCTTATGGAACAATCAATGCAACAGTAGATAAAAATAGGTCCCATGTTTCAGGGGCAGAGGGGTGGCTTGTCTCGATTTTGCCGAGCATCCGCTGTTCCTGGATAGCGGCCAAGGAGCCGGTGGTCAGATCAGCTTTTGCAGCGCCGCTTCTCCTGGTGCTGCCCCAGCTACAGGGCCCACAGTGACTGCTCCCCAGGAAGGAGCCTGCCCAGCTGGACTGAGAGCCCCATAACATGCCCTGTGGGGACTGTTCCTGTCTACGCAGTCTCTGTACAGCTGATAGATCAATGATTTGTTAGCGGTTTTTAAAGTGTGGTGGCTGAATGTGTGCAAACTGGGGGTCATGGTGAAGAAAAAGTGACTTTGCTGCCTAGCTTTATTCCAATTGCCTGCTCTGAAGATAGGACCTGGATCTGGCCACTCCAATTAGCTCCTGATAGGTCCAGTTTACATGCAAATTGGGTAAGAAGTGCATGAAGAGCATGGCAAGCAGTGCATCAAGCTGAAAGACACAGAAGACTTCTGTATATTCTCATGGATCTCTTCCAGGTATATCAAAGCCCTACACATTTGCTGTGTGGGCTGCTGTCAGGTCTCACCTCCAAAGACATTTGCTGAACTTCTTTGCCTTGTGCTCTGCCTTTAGAGTGTCATCAAGCCAACATGCAGGTTTGCTGCTTCCTCAGAACTGATTCCCTGCTGTGGTATCAATTCTTCCTGCTTTGCACCTTGGGGGACTGTGTAGACCTGAATGAAAACATCTGCTTTCCTTTTGAGAATTGGATCAATACAGATGAAGACCAAGACCCCAAAGACACCTCATTTCTCAGCTTCTTTTTATTTCACTGTGACTTTGACTCCTAAATCCTTTGAATGCTGAGGGCACAACTGACCTGGCTAGATACCAGCTGAGGCTACCTCAGCTCGGCATTTCCTCTAGAAAGCAAAGCTCATTTAAAACAAAACCCCATTAGTCTTGGCAGGAAGCTTGAATTGTCACTGTTTCAAGGAAGCTCCATTAATTACTGTTCCCACTGCACTATGAAAGATCAAATGCTGTGGATCAGTTTTAATTGGCTATTGATTTCTTATGTTATTACCTATGGTTGTGCTGAGATGCTGTCAGATGTGCTGGATGCTTTTGATTATTCTTTCTGGCAGCTGGGATTAAAAACAGCAGGCAGACATTTCCTGATCTGTAATGGATTGCCATGGTGTGCCAACAAGAATTGTCGGGTGGATGAATGGTCCTGCTCTGCCTGTCTTGTGCTGCTGAGCTGCAGTGCAGCTGTGAAGGCAAATACCTTCAGGGACCAGCCAGGGAAAGAGCAGGAAAAGCTTCAAAGAGCGTGAGGATCTAGCGCTTGTGGAAGTGCACTGCTGTCAGCACAGAGGCAGGGTGAGCCAGGGAGCAGGGACCTGGCCACGGACGAAGCAGGAGTGCCCATCAGTTCAGATCCAAGGAGAGGCAGATTACTTTTGCATTGCTGGGGATAACCCCAGCATGCCAGCCTCAGGGATACCCCGGTGTGATCCCAAGTAGGCCAGCACACACACACCGCGTCGGCAAGCCCTGCGCACACAGCCTGCTAATGGCCCTCCTGGGACACGCTGCTCCCTCGGAGCCCAGCTGGGGATGCCTGAGCCTACTCTGTGACATGCTCTCATTAACTGGCAGAGTTCCTCCTAGTTTAACAGGATACGCTTTCCTGTCCTCCTAACCCCAAATGACACCTCATTCTACGAATGTCGACTTCCCCTAATTGCACCCTGACAGAGAGAGAGGCAAACCCCTCACTTCCCCTCCAAGGACTGTCATTTAATTAACAGGCAGGTATCTCTCAGGATTTACAGCCCAGCTCTAAACTGTTACTCTCTCCACTCAGTAACTGAGTCCTGATTCCATTTATCCGTGCACTTCACTAATGGCATTTCTGCTAATCTCTCCCTATGCCAGCTTCCTGGATTTACCTCTCATGGACCATGGAGAGAGCAGTTAATCAAATGAACAGTCCCCATCTCACTTCTCATTCCCTTCCTGGTTCTTGATCTCAGATGTCTGTGTTGTAGATGACTTCATAGCAGAGCAATGCCTATGCTGGCACCATCACCAGTTTCTAGTTTAATCCAACTCTCGTATCTGTCCTACAGACATGACCAGAGATAGCACAGATGAAAGAGAGATCAGAATCAAAGACATCGAGGCTGGCTGGATATCAAGAAGCATTTAATCTGTTCCTCCTTCACAAACTGGGATCATCTCTCTGCAACCTGTTCTTGACATATGTTTTTTAACAGGTTCTTAAAAAAAACCCAGCACTGGAGGTTCCCACAAATCCCAAGCAATCTTCTCCAGTGCTTCCTGCCCTCCTGTTAGATGTCTGAGAGCAAGGGGAAGAACAGTGTTGAAAGGCCATCTTGCACATCTTGCCCAGATGGACATAGCTTCTGGTGCTCAGGGCCATACCATCTGTCCCACGGGTCATGAGGAGCAGACTGGTTTTACTTTGGTTGTGGTTTTTGTTTTCACCATGGCTAAGAAGTAGCAAATGGTGCCTGTCTCTTTCAACTGTTTTTGTGGGGCATGCTAGGATCTAGAAAAGTCCAAAGAAAACTAGTATATTACTAAGATTAGTGACTGAGGGTCAAATCCAGACCCCTGGATTTTCTTGCATGGATCAACAGTCTCTGAGTTAACTGACATACTTTGAGAGTTCAGCCTGGAGATGATCTGACCATTTCAGAACAAATGAGGACAACAACAACCAAATGATCTGTGCTGAGGGAGCTATGTGTGCAAGGAAGCAGTCATGTCCCCACCTTTGACCCCACATTGGAAAGATCAATGCTGCAACGGGATTGCCCATGCAAATTGCCACAGATTGGCAAATTGCTACCTAAATCCCTTACTGACTGGATAGACAGGAGATCACACAAAACAGCTGGGCAGTTGCTGACTAGGTGTGTATTTCCTGTCTGATGTCAGTCAAACCCCTGCAGAATTGATGACTTCTCCAGCTTTGAGACTCCCCAGTGCCAGAGGAAGTGTCCTGCTGAGCACCTCCCGTGACAGGGTGTATAAAACAGCCTCCTGGACAAGAGTCACTGGCTACCCAATCGATGTGAGACATCCAAGTACAACTGAAGTGCAAACTGGCAGGAACTACAGAAGAGTTCTCTTTCAGCACATCTGCTCTTAAGTAAGTACCTTGTCTTTCAAACCTCTGCTCCTCTGCTAGTGAAAGAAAAGCTTGGGGGTTAAACTGGAGGAAGAAACAGTTGGAATTCATACAATTATTGTAGGACCTTGATGCCTTAGGATTTTAGCTTTTATATTTTTCATATCTTTGTAGTCCTGCAGTTCTTTAGTGTGTAACTCTAAACTCCATATAGAGTGCTAGCTTCTGTTCTCCCATTTTGGCCCAACAAAACAATTCCTCTCTAGGCCTGGGAATCAAGGACACCTTACTGTCTCAGGCCCTGAGAAATGTAAACAAAAGTGAGTTTGGGGGAGCAAACTTGGGGTGAATTACTTCAGCTGTAATTGGAAGATTAACCCCCGATATACGAATGGACCAAGCTTATAAAAGTATGAAAACCGTGACCCATTGTACATTTTTGGGTGTAGCCCCTGTAGGGGCTTCGTCTGCCCTAAATGTACCTGAAGGCCCTTCAATAAATATAACCACTTTTTATTCTCTTAATTTTGTCTGCCCTCTGTCTTTAGGTAATCCGATAAGGCATCAACCTATGGTATAACATTCTGCTAGCTAAGGCTGCCCAGCCTGTTACCAAAAAATGTACAGACAGGGTCTTACATTAAAAAAACCAAGTGGGGTAGAACTGAGGGCACCTAATATCCTGCCCTTTCCCCATGGCTGAGCATTTCTTAGTTCCTAAATCTTTCCTACCCACCCACAGGCTAGGTAACAAAAGAGGAAAAGGTCTCTACCGCAGAGGAGGAGACACTGAATTGCACAGACAGCACTTCAGTATTTCAAGATTCATTTCCACTATCCATGAGAGGTTTTATCCTGAACTTGCAGAAGTGGAACTAAAACCCAGGGAGGAATAACAAGAGGCTTTGGGCCATGCTGGCAGTCAGGAGCAGAACTTTCAATCTCCAGAGCTGCCTTTCACCATCTGTGATCAAAACACCCTGCATGAGGCAGCAAGGTTTGGAAGAAGATGAAGAGAAGGAGAAAAGCTGTTCTGCAGTGAGGAACTCCCTGCGAGCCTTCTAGGGAGACACTGCTGCATCCATCACAGTTGCACAAAGTTATAATGAATGAGGAATTCACCTCAGTTGTGGTGTTCATAGAATGGGTTGGGTTGGAAAGGACCTTAAAGATCATCTCATTCCAACCCGCCTGCCTTGGGCAGGAACACGTCCTACTACCCCAGGTTGCTCAGAGCCCCCTCGAACACTTCCAGGGATGGGGCACCCACAACTTCTCTGCAACCTGCTCCAGTGCCTCACTACCCTCACAGTAAAGAATTTCTTGCTAATATCTAACCCTATTCTCTTTCAAATTAAAGCCACGACCTGTGTCCCATCACTACATGCCCTTGCCCAAAGTCCCTCTCCAGCTCTCTTGTAGTCCTCTTTACAAACTGGAAAGCTGTATCCCCAGACCCTTCTCTTCTCCAGGCTGAACAAGCCCAGCAACCTCAGTTTGTCTTCATAGGAAAGAATTCCCTTTGATCAGTCCCTTCCCCTGGCCTGACCTGGCCTTGCCTCTCAGTGGGACAGAGCAGCCTTTTGGATAGTGCTTATGCAGCCCCCTGAAACCTGCATGCTGAGGGGAAGTCACTCAGAAAAGAGAGATGACCCTATCAACAGCCAGGGAGTCACAGCTCCTGCTGAGGATCTCATTTGTCACTGAGTTTGAACTGGTCAGAAGAGGAGGAGGTGGGGAGGAGAGCGAGCACATGCTCTCAGCTGGTACTGCTCAGAGCTCCTCTCCACTGCTGACCCGGGAGCAGCAGCAGCAGCAGCTGGGATTGCAAAGAACAAAAACTGCCCTATACGAGCAAGTTTAACACTGCAGGGTGGCAGGGGAAGAGGGCTGGCAGCCTGCACATACGAGCTTTTCTACAGGAATGGAGACAGAGCTCACGTGCTCCAGAATATCCCCTCTCCTGGCCAAGCATGGGTGGGCTGCCTGGCAGCACAGGCAGACGTGCTGCACACACCCAAGTGGAGCCAGCTCTGGGTGGCTGCTGAGTGCTGGGCAAGAGAACCCACGTACAGACATGTTAACTCACTGCATCTGTAATGCTTCCCACTGGCTTTTGAGTTTGTGGGACAGCGAGCATGCCTGGCACTCCAGGACTGCCAGCTGTGCAGGGAGGAGCATGAGACAAGCCCCAAGTCACGGCTCTGAAACGTTCCTGGGAATGGGATGTCTGCTTGTTCTTTGGCTGGAAAAAAAAAATCAAAGCTCCCAGCTGAGGGCATTAAGCTTAATGGTGACATCAGTGGAAATGCAAATAAACTTATTTTTCCATCAGAGAAGGTGGAAAAGAGAAATAGAGGCCAGATTGTTAGACAAATTAACAAAAAAATTTAAAAAATGAACCTCAAAGCTGAATCTGTCTGCCCAGTTCCCCTTCAGTTCAAGGCTGGTATGGTTTGTTCTCTGCTATGTGGGAGGATTTAGCTCCTATTGACAGATGAGCTAAACAGTTCCCCTCAGCTCTCAAAGCTTTATCAAAGCCAGTTAATCATGTTACTGATGTCCGCCCAGGCCAGAGATCTCCACTTCTGTCCCCTGCCAACAAGGCAACAGATGTGCACCCCACACATAAATAAGGATAATTTTTTTCCACTTTCAATTCCACCAGCAAGAGGACATTGCCTATTGTGCCAACACATGGGTGCTGCCCACCTCTCTTTCACCCCCTTTGCCAGCCTTTGCTCCTGGGAAGATGTGGTAGCTCCACCACAGCATCTCATGAAGGAGCAGGAGGATCTCGGCAGGCCAAGCTCACATCTCATTGCTAGCACAGTGATGGCACCGGTGGGAGGAACTGTCCTTGGTCTTAGCAGGCCCAAGTCCTGTGCTGGAAAGCTTCAGAGGCCAGAAGCCATTTGAACCTGGATACCAGGGTGTCCAGTCCAGAATTCTGTCCCTGCCACTGGGTCCATTTTACTTCTGTACCTGAATTTCACTAGTTGCTGCTCTGTCCTGCTTCTCCCGAGGGCTGAAATGGAGGCTGTTCTTTTTCTCTTTGGAATTGCTCTATCCACACATACACATACCTACCAAGCCAAGAGGACTGCCTTTTCCCACTGAGTTTTGGGGGGCTTCTTCTAAGTTCATACCAGTGATGGGAGGACCCAGCTCTCTGGTTCCCTTTTTGCTTCCTGACAGGGTCACTTGAACTGACAAGATATCACATGGTCTGTGCTTGGGTGCACACTGCTCAGGGGTACTTTTGGAGGTGGCCAGTGTTCACTAGGAGCTGCTGCAGGTATTGGCATCTATGTCCCTCTGTCCTGCAGGCCTGCACTGGTCCCACAGCCTGAGCTCCAGGGAGACTCTACTGGGGTCAGGCAGCTGCTGTGCTCTCCTGGCTTGTGCAGTGTGAGTGAGGCAGCTGCATCCTCAGAGCTGCTCTGTACCAGCAACCTGACAAGGATCCCGGACTTGAGCCCCAAGGTGGGCCAAAAAAGGGGAAGCCACTCCTGCCTGGCAGAGAAACTGGGCTGGAGAGCCAAGGAGCTGTGTGTGGAAAGAGCCTGCCATGCCCGCAGTGGAGCAGTCCCTAAATTAGCTATTCCCAGAGGAAAGGAGTTTCTCTAGAGACTTACACTCCCCAGCATCCCCCAGACCTCCCCACCCACTTCTTGCTCTGAAAGGACATCTGTTTTTCTCTGGCATTCCTGCAGGTCCCTCCGCCACCCCAGCCAAGGAAACACTCCGGGACTACCCAGATGAGCTGAGAAAACAGTGAAAAATGGGCCACAAAATCAAAGAGGAGGAAAAGCTGTAGACACAATCCAAGCCAAACTGTATGGGCTGGCTCTCCGTGCCATCTCCCACTCCTTTCCACAGGAGAGTGGGTGGGCGGCCGTGGCCGCGCTGTGAGATACAATCACCCACCTATACAGACAATGTCCATGAAGCCATACATTCCATAGCAGATCTGGAAGAGCAGGTCCTGGCGCTGCCACTTGGCTGAAGGACTGAAGGTCGACCAGATGAGCCACGAGATACTGGCGATGAGGAAGAGGGAACCCAGGATGGCCGCTGCTATCTGAACCTTCTCAATGACTGTCAGAGAGATGGCCTGCCACTGCACGGGGAGGGGACAAGAGGGAGAGAGGAAGGACAAAAGAGAAGAGATTAAGTTATTGGAGCACATCACTGCTTTACACCATTGGGGTGGCTTTGGAGATCTCAAAGAGCACCTACGGGCAGAGGAGCTTTTACCCCATCCACATCAGGGATGGAGCATGGCAGTTGTTCAACAGTCCATGGCCTTGGGTTTCTTGACAGCACTGCTGAAGAGGCAATGGAAAGGAATCCTGCATCATACCAGGCCAGGCAGAAGCCTCAGCCAGGGCATCCTAGTACCGTAAGAATAAGTCTCTCAAAGAGCCAAGCTTTCTTTTGGAGGCCTCACATGAGCTGGCTCTGAGCCACTTTGTGAGATCTGACATGATCACAGCCCTAGGTAGGATCTCAGAGTGGCAATGCACATCCCACAGAACTTGCTACAAACAACACAAGTTGTTGTGGCCAGGACACCCTGCCTTTAGATGATGACATATTCAGGCTGTGTTCCAAGGTAAATGTCAGTGCATCTTTCTCAGAAAAAGAAAAAAATAGAAATAACTCCTCCAAATCCATTCACTTTGTCAAATAGCTTTGTTGAAGCTATGTTATAAATATTCTAAGCCTGGACTCCTCTCTGTCATCCAGCATAAAACCTCCCCACTCAGATTTACACTGCTGAGAAAACTGTCCTATAAAACCAAGAGCAGAAATTGGTGTCTTTAACAAGACTTGGGGACGTGGTTCATAGCATCTCCTGCAAATCAAAATTCAAGCGCCTAACCAGGCTGAGGAGAGACAGTCTCTCCTGGCATTGAAATATATAGGCCACCTCTAGCTGTGAGATACATGCCCTTGAAATCACAGTGGGACTGGCAGGAGGATAAACAAAGATGGACTTCAACCTCCTGCAGGTACAGAGGATTCAGAGGAACTGAAAATCTTTAGCCTAGATTCAGTCCAAATTCAGTGTCCCCGTGAAGTGACATTCCTGTGAGGCCTCAGCCCTGCATGTTTGTCAGACATATCCCAGGATAGCACGATCGCCCTGCAAGCCTTGCCCCATCCTTCTGCAGTGCAATAAGGCAGTTCAAGTACTGGGTACCTCTATAATGCCCAGGCTAGTCAGGAGTTAGCAATGTTTTTGCAAGGATTTTCAAACCCTGACTGAAGGGTGAGAAGGACAAGAGGTGACTTGTGCTGGTACAGGCATGCATGGCACTGCTACCAGTCCAATGACCAAACCCCTGAACTGAATGCACTCCCCTGGAAAGGGCTGCATTTGGAGAGGAACAGACGAGAGCTTCGGCTTGAGCCTGAGGTCTGCGGGTTGCAACTGGAAGGAGATTGCTCTGCCTCTGCCAGCCTGGCTCCTTGGCTTACATCCTGCAAGGGCACACAGCCCTCAAATTGTCTATCATGGATGTGCAGCATCAGTGAGGTGGGTGGTACCAGCTTATTTCATAGCTGGCCACAGAAATGGCCACAGAGCTGCCAAGCAGAGAGAGAGCTTGTTCCGCACTGAAGCAGGACTGGGCTCAGCTAAACCCAATCTCCTCCCTGGGCTCAGCTACTCCAGTCCCCTTCCTGCCATCTGCCTCAGCAGCTGACCCAGCCAAAGGCAAACACCAAGCACTGGGGATACCCAGTAATCTTTTCAACAGCCCATTCCCACTCCGCCACAGCCTGACATGCTCCATGCCTCCACCAAATCCAGCCACACATCTGGCCCTTTGTGCTACTGAGAAGGTCACACAGTTAACAGCCTGGAGCACCCAGCACTGCAGGGGTGCTAGAGTCCACAGGAGAGGCACAGAGGTGCAACTCCTCTCCTGACATGAAGCAGAGCAAAGACCACCTAGCACCCATCACCCCCAAATCTGGCTTATGAAGGTGGGATCAGCAGCTGCCATCCTCCTATCAGCTCCTCAGCTTTGCTCTCAACAGCACCATAAGCCAATGCAGGACAAATCTGCAAGCAATGCCATTAGCCCAGAGCTCCAGGACTAAATTCACGTGGTGGGGAGGGAGCTTGGCTATTTGTGTGAGGTTGCACTTTCGTCCCTGCAGCTTTCCCCAGACCTCATCTCCCCTTCCACTGTGTGTGGCTGGCTCTGAGGGAACGGGAGTGCCGGGAGCCAGGTGTACAGCCTGGTCCTGCGTGCGAAGGCTTTGCTGCAGGCCCCTCACACTGACCCGCGTGCGCCTGTGCCAGCCAAATCATTCTGCATCATTTCTCTCTCTCAAGGAGGTAATGGACTGGCTCCTCACCATC
The DNA here is from genome assembly GCA_013400515.1 of Erpornis zantholeuca. Taxonomy (NCBI): domain Eukaryota; kingdom Metazoa; phylum Chordata; class Aves; order Passeriformes; family Timaliidae; genus Erpornis; species Erpornis zantholeuca. Next base: position 81,767 of record VZTN01001015.1, on the reverse strand, counting down.
TGTCTGGCACACTGCAAGGCCTCTGGTAGCAACAGGTCCTTCCAAGGTAGCAATTAGAGACAGGAAGTGAAGGAACTGTTTTCTACAATTAGAAGCCATGTACGACCAACACTACTGCTCTGCAGAGAAAGGGAGGCTTAGGTGGAACACTAAATACACAGTCAAAGGGGATGGGCTCAGAGAACAGGAGAGTTACACCTGAGTGCAAACCTCAAACCCCACTCCCCTTGGCTGGGAGCAGAACAGCTGAAGCACTGGCAGGGACAGTGCCTGACACTGCTCAGCTGGCAGCAGCTGCCAGGAGGTTCACTGTGGTGATAATGAAGAGCCTGGAGCCTGTCAGCTGTGCCAGGGGGTAGGAAGCTCTACCCCTGCATCTGGCACTAAGTGACAGTGACACACAGAGCAGCAGTCCTCACTCTGTTCAGAAGGTGGCACTGGGGTGTGATTACCCTCTGGCAAGGAGGTAAATGGGTCAAAGCTGAACATTGGGGAAAACAGCTAGCTTGCAGAAGAATTTAATATTTTCCTGGAAAAAAAAGAGTAAGTAATAAATATTGTATTAGCTCTCTGGCAACCCTGAGAACTGCAATTTAGAATCCCACATCTAGCTTGAGCCACTGATAACTAGAGTCATTATTTTTCATCTTTTAATCCCATTTTGCTACACATGTTAGAGTACGAGGTTTGCACAGAGAGGAAAAAAGCGGGGAGACAGAAGATGGAGCCTGTTACCCCCATGAGTGCACAGACAGAAGGGTCCAAGAACTGTTCAGAGCTGGAATGTGCTGATGAATTTCAGCTGCAGGAGCTGGGCTTGATGTGTCCCTGTACTGGTAGCCTTAGGAGCTCACCTCAATCACAGCACTGTGTCATTCAGATTTCATATCAGCCCTTAGAAAAGCACCCCTTCTCCAAACCCCTCTCCAACCTCATTATGGCCAGCAGACAGGGGATTTGGCAGGTGACCCTATCATCCTTGGGTCATTGCTAGAGCAGCAAAGAGAGGTCTCAGCAACTCTGCAGTCCCTTTACTGGCACATCTGAAACCCCCAAAGCTCTTTGTCTGAGTGTCTGGCAGCAGACACGGCCCCCTCCCTCCAAATCTCCAGCTCAAATGTTCAAGCTCTAGCAAGATCAGAGTGTCAAGCAATCCCACCTTGTGGGGAGAGACCTAAAGTTGAGCCCTTCTTCCCTCAGCTGATAATGACTCGAGCTCCTGGTAGCCACTTGATCTGCACTGAAGTGCACCTTTAACAACCCAGCTCACCCAGGTTGTCAGTCAGGGATGTGACCTTTAGGCAGGTAGAAAGCTCTACAGATGCTCTACCAGTGCTGAGCAGGGCAGAACTAAGGACTTGGTGGTACCAAGCTTTAAAAGCTCCTGCAGGATAACAGAAGCAGCTTTGTGAGCTCCAGACTCACAACGGCTTCAGGGCATGCCCAAGCAGCTCTTTGTGATGTTCTGCCACCCGTGCTGGAAAAGGGCTCCAACCCCCCAAATCACTCTGGAGAAGCTGTCTGGAGCTGTCTGTCTGTCCTCTGCTGCCACCCCCCCGGCCAAGTGCTTTGGCACACCACCCAGGTCTGCACTTGCAAAACCCCACTCTCTCAGACTGATTTCCCCAAGTTTCCCCATTTTGCCCAAATCGCAAAGCTCTGCATCTCAGATGCCTCAGAAAGGGTGAGGAGCCCAGGTCTGACATTTGTGATGACTTTAGTCAGGGTCCAAGCTGGGACCAGTGCCTTCAAGTCATGTCACTCATTCTCTCACACTGTTTCATAACCTGCAAGCTGTACTTGAGACAAACCTGTTTCCCTGTTTGCTTCAGTGCTTCTGATTGGAGGCTTTTGAGTGAAAACCTGCTACTGTAACACAGATGAATAATGTCATTACTGTAGTATTTAAGGCCTGATCTGTATTTCTCTTTCTTTGGCACCTGCAGTCTACAAAGGTTCCCAAGCAGCAGCATGAGCATATCCAAGGCAGATACTGCTTGCAGAAGATGTCCATGTCTTACTGCAGCAGCTTGCAAAGAAGTCTCATTTGCTGGAAAAGCCTTCCTACACTCCCCTGAGAGCTCCTCCATGCCTGCCTCAGGCAGTTCAGTTTATTTTTATTGCTGTATCTGACACGTCCCCTTAATACGCATCATTAACATCCTGAGCTGTGCTAGTCAGCAATTTAATTCTCAGACCCAGGGTCACAAGCAAGAGGAGACTTTTCCTAGAAGGTTGGAGAGGATCATTTCCAGCACTGCTTAGATGTGGCTCTCCCCTTGCTGCTGTCCTGAGACCCTGGCTATCCTCCTCAGTTATTTTCTGGAGGATGTCTTTTTTTTTAATAAATTTGCCAAGCAAAATGAAGCCACTGCTGTGGCATAGCTTCCTTGATGTACATTTGCAGATGCTGTGGCTTATTCAGACACTAGAAAAGCAGCAAGGAGGAGGGAGGGCCCACCAGGGCCATTTAATGGAAATGTGCAGTGATGAAAACCCCCGTCCCCCATGTGCCAGAGCATCTGGTAAGACTCAGGCTACAGCATCAGTATCCTGGAAAATTCCTGTTATAACACACAGGCCCTTTTGCAGTGATTGCACCCATTGCTCGCAGGCTGCAGCTTAAGCTCAGGGACCAGCAAAGCTCATACTCAACACAACTGATTCAGCAGGCTGGCATAGCCAGGGGACATCAGCAAACTTGCCTCAAGCTTTTTAGCTCAGGATCTCAGACTAAAGTTCAAATGCCCTATGAGCTCCACCATTCTTGCAGATGTGAGCGTCCTGATGCAGAGGCCACATAAGAGCACTCATCAGCTCTTAACAGAGCATCACCATGGACAAAATAGAGCCAGAGGAGAACAGAGACTGGATTCCAACCCCAGCACTGGATAACTGGGGATCTTTGGAGCTGCAACGGCCCACAATGCAGGAAGAGTCAGAGGTAACAACTGTAAATCAGAGAAGAACTTCTCAAGACTGTAGGCAATTGCAGGGAAGATTGGTTCAAACAGATTTTCTATTTGCTAAAATCAGAGCATCAGAGTGGATGTGGCTCAGGAGTGACTACAAAGGAGCTGTAGAGATTAAACACACTGCAGAGTCCCATCAAGGCATTTACCTACTTGACTATGTATCAGCACCAGGGTGCAGGAAGGTCACATGCTTCTAAACCCCTGTGCCTCCAGGGTCTTTTTAAAATCCTGGGTTTTACACAAGTATTACAATGGAGGGAGGCATTTAAGGCCTCCAAGCCCATGACTCCCATCTTGGTGACTGGCAAACTGGAGAGCAGGAGAATGGATGGATGGGTGGATGGGTGGATGGATGGATGGATGGATGGATGGATGGATGGATGGATGGATGGATGGATGGATGGACAAAAGCTCTGGATTTCCTGGTTTCTCACAGCTGATGGAATATCTTTGCTCATTCGCTTGCCCAACTGCCGCTTGGCAGGACACCTGCTATGCTGTCCGACAACTTTAATCCCCCAGTCTCAGCAAGTTAGCAGTGCTGCTGCTTCAAGACCTTTGCTCTTAAATGCCTGCAATCCAGGGAGAGGGGAGTAGGGTGGGTTAATTTATAGAGATTAATCCTGCCAAAATAGCAGACTAAAGGTCTCTCTCTGGTATGAAACATCATAATAGCCTGGAGGCTGGAAGGAGCCCGTGTTAATTATGCATGAACCCGGCTGCAACTTCTCTGCCCACACCATGAGTCTCCAGACACATCTGGCCCATGCTGTGCTTCTAAGCATTCCAAAACAATGTGCAGCAGATGTCAAAACGGGCAGAGAAACATGCCGGTTCCAGGGAACATGTGGGTGTTGGATGTGCTGCTCTGCTCAGACCAATTGGACATGCTTCAGGGAGCCCAGGGTCTGCCAGCTGCCTGGATTTGGCTCCCAGCAGCCTATCAGATGAGAGAACACAGGGGAGAGGTAGGCCATGTTGCTGGTTAGAATCTAGCCAGGCTCAGAGCATCACCCAAACAGGTTTCATTTGACAAGGACGTGAGGTTGGTGTGTATTGTGTGTATATCCTTGCCTCTATTATGGTTGGTCTCAAAAAAACAGATGACCTTGGCTTCCTACAGCATTTGCCCTCAAAAAACTGTGATTGAGAAACCCAGAGACTCTTGTAAGAATAAAGCTGGCACCAAGTTCTACATGTGGGGTGAAGACCAAGCAGAAAGGATGCTCTTCCCACCTGCACATGCTGTGACTTGTTATGGGATACAGTGTTGGGGCATTGTAACTCCTGTGTCCTCTCTGCCTCATTTTCCCAGCACCTCACTGGATGGTGAGAGCCACTGAGGAATAAGGCATTTGTAGTGATGGGTTGTGGGGGTCTCAAGCCCTTAGTCCTGGTGGGAAGTCCTGGCCTGGTGCATCAGCACCACTTCCCACAGGATTTTGCAAATTAATGCCAGTGTAGCATCTGCTTCCCAGCAGTGCCTTTGTGCTGGCACCAGGCAGGGCACCCAGGCACACAGCTGTAACCCTGCACACTGCATTTATTCCAGACCAAGTGGCTTTTCACTCCAGTTGCTTCTTCCCATCCTCCAAATCTCCCAGTGCTTCTGTGAGATGTGCTGTGAACTCTAAGCAAATGTGAAGGCTGCAAGCCCCGGATCTGCACAGTCCTCTGGGACCCTTGCTCCTGGAGCCGAGCTCTTTAACTCAGCTGTTTCTGCCACTCAGTTTTTGTGTTCATGACAAAGGCCAGCAGATCACACCACTTTCTGACAGGGGAGCCCAGAGAGAAGCTTTGCATAAGCTATGAAATGTGAGTGGGTGAGGTGGGAGCTTGTCCATGAACAGCTCCAACAAATTTTAGCTGAGTGAGGAGCAGGAAGAAAGTCATTGACCCATTGCCCTGAGCCACCTGAAAGTGCAGAGCATTTGCAAGTCATTCATTAAAGGCAGTGCTGGAGACACAAATGCTCACAAATTTGTACCCACAAACCTTCAGTGCTGCTCAGCATCACATCCCCAATCTGAGACACAGGAAGCATTAGGGCACTCATGGAGCAGCTTTCCAGAAATAAACAAAAGCTGCTCTGTCCACATCTCTCCTCCTGTGTTTCAATCTGCTCCCAGCTACTGGAGCCAAGAAATTAAAACATTCTGGGTCTGAGGCTTGGGATGAAACTACTGATCTCTCCAGCCCATGGCTCATGGAAAATTGAATCAGAAGCTGTAGGGACTCTCAGAGAGCAGTCAGGTTTTTTCTTCCCCTCAGCAAAGTTTCCCCATGATGTCTCCCTAATTTCACTACTTCATTTAAGTCTGGAGTCATAATGGGTTGCCTCTTCTCCCTCAATGTGGTTAGTGACCTCGGCCTAGAAAAAACAACACAGAGACCACAGTTTGAAGGAGAGAGCACGAGTTTGCACCCCCCCACAGCCCTTTACAACTGGGCACCACCACCAGCACTGTCCCCCTGCCTCCTGGCAGAGAGTGACCTGCAGAGGCCCAGGCACTGGACAGACTGACACCCCTACTGACAAGACTGTGGTGTCTAAACCACTGTAATGTTTCTCTAGTCCAGATGATGCTGATTAAGCAGTAGTGCCTGGATGTCATGTGATTCCTTATTGCCGAGGCACTAATGGTGCTCAGCAAAGGCATACATCAATTAATGCATCTTCAGGCATTGCCCCCGCAATAAATCAATAACTATTAAGGATAATTTATCCCATTTTTAATAGGCACATAGGCTTTCCCATTCCGAATCCTGATTTTATATCACCAGTCCGTACTGGGACTTATTCAACTACAATGATTTTGAACTCAGATAAGAAAGAAGGTGGGTCCTTGGATGACTTTCACAGCCACTTACATCAAGATGTGCTTTACCTGTTGTGTGCACATCTGCAAAAGTCCACCAAAATCAGGCTTGGAGAGACCAGAGCATCAGAGTCTTGTGTCATGCCATGATTGAGGAAGAGCAGTAAAGTGAAAAGGGTGGCGAGATCAGAGAAGGAGAGCTCTAAGAAGCCTCCATCTGCCTCCTCCATCCCTCACGCCAACACAGAGGAGTCTCAGCAGGAGGAGATCAGGATTAATGGCACAACTATAAACCACGTGGAGTCTCAACATACTGCTCAGTCACAGACTGTGTGCTCTGTTGCAGCAAATCCCACAGTGGCTCTGTCCCTGTCTGCCCCTGGAGGCAAAGGCATGCCTGTGGTTTCCAGTGGATGAACACATTTGAATGGCTGTGAGGTGTTATAGCACTGCTGTGGAATTTTCAGCAGGAGGCAAATGAATATAGGAATTTCCAAGGACAGAAAGAGCAGACTCCTGAGGGATGCCCCCAGAACCACTGAGCAGAACCTGGGGCCTCTTCGGACCAGCCCCCAGCAACCCTTTCTAAGTGTCTGAGACACACGGATCCCTGTGCACAGGGAGGGAAAATCACACAGGTAAAATCCACTTGCTCTCAGAAACAAAAATTGAAACAAGAATAAATAGACTTTGAAATGTCTCTAGTACCTTTACCTGCAGAGGGTTCTTTGTGCTTATGGCAATGACGTGATACTTGTAGTAACACAGCTCACAGCTCCAGCAGCCTCTCTCACTAATCCATTTGATCAGACATGGCTGGTGCGTGCACTTCACCGATCCATCACATCGACACGGGCTCAGCAACTCCCCCTGAAAGAGACAGACAGCATTAGCAAGGCTTCCCTCCTCCCACAGGCACGGGAGAGCACGGCACATGTGGCACGGCGTGGCAGAAGCTCCCTCATCCACCCATGTGAACTTTCTTCCTTTTTACCTGGTTTGGCTCAGTTTGGCTCAGTTGTGCTGCCTTCATCCCTTTTCCCTCTAACAATGCTTGCCTGATGTGAGCTGAGACTGGCAGGGATATAGTGGTCTCAGACACTGGGGTCTTACAGGCCTTGTTGCCACTGAAGAAAAAGCTAGATGAGTACAACTCTTACCAGACTCCAGAGGACCCACACTGACACCAACCAGTGGACACGCCACTCGTTCACTGCTCAGGTTTCTATCTCTCTGCTACCCATTTTAGAAGGTGAGGTTGCTGGTGGGGATAGTTGTGAGACAGCCTCTGCTGCAGACTGATGTCCTGCTCAGACCAGGACAGCTTTCTCAAGCTCAGGCAGGCAAAAGGTCCTCAAATTTCTCCCCCACACGGTCCACTTTCCCCAGAGAGTCATACTGGTGTATAGCTACAGGGCTGGCTATCTGCATCCTAGAGGCAATCAAGATGGAGAACAAATCACACACATCCTGGCTTGTTAACAGATGGTTACGAGTGGTGGGCAAAACACTGAACCTCCTGGCTCTCTCCCTGGTTTTGGTGTGGCTTTTAACAGGGTATCCAGGAAAACCCCATATTATGCTGATCCATCTGCTATCATCCTGTTCGCCATGGGACTAAATGCCTCTTTGCACACAAGCTCAGAAGCTCTTTATAGTTGTTTGCCATTGTTTATTTAGGTTAGAAGAGAGCCATTATATTTTACTTCTTGCTGTTTAGTGTCCAAAAGCCACAGTATAGACTCCAATAGTGTATTTAGCTGTGCTCCAAGATTAAAAAGCTTTTAAAGGCAGAATAAGAATATATATGGGACAGGGAAGGCTGGATCATACTTTCAGCAGTGGGGAGAAGATATTTGGTCTTGTAGCCCCAGATCAGCCTCATCACTACCACGATAGAGCACCAGGACAACAGATGCTGGCATTGGACACTGGTGGATATGGTAAAAGACATCCATGCCTCGGGATGAACCTGCTCTTGCTAACCCTGGTGGGAAACTGTCCCAGCTTCCAGGTCACTACATCAGGTCTCAGGACCTGAGAGACTGAGGACCACACTGGGCAAGAGTGGTACTTCTTTTTACAAAACCTAATCCAAACATGTTAATCGTTTCATTTGTTTCTGCTAGGTGACCTAAAAATGTCATCTTGCATGAAATTTTAGCAAAACTGTAAATAACTGTTTATGTTACAAACCCAGCCTTGGCTCTACTTGTTACTGGTTTTCACTACATATTGGAGGGGATACAAAGGGAGAGGGGGAGCAAGGAGGGTTGTAGGCTCCATGAACCTTTCCTCCTGGAAAGGGGTGACATGAGGAACCAGAAGAAGGGAAGCAGGGAGGGATTAGATGGGAGAAAAGTGCATGTGGGAATGAGTGCTGACATTTGGCATTCAGATTCCCCAGATGAGGCCCAGTTTGAGGGGCTCTGGTTTGGCTGTGCATGTTTGTGCCCTTTGCTGAGACTGAGGTAGGGCATCGCCAGCGTGATAAGGAGCCCAGAAGAGCAGGTACTGCCAGACAGGATGCAAAAGGGGAGGGATCAGAGCTCGGCACAGCTCCTCTGCTTCCCTGCTCACCAAACCTCTTCCACACCAAGAGCCAGCCTGGTACTAGGACCACTGCCCTGTGCCTCTGGTCTGCCCTCCTCATCTCAGTCCCTGGTGCCTTATTTTCTCCACAGCTTCCCTCCTCAGCGCACAAGTGTGGCCGCAGCGCCAAGGAGGTCACGCAGAAACCTCCCAGCTCTGCAGCATCCCTGCCTTTCCACCTCGCTGCACACCAGGCTCTCTTGCCGGGCTCAAAATGGTGAGTGCAGGATCTGGGCTTTGTTTAATGAGCAGCTGGAGGCATTGATGATGAGGGATCAGGAATGGAGCAGAATGGAGCAGGAACTAAGAGCAACCACCTCCAGGCAGAGGCAGAGGGAAAAGCTGTAGCTACAGCCTGGACTCGCATTGGCTTCTGGGGCTCTGTAATAAATGAATCTGAGCTTCTCTCTTCAGAGCCAAGAGATGTTCATAGATGTCCTACAGCACCATGGGGACCCAGTCTCCCTCCCTAACTGGGATGCTCAAACAGACAGTCCTGCCAGCTCCTACAACCTCAGGATTCAACTGTGGAGATGAATCCGCGAGTAACTTGATTTTAGCAAATCTAGCAAAAACTCAATTTATCACATTTTCTCCAGCCGTCTGAAATATTACATCCTTTTATGTGGCACACAGTTATTTTTGCATACTGTGAAGCCCAATTCTGTCCACAGCAGGCATTTGTAAAACGCTGCCACATGCACACACGCGCACATGCACTCCTGTACCAGCAGAAAAACAAACACCAGGGGCATATTAAAGGAATAAATCCTTTGTACAGCAAAGGAGAAGGAGTTTCATTGCTGGCAGTACAGAGAGCTCAGGAACAGACAATCAGCTGTGATACACAGGAAGGTTTTACTGCACAGAGTCCTCTGCCGCTAAAAGCTACAGGAACACAAAAGCAAACCCAAAGCGAGACACAGATCACAACAATTAGAGATGGAAATTAAATCCCCACATCCATTTTTGCAGGTTTGTAGAAGATGGCTCTGCACAACATATTCTCCAGTGCTCAAAGAGCAGCATTCCCACCAATTCTCTTTGGGGACTGCTTTCCAAAAACCCTTTGAAGGATCTATTTCCCTACTTCACAACACTTATTTTTGCAACTTTCCTTTGTAGACTTATCATCACTGGGATAAGCCTGAGCAGCATTTTTCCTTTGTCAGCAACTAGTGAAGAAATGCTCCCCAACTGCAAGCTTCCTCCTTAGCTTGCTCAGTACCATCTTGTTCTTCTGAAACACTCAAGCATACTTTGGATTCAGGGCACCTGTGGTTTTTTTTTGCTATTATCAAAGTCTAAATTAGAAAAAAACAGAGCTAACAAAAAGGGAAGGGTGCTCTAGCTCAGCCATAGCCATTTCAACATATGCATGTAATACTCTTCCCTACTTCTGGAAAGAGTAATATATTAAGCAATTATATATAATGTTCTTCCCTGTTTCTGGCTGCAATGGGAGCTTGTTTCGAGGAACAGCAAGGGCAAGGCCAGGCTGAACTGGCTTTACCCTGAGGAGGACAATACTGCTGGAGATGCACCAGTAGTGCAGGTCTGCTCCAGCTCCGTCCTCTCTATCTGGATTCCCAGTCTGTACCCGTTGCAGTACGTCAAAGTGGTTAATGATTATCTGGCCCCTGCTATTTAAAGCCTACTGGGAGGAGTGCTGAGAAAGAATGGAAAAAAAAATTACTGCTGGTACGTGCTTGTGGTGCTTGGTATATCCAGGGAGAAAATAACCACGTCAGGAGCAGCGTCACCCCTGTTGAGTGCTGGTGGCAGTGTTTTGCCTGGCTTTTATCTGTCATTTTTCAGTGCTGGGAGCCCATCCACACATTGCTACCACAGCTGCAGCTGGTCACCCGCCAGTAGGCTGACATGGGATGCATTTCCCAGGTCTGTTCTTTTAACTGCAAATCAAGGACAGCAAATTTGCCCACCCAGTCTCCTTTAAGCAGGGCAGGGCTGGGGATGATGGTGTGATTGGGCCAGGATGTGGTTGGTGTTCTGGGTTGGCCCAGCTGTGCTGATCTGAATCTGGTGCCTGGGCTGCTCCTAAGCACCAGTTCAGCTGGAAAGAGCCATGTTACCAACATCCTGCTACCACAACCATTAATGCAAACATTTTGAAAGCCAGTGCAAGCTGTAGAGAAAACCAAGACAGCTGATGGTGATCTTAAGACCTGCAGTTTTTCTTCACCTGTGTATTTTCTCTGCTCAGGTATGCAAAGCAGCACAAGCATCAGTGACAGGGTAGAGCAGGTCAATGAGAGGATGCTGAAGTAGCTGTCCCATCACAAGGGCTGCCATCTCTCTCTGGGTGTGTACATGCAGCTGTTGCTGCTCACAGACCTGCATGCACGCATCTGACTGCTAGCATTTGTCTGAGTTTGTCTTTTTTGCAAAAGGAAGTCAGGGTCATTTAATTTCAGGTTTTCAGCTGCATCTCCTAAATATACTTAAATCTTCACATTGAGTTTAAATGCAATGGGAAGTTTTATTATGGCAAATAAATGTCAAATGATTTCTATATTAGGAACATAATTACGGACAAATTAAGTTCAATGGCAAAGAGAAGCCCATTGTTATAGTGCTGGTAAACTTCAATAAACATGTACTAATGACCCCTCTGTCTTCACACACTTAGAAGAGTTGCCCTTCAATCATTTTGAACTAAACACAAGTTATTACCAGCATCTCAAATGCTTCCTCATGCGTGCAAGCAATGTGCCAGCCAGCAACAGGCAACAAAGGACATGAATAGGTATCTATGTGTATGTGTGTGTATATATATGTATTATATTGCATGAAACTCTCCAGCACTGCAGGAAATTGACACAGTGTGGACCCAGAGAGGAGTGCACTTAGGTCTCCTGTGGTGTCAGGACAGCACAGGACATAGTGTGGGGCTCTGGTGAGATGGCATTTCCGCAGGGACTCAGCAAAGCTGGGTGCTGATCCCAATCCTCATCTTGGCAGCAATTTGCTGAGAGATTTTCTTTACCCAGCTGGGAGATACCCTGACTGGGCACCTCCCTAATATCTGGAGAACCTATAGGAAAATCTATGCAAGCAATCATAATAAGAAATAATCCAGACTTCCATCTCTGTGACCAGGACTGGCTCATCCCAGAGCTCCCCTGCAAGACCAAGTGTTCCTGTGGCATGCAGAGGCAGCACTGCCCACAGCACGTGAGATCTGTGTGCCCTGGGGGTGCTATGAGTACTCCCATCCCAACAGCAAGAGGAAATGCAGCCCCTGAAAGGACTGGAAAAAAATCCAGCTCTGGACAACTGTTTCTGTTGCTCAGCTGTGATTTTAAGCTTGTGGCTGCCTGGCTGAAGTCTCTGGTGTGTGCTCTTGGCCTGGCAGCTCCCTGGGTCAGGATCACGTCTCTGCAGGGCTCAGGTGTGGTAGAGGTATGGGTTCCTCGTTAGGATTCCTCAACCCCTCGGAGGTACGACTGAGCAGCCACAGCTGGGCATGTCAGGCTGGGGGCTCTGAGATGGTTGTGGTGGGGGCACAGCTCTGCTTTTTCATGGTTTTCTGCAGTTTTTAATGGGTATTAGCTGTTCTGGCAGCCCAGTGAATGGAGCACTTATCTATTACAGGGCAATGCAAAATCCAGGGACAAGCCTCAGGCATCTCTGCCTACAGGCTGGGTGTGAGCAGACAGGGATCTCAGTTTTCATGCACCCAGCAAAACTATCACACACCCCTCCGGGACCGCCAGGGGTATTTTGGTGATGTCTGGGAGTGTGGGCGCTGGTCGGGAGAGGGACGTGTCTCACAAGGTTCTGAGCTGAAACCCAATGTTTGTTCCACAGCGAGTCTTGTCTGAAAAGCCATCACGTCTGCAGAGCTCCTGATGCTCCAAAAACAACACAAATTGCCTTTCCGCCCACGGAGGCTGCTGCTGCTGCGGCACCTGCGAGGAGCGCTGGGGCTGCCATGCTGCTCAGGCTTTATCTGCACCTCTCCGATGAAAACACGAAAGGCTGCAGCCACAGCTGCGAGGAGGGCAGGGTGGGACCTGCTCTGCATCCTCCTTCTGCTGGAAAACTCATCCCACCACTACCACAAGAGACATGACGTCCCAGATGAGCAGCTGATGCCCACAGCCTCTGGCTTTACCGTGGACAAGGGAAATTTTAAGTCTTCTCTGCTCTTTCCCATCTGCAATGTTTTGTGCCTGTCACCACTGCTGAGACAGACAATGACAGAGGTGGCAGCTCAGATTTTGGGAGTGGGATGGAGAAGTGGGAAGGGAGAATTTCCATTTTCTGAGCATTACCATTCTCTTTGGGGACTCTTTTGTCACTGCAGAGCTGAGGGACCATCACCTCATCTGGCTGCTCATCAGGGTATCATGAATGAAGGAATGAAGCTTGCCCATGCTTTAAGTCAAAACATGTTTTTTTTCGGTTGAAACAGATGACTCAAGAGTCTCAGATGCGCTGGAGGCAGACAGTGGATCAAATCCTGCACCCTCATGCCCAACAACAGTGCAGGGATGTGGGGAAGAGGAATCTGACTGGTCCCATCTCAAGGCTGTGCCCTGGTTAGCAGAGAACAGGAAAGTCCCAAGAGGGCCCTGAGCTGCACCACTGCACCGGCTGCCCTCTTTGCCTTGCTCCTACTCTGCCACCTCTGAGCAGGATGTTCCAAAGCAAGACCCCTCATGGCACCGTCTGTGTGCCCCCAGGGGATCCCCACTGCTTATTATTATTATTATTATTATTATTATTATTATTATTATTATTATTAACAGGGATGGGTGCCATGCTCGATAAGCAACCTCCATACTCCCCCTTTCCCTCAGGGTAAGCAATGGTGCCACAGACTCAGCCAGGCAGGAGCAGGGATGGGTTTCCTCTGCACACAGATCATGTCTCAGGTCTGTCAGGGAGCAGGAAAGAGGATGGCTTCTTTTCCTCCCATAATTGCTAAAACCTTAAAGAGTTCTGCAGGGCAGGAGGGTGGGAGAGAGAAATGAAGACAAGGAATAAAATCTCATGAAGAAAAGAAAGAAGAAGGAAGAGGCTTGAGAATCTGGGTGCAGAAAGCCCAGTGCATTAGAGAGGCAGCTCTGGCTCCCTCAGACAGGAGCCTTCGCTGTGGTGACTCATCCTGGGAGCAGTCTGGAGTGGTGGCTCTGCCCTCGCTCCTTCACTGATTTCCAGGGGCAGGTGATTGAACACAGCTCCACTGAGCTTAATGTGAACTGTCAGGGAGCTGGGGCGCATTCGCCTTGGTAACAGAAGAGAAAACAGGAAAGTTGCAGAGTTTAATATAAAATATTTGGACATGACCCAATCCCTTTTCACTATAAAAAAGAAAAAAAGGACTTAATCTAAGCTAGGGCTGTTTCAGTATTTATCTGACAGTAACTTGGTCATGTGTTTTGCCCACAGCCTTGTACTATCCAACAGCTCTGAGTGTTTCTTTGCCACCACTGGTAAAGGACAAAGGGAGTTGGTTCAGGAAGGGCTTGGTGTCTCATGGCCTAAAACCAATTTCCTTCAAAAGGGAAGAAAAAATGCATTTTTGTGAGAAACAGAGAATCACGGGGCATTTTATGTGCAATGAGCTATGGAGTCCTTTAACACCTGGTTTCAGGCCAGTGGAAGGTGAAGGGCAGAGAGCCATTCAATCTAAGTCCCGCTTGGCCAGGCAAGGGAGACAGCATGGAAAGGGATGCTGGGGATTGGTTCTCACCTGAGTCAACCCCTGCAATTGAAGTGAGAGGGAATAGTCCCTAAGGGTCCCCTTAAGTGAGAGGAAAGATGCTGAACTCCATCTCAGTGTGCAGGTCTTGCCAATGGACAGGCCCTCTTCAGAGGAGATTCCTCTTAACAGGAATTCTGAGCCATCAGTTTTCCTCAGAGCAAATGAGAGCAAATCAGAACCAGTCAGTCCTCAGAGCAAATCAGTTCCTCAGCAAACATAGGGACCTGCAAGCCCTTCCTGCCATGTTGTTGTTGTTGCCACCAGCAAACCCATGACAAAGAAGTTGAGATTGATCCTGAAAAACTATTCCACTAGAACAAAGTCAAACCTTACCTGAAATATGGAATAAGAAATCAAGAATTAATTATCAATACTTTAAGGAGCAGAGAGGCTACAATATATGGTATTTATTTGCTTTTCTCTCTACAGAAGGATTTTCACAAGAAAAATTACTTGACTTGTGTGTTCTACAGCCCACTTCATCCTAATGTCATTGAACATGTTTTTGATTAGCTGATTTAAGTAATTCTTACTAAATGTTGCTCAGTTGCAAGGAATCAAAAGGCAAGTGTCTCGAATATCACCTACTGTGCCTCATCAGGTGTGATAATAGCACCGATTAAGTGAAGAGCCTTCAGAGCACAGAAATCACAGTGCTGCACATGTGAAATTGGGATACCTGAATACCCCAGAGCACTTGGGTGCTGCAGCAAGTTCAGCTCCAGACTTGTCCTGAATACAGAGCGGAGACGTTTCAGCATCCCAGAGAAGAAATGTCCTAGTTTGTAGCTCCTGGGCTTTCACCTGAAGTACTGAGGGCTTTAAGCTTCTGGAGATTTACCGTAGACCCCAATCCTTTCGTGAGCTAGAACAATCTGGTTACTGCTGAAAAAGAAATCCAGTGTTGTTTCACTTTGGCTCTTCTTAATTAAATTTAAAGTATTTCAGACAATACTTAGATTTATTCTGTGTGAGATACAAGAGTGAACTCAATTTTGCTCCCTAGGATGAGATGCTGCAATAAATCTGATGTGACACCATGAAGTCAAACAACTCTTCAGCACAAATCAAGTACCCTTAAGTTATGGCTTCTTGTAATAAATTTTCAACCAATTAAAGAGGGTTTTTTTTTTGTTTGTTTTTTTGGGTTTTTTTGTTGTGGTTTTTTTTTTTTTTTTGTACAAATGGCTTTTTCACTGGAGAAAGCCTGAGCTAAATAAATTTTTTCTAAATATACTTCTTTTTTTCATGGAAAAAAAAGACAGCAATTATTCCTTATTATCTCTAAGTTCAAAGTATAAAAGTTAATGCTTTCAAAATGCAAGTACTGTACAATGCAATTCTTATCCGAGATGTGCCCATAATTCAGCAAATTGAACTTTGCAGCTACTTCCCTGGGAAGCTGTTCATAAAGATATTCAGCTAATGGCCATTTCAGGAAACATTATGCCATCAACTGCTGTGGAGCAGCCATGGAAAATCCACAGAAATGGATGCTGGTTTGACTCTCCAGAGGATAGACCCCACTTTTAAAGACAATGAAACAAACAGCAATAGGCTTTTTGTCTTTTTGCTTTTTTTTTTTTTTCTCTGAGAAAGCTGAAAAATCCTTCAACATTAGAACTGAGAAAATCTTTAGTCTCTAATATTTGTCTGATCTTCCTGTTTTCTTCACGAATGAGAAAATGGCCAGGTGCTATTGGCATCCTTACAGCAGTGAGATGCTCCTTCCAAAAGTGCAGCAATTGCTAAGGGGCTGCTTCACCCTGCTACCAGCAGCTCATCAGTGAAGGGGAGCAGAAAAGGATGGCAGCCAGGATTTGAGGGTTGTCATTTGCCATAATACCCTCAAGTGACCCTGAGTCAGGACTGAGGGCAGCATGGTGGGGAACTGGAGGGGCCATGTGCATATTCAATAAGTGGAAGCCAATAAGAAGGTGCAAACAGAAGCACAGAGCACATCTCCACTACTAGAAGGCAGTGTTTCCCAACTGGGAGTGGAAATGAGGACATGACAGGAGGGACTGTCCCAACAGGTCTGGATGGCAATGGTTATGCAGGAGCTTTTCCTGCTCCTTTTGGGATGGTTGAGACTGGCAGCTCCGAGATGGAAACCCTGCAAAGCCACGTCTGTCTCCAAAGCTGTTTGTGTCTCCTGTGGTGTGAGGTAGAACTCGAATGTGGCCTGCTGGCCTTGGGGGCACCTGGGGTGAAGGCTGAGGACAGCCTGGCAGGGGGCTGAAAGCAGAAGTGAGGTGGGAGACAACACAACACACACAGAGCTGCTGCAGCGGCCAGGGACCTGTGATATAAAATAATGAGCGTGGTTTGTTTACTTTTGGCTTCACTAGTGCTGCAGCACTGAGCTGTTTCATTAAGACATGGCCTGATCTGCTTTTCGTTTCTGCCTCCCAGACTCAAGGAGAAGAATATGCAATTACAAAGTTCACTCATGTAGAGCCCTTCAATTACTGGGTAACTCTGTTATGGCTTTTCCAAATGTTACAAGACTCGTGCAATAGGACATGACATCTGAAGTAATTCATTTTTCATCTGCTGATTAGCAGAAATTAAAATGGTTCTCAGAACATCCCAATTTATGTGAGATCAAGTTCCTTATCATCTTCATGGTAAAGGCATTTCTTTTTAATGTCTCAGGCAACCCTGCAAGCAAAGATGCTGAACAAAAATGCATGAAGGAGGCAGCAGAGAGGGCAGCAGAGGGGAGAATAGAGGCCCATAGGGTCCAGAGGGTGGAGGAGCTTCAGAGCCTTGCCTTCCAATCCTGCCATAAGGTCACTTAAATGTTTGGCAGAAAGTCAAAATGCTTGCTGGCACAAACGTGCACTGCGAGGCAGAAGAACCTCCTTTGTAAATGATGCACTACAGAGTGAAGCTGAACTGCCTTTACTGGCAGTGAGCTAAAAACCAGCCACAAATATAAAGGGTTTCTCCTGCAAGTGTCTTCCAGCAGCAGCAGAGTAGCTGCCTGCAGGATGCACTTGTGCCGTGATGGTGGATACCACTCGGGACCCCAACAGGCAAAACTGCCAGCAGCACCTCTCCAGTGGGATCTAGGGAAGTACTCATGGGGCTGTGGTCGGGGTGTTTGCAGGGCTGGCAGCTCAGCGTCACCTGGGGGACTCCAGGGGCTGCAAGTCAGATGGAAGAGCAAGTGACAGCATGGAGCAGCCTGACTAAGTGATGGAATAAGGGAGAGGATAAAAGCAGCAGGCCTCACACCATTTGGTCATGGCAAGAGTGGTCACATTATCCTTTCATTTGCTTTCTATTTTCAAGGCATCCTGGGAAAGTAGGTGAAGTCCCCTGGGGAAAGGCTGGGATTAGGAGGCGGGTGAGCATGCTCTTGCTGACTCTCAGAACCATCCTCCCCGCCACTGCAGGAGCCTGGTCCAGAGCTCATAAACCCACAGGCCCACTTAGCTGACGTGCAGCAAAAACACACAGTGGGAAAAGAGAACAGAGAGCTCAATCCCCAAATCCCTTTGCCCAGTGTGACAACTTTCCAGTCAAGAGCAGCTCAATAGGATAGAGCCAGAGGTACTAGTGGCACTGGCTGCACTGTCCCCAGGGGAAGGTGTACAACACTATTTATGATTTTTTCAGTGCTGCCCTGGCAAAAGGCCTCCTGTACATGAAGCTGCATAAATCCATGCATTTCAGTCTTTGCCCGCATATGCCTCCTGGAAAGCCATCTTGTGTTTTCCTACTTTAGCTGGGGAATCCAGCTTTCCCTTTCACAGGTAGAATATGAAACAGAAAGGAGAGAAGATAGAAATAAACATAAGAATAGCTGTAACATTAGTCAAGTGGGCTATAGAGGCCTTGTTCTTTTTTTTATCGGTCTTTCACACAAGTTGAAGACCAGGTTTACTGTGTGTGTAAAAGTGAAATATGCACACACAGATGTGCATAAATGAACAGTGCCAGGGCTTTGAGGTTTCAGCACTATCAGTGCACAGATATTAAGCATTACATAGTGCTGACTTATCATCTGACTGGGCAATAACCTTTTGAAGATACACTGATTGGCAATTTGCATATTAACAAATACATCAACACTGAGGCAATGTCAGATGCTATGCACAGCTATGTCCACTCCAGAGGTGGCTGAATTTCAGTGGCTGAATCATTTGTATCCCTCAGCATGAAAGATGCCCTATTGAAATAGGAATTATTACTTCTCTGTTATTGGTCTTTATTGTGCCTTGTCAAATTGGTTCTCTTGCTCTTTCTCTCCACGGGATTTGCTGCATCAGATACAGAACCTGTTTGTGCCAAGCAAGATTCCTCCTACCACACCTGGATTAGTTTAGCTGGTGAACTACGTCCAGTCAGACTGGGCTGTGGCCTCCCAGCATTGTCCTTTAGCTACAGGGTTGGCTGCCTTCCTCTGAAACAATACATCTCTGTAACAACTCACAGTTCTCTCAGCAAGTTGTGTCTCCACACAGGAAGGGTCAAATACCTGCTCCTGAGTTCCAGTGGTGGAGATTTTATTGTCTTTCTAACCTGCATTCAGCTTTTAGAATGGGATTGTCCTTTACATCTGCCCAACTGCTCTACTCCACTTTCTGGTGCACCAAGCCAGGAACCACATGAAAATGCCCAGCCCACTTCCCTGGCAGTGACCTGCTGTATTCTGGCAAGACTTGTTACTCCTTTACTATTGTTCATTCTGCAAGCAGCTGGGATTGAAGAAGGTCACTGGAGAGAGAAGAGGAAAGAGGGATGTTGTTCTCATCGCTTTGCTCTGGGTGTCATGGGTACAAAGCAGACAGGGCTGCAAGTCCCAACAGCTGAGTTCTTTTAGTGCAACACTCCTGGGCTTTGTTATGCCAGAAAAAATTTAAGAGGTTTTTGAAAGCTCCTATGGTTTTTTTCTTGCCTTTGCAGAACTGGGGTTGGTGGAGAGATGAGCACAGAAAATGATCACTATCCACACGTGTATTACCTGGAAGATGTCCCACTAACTGTTGATTATTTGTGTTCAGGGCAGGGTAGTGTGTAATCAGCTACTCATCTACTCTTTGGTGTCAAACACTGAGAAGTTGTGTCTGCAGAGCTGAGAGCATTCAAGCAAGACTAAAGAACCTCATTACCCAGCTATCACCCTCCACAGCGATGCTCGAGGAATGGGAAATACCTGCAGCAGCCACAGATGCTCCTCACGGGCTGCAGTGTGATGGCAGCACAGCCGTCACAGCTGGCAGGGGCAGAGTGGGCCCTGGCCCCAGCTCTCCCTCCCACAGCTCTGCTGATGTCCTGCTGCTGGGTTTGGGGAAGTCTCCATGTTGGGACCCTTGCTCTGTGTACCAGGGTAATGACTCTTAACCACCACCCAGGGACAACTGTAGACTTCATTTATTTGCATGTGTGCAGGGTAAAGATCATGAAAAAACAAGGCTGTTGAAGAGGAAATTATTAAGCATGGCTGGCCACCTGTCTGCATGGACATCGATCTTCACTGGTGTGTCTTTGTTGCTCTGGCAGTCAGAGCATGCCTGAGCCTAAAGCACTGGGGCAGCCAGTTCTGCTCTGGAGGCAGATCCCATCACTGCAGCAGCCCTGTTCACCTGAAGAGGTGTTTAAGTGGAAGCTGTTTTTCAGATGCCCTGCCAGTGTTCTGTGACAGCAAACTGAACCTTTAAGGAAAAAGAAATCACCTTAGTTACAGCCTCCTAGTAAGGGGGCTTCTCTTCTTCGGTATGTTTACACACAAATTCTCAGTCTGACTTCTGCATCCTGGGTGAAAAGAATGGGCAGTGGCAGAGGCCTTTTTTTCCAAAACGAGTACCTCCAGCTACCATGCAAACCTGTGAAGGGCCAATGCTCAGTGGTCTCTTGCTGCAGGGATGGCAGAGCAGGATCAAGGTGCCCAGGCAGAGATATACCACCTGTATCCACAGCTCTTGCCCAAGCCACATCTGTCTTCATCTCTTGTATCTACACATTTCCACACACAGGCAGTAAATACACTTCAAGGTTTTCTTTTTGAGGGGCAGTGAGTATGAAATGAAAGCAGTGGTGCCTCCCAGCAAGGGTATGGCAATCATCCCAAGAAGCTGGAGGACATCTGACAGCCCCAGGGCCTGGAGGGTAAAAACACTCCATGCCCTCTAGACCCCTTCCTTGTGCTTGGCCACATTCCTGGGTTCTGGTAGCCACCAGAAAAGCTGAACAAGATCTCTTGGTGGAACCTTCATCCTGGGCTTCACTGTTCAGAATCTCCAGCTATTTTGCCCTCCTGCCGCTGGGAGGAGAGCAATGGGTTTTGAATTTTTAATTTAATCCGTTCTCTTTATTTCTTTGGAGATATCGGAGATGAAAGTCTGCCTGGTAACAGTGCTGAGGAACACAAGCACACAGGGGGCAGGTCTTGAAACGTGCTTGGCTGCACTGCCACGTGTTTTAGGGCTGGCTGTATTACAAACTGAAAGCAGGGTGTCCAGGTCCCTCCTGGCCAGTTTGTTTTCTGGTTAAATTCATTGCTTAATAGGAAAAAAAAGTAATAATCCAAGCCTGCAGCTATTATAATTGCCCATCATTACAGAGGGGAGCTTGCCTCCCTCCTTACCTGATTAGGTTTCAAGGAAACAGGGACATAAGCTGAATGACAGTTTCCCCAAGGTGAGCCAAAAATATGGGCATGTTTGTCGCCACGGGAATGGTTTTATTTGCACAGCCTGCAGGTAACTTGGGCAATGTGAAGGCAAGGCTCAGTGTTTGGGCTGGAGCACAGGAGAGGGAAGGCGGAGGGGAAGCGGTCACCTCGGTGTAATGTGATGAAAGGGAGCGAGGTGTGAAAGTGCAAAGGAAACAGAGAAGCGGGAGCTGTGCTGCGAGCAGTAAACACGGGCGGCAGCGGCGCAGAGCCCGGCCCGTGCTGCCGGCAGTCGATAGCGGCCGGCGGGGCACTAAGAGCCAGGCGGGAGCCTGCGGAGATTTGTTATTTGCTTTTCCCTATGAGGGAGGGACAGACTACTGCCAGGACCGAACGTGCTGAAGTCACACCACCTCGAGACTGCCGGCAGATCCAGCCCTGCCTTAACCTGGGTGATGCTCTGCTTCTCTGCTCTGGGCCGTGGGATGCTGGGCGGAGGGGTCTCGGGGCTCATTAGCCGCTCATCGTCCCAGGGCACCAGCCCTTCAGAGCGGGGCTCTCCCGGGCTTTGCACGGATCCTTGCCCATTGTTCTCCAGGGTGTTCCCTGCATTAACTATGAAGCAAACTCAGATATGCAAAGGCAGTCACTCAAACCTGCCTCACTCTGCCATAACCTTCCCTTTCCTCCCTGTCTGCTCTTTACATCACCTCTCAACATGCATGAATTTATCTTTTTTCATTCCAGACTGTCAGGAGGAGATGGCAACAGACAGCTGCTTATCCTATGTCATGTCCACCAGCACTGTTGTCTCAGGAGTAACATCAGATATTACTGCTGTGAAAGATGATGGGACAATACCTTGGGACAGACACAGGGAGTGAGGGCCAACAAGGGAAATGCCATTACTCATCATTGGTGTGGGTGTACTCAGGCTTTTTACACATTGGTAGTCAGTTATGGAGACTGTCACACATAGAAAAGCTTCCCAGTTCCCACCAGGCAGCAGAGGGAGGATCCTAAAGTGCCCTAGAACATGAAACAGTCTTGTTTCATACTTTCATACTACAGTCTTTAAGTATTAATATAACCCTAAAAACATCCTGTCTAATGCAGAAAATATTTCCAGGTGCCTAACTTCCAAAAATATAGTTCAGGGAGACCTCAGGGCTCCCCCAGGTCAGACCTCTCCTGCAAGGACCACACAGCATCTTCACAGCCTACCTACAGCTGCTGCAGCATTCCACCTCTCCAAAGACTGACCTAGGAGAACTTCTTCCCAAACCTTCTCTTCACATTGTTTATGGAAGACCCCTGTGGAAAGCCATTGGGCTCATTTCCACAGTCCTGAGGGCATTATCAAACATACCTGAGCATCCTGTTCATACCTTTTAAGAGTGGAAAGTTAGGCTGGTTTAGGGTTTGGATAAGGCAGTCTCTCCTTGGGCTAGTGGCCAAGAGCAATCCCAGGGTCCCCAGAATGGGAATCTCCACAGCTGAACTGCTTCTCAGAGCAGCTGTGAGGAGGTAGTTTTCAAGCCTCTATTAAAGCAGAGAGCTGTCTAGGTATGGGTTTGCTATGGGTCACACAGGAAGCTTTAGGAGATTTTGCTGGTGCTCTGATGCTGCTGTTGCTATTTGGATGGCTGTGTCCATGACCAGCTCTGCTGAAAACCAGCCTGAATTCTTTAGTGAGGCCAGGGAAGACAGAGATACGTAGAATGGAACCTGTCCCTGGAAACAGGATGGAAGAAAGCTGAGCCCCCTTTTAGTCAGGAGTGCTATGGCCTTTGTTTGACAGTAGTGAGTTGTGATATGTTACCCTGAGCCATGCAGGATTCATTTCTCTGGGACAGTGACAATGCTAGGCTGCGCCTCCTTCCTAGGAGGACTTAGCTCACTGGTCTTGCTGGCTCATGGGGAGCAGGTACCACTGATTTTTCACAGCCTCCCTCCCTTTTCCTTGTCTCCTCTCCTTGTCTCTGTTGACATGCAGTGCCTGCATGTGCTCTGTGAGCTCATTCCCAGGCATGGATTGGAAGTGTTTGATAATGAAATGCAATCTAGTTTTAGTACTAAAATGCAGCTATTGACATGTAGAAGAAAAAAAAGAAGAAAAAAAATCTTCTGGCAGCCTATGGTGACCAGAAAACATGTAAACCCACTTCTCATCAAGGAATTTGCCCCTGCCTCAGGCTGGGCAGCCCATAGGGGACTGATTTGTCCTCAGCGCAGGCAGGTACAAATGGAAACGTGAGCTCTGAACTGAGCTCACTGGGATTCCTCCTGCATCCACCTTTATTTACTCTGGCTGCTTCTCAGGTACAGAATTTCTCAAGACCAGGTTAATGGCCGAATGTGAGTAGGGAGCTGGAACAAGCTTTTTAACCTGATGCTAAACATACTTCATCTTTAAGCATGTGTGGTTCAGAAGCCCCTCACAGTACTCCAGCCCCTAGAGGAGACTTTCAGCTCTGCACAGTGAAGGACTAGAAAATGAGACTGCTGTGGATGTAAAGATTGTAGGTTATGTCTAACATACCTCACCCTTGCTGTGTTTTATGCACAATACTTATTTCCTCTATCATGAACCTGAATGCAGACCCTCAGCCAATGAGGAAGGAATGTTTTTCACCACAAATCTGATCCAGTTCTGATTTTTTTTCCTTTCTTAAACCTCAAGAGTTTGATATGGTCTTGGGTCTAAAAATAAGTTTTCTGTCCATGAACCACTGTTTCTCTCATGTTTAAGGACTGGAATAATGGGTCTGCTCACATACTTTTTTGTTGTTTTGATTTTTGTTTTTCCTGTGGGTCAGGCCAATTTTTCACCTATATCAGATCAGCTGATGAAAGCTCTCTGTAAACCTTGCTGTAGACTATGGGACTGCACCTACACCTCCCTGCCCTATCCCCAGGCTCATAGAAACATGCCATTGCAACCCAGGAGCGTTTCAGGTAGGCATTCACTTATTTCTGTGATTTTGCCATGATTCTGTGGGTTTGTAAATTGTGAAGTGGTTGTTGGGAGTGCTGCTCCTGCTCCCTGTGTTGCTGTGAACCTGTGATCAGGCATCACTCACCTCTGACCTGTTGTCTCAGGCTCTCTGCAAATGCAGGGAGCAATAATCCATCCACCATAATATGTCTTTAATAATCACTTTTGCAAGTGTGACAGGATAAAGTATTGTGAAATTGAAGACTTAGACTCTTGGGAACAATTACGAATCCAATATCCTAAAGATGCTCATTTCCTTCTTGCAATTCTGTGTTTTCATTTATACTTTAAGAAAACTATTGTAGCTTGTGTTTTCTGAGAGACAAGCACTACCAGCAGCAGGCTGGAGATGCTGTTGAGTTCTTTGGGATGCTTTTCCTCAGGGCAAAGACTTGTTTTTTTTCCCTCTATTCTACTGAATGGCTCATTAGATCCTATTTAGGTGGAAACAGTACTTATTTCACTTGGGAGATACTCAGAGCTGTGTGCCAGACAAGCTCTCTCCACCTGGAATTATTTTGAAGGATGCTCCTCTGAAATACTACAGTAATTGTAAAAAGATCACCCAGGTGTATTAGCAAACTGGGAGCTTTGAGTGATAATGTTAAATGAGTGATAAGCTGTTTACTAATTTGAGGTTTATTTGTTCCCTCATGTGTGTGTGAGTTTGGAGCTAGTTGCTTTCAGTGATCGTGGCTGGTTTCAGAATTGTTTGTCCTGATTTAGATTTGCAGCACCCAGAGGGGGGTTAGCACAGGGGAATAGCCATGCTAGAAACAGCAGAGAAGGTTGGAGAGGCACAGGTAGCCCTGCTCTGTGTGTGGCCTGATGAAAGCTGCGAGGTCAAGGAGGGAGAGTGATTATTTAGCAAAGTTCAAAGAGAAGCAATGGGAGAAAGTGAACAAAAATCACCTGTGCAGCCAGGGTCCACCTTAGCCAGGAGGATGCTCTTCAGGGCTGGGAAGAGTTTTCCTCTCACACTGACTCTGGCCCAGCCTTCATGTGTCATGAACCATGATGTGGCTATTAGGAATAACACACCTTTATCCTTGCAGTCAGAGGAAAAAAAAAAATTAAATGTATTCAAAGAAGGCTCTTCCAGAAAGAGAGCCCATTTGGGTTTGACTTCGGAGGAAGGACTTTTAGTGCTGAGATTTTGTTGCCCTGCACAGGTTGACAGTATCTCCTTAGGGAGAGCAGACCATGGCAAGCAGCTTTGGGCTGTGGGGAGAGGCCCTGATGCTGCCCTTGCTAACAGAAGTGAATGCCTTTGTGTTCAGAAATTGGAGCCTACTTTGAGCAGAAAGATGTAAGATTGAAGAGATCACTTCAGCCACCAGCTCCAGCCTCCTGTTATTGCATGTCATAAATTTGCTCTCAAACATGCTCAGCTTCATTATAAAATCAGTTCAGTTTAATGACCCAGCTCCTTCTGGAATGCTCCTCCAATAGCTCCCTCCTTGGTCAGTTGGAAACCTGTGATTCACCCTAAATTTACTCAAGCTTTATCTATATTAAATATTCCTGCTGCAGAATAATTTGGGGGGCTTGAACAACTCTTTTCCCTACCCTGAGTACTTCTCTCCTGGGTACTTAGAGGGACAAGTCAGGTCCCCTGTCAGCACTTTATTTTTTCCCTGGGCTCCCAAGCTCCTGCTCAGGAGGCCACCTTGGGTTTGTGTGCAGCCTGTTTCTGCACTGCTGCTGGATTGAAGCAGCCCTCCAAGCAAGGGTGCTGTGCCTCCTGTGCTATCCTGGCCCAGCCTTGCCTGCAGCCAGACACAAGTATCAATACTGCAGAGAACAGTAGGGAGACCCTGTTTTCCACTGTGTTGCAGGACCACTTTTGTTTTTTTCAGCCCACACGCCCTCTGGTCACTCAAAATCACAGTATATGCAGCAACAACACCAAGTCTGTGTTACACAGACTGTGTAACACAGTGTGCTACACATATTGGGACACACAGATCCCAGACTTCCTCAAGGAGTTCAGCTACCTTCTCCCTCTTTCAGGGGTAGAGATAACAGACACAAGAAACCATCATCTTTCTGCTTTTGATGTGTGCAGGACTTTACAGCAGCAAGTGCAGGAATATTAGTTGTACCAGAAGGCATATACTGGAGCTTTGTGAGAAGAGCCTGTTCGAGGTGGAAGTCTTACAAGTTACTCCTAAAGCCGAAGGGTCTTTAAGTGATGGGACCCCCTAGCTACAAAAAGCAAAAAAAAAAAAAAAAAAAGAAAAACACAAAGGAGCACAACAGCAAAAGCCCAGATGAGCTGTAGATTTCCTTCAGCAAAGCAGAGCCCTGCATGTGCCTCTTGTCTGTGTTTCCCTCCAAGGCCCAAGGCACATAGTGATGTTCTAACCCATGGAGCTGGGAAATGGCTGGGGAGACTTCCACTTCTCTTTAATGGCAGAATTCCTATGCTTCCTGCTCATCAGTTCAAACGTTGCATTGTCCAAACAATTCATTATGAAAGGGAATTAAACAAACATCTCCTTTCATTTTCCACAATAATAGTTTTATTCCCGGGAAACCTTGTTTGCTGCATAATAATTTAATGGGTATAAGACAAATATACTGATTAACTGTTTTTAAATTTACTCACTTTGTGCAACAAAGGGAGCTTAATCTTGCAATGATGTGATTTGAATGATGGGTACCTTTGAGAGGCAGGTCAGGATATGAGGTCAAGTAAGGAGCTGTCCTGCTCTGTTCTTCTGTGCCTCCAGCTGTTCCTGCATGTGGGGCAGAACACTGAACTGGAAGCAGAAGTTCAGACCTTTAAAGTACCCTCAGTGGCCTTCAGCACAAGGCAATCCTTCTCCCAGGTGTGCTCAGGCTGGCTCTGGTGATGGTAGTGTCACACCATGATCTCAGGTTCACAGGATGCACAAGAGGAAAGTCTGGAGTGTGTTATTTTCTGCTTGTCATCTTTCGAAGTCTGTGGCTATTTTCAGACCTCATCCTGTGAAGCCAGTGGGAGCTTGCAGGCAGAGATCTTCAAGTGCTTTCTGGACCCCCTTGGTGTATCACCCCCCTGAGCACATGAGCAGCACTACTCGAATAATAGTGCTAGAGAAGGGACATGGTGGGGAATGCATTTCCTAGCACCTTTCTTCTGCTCTTTTGCAAAGGAAGGGCACAATTCCCCAGCTGATGTTTGAAGTCCTCCATGCCTTGGTGAATTTTGCCTTTGGGTTTCAGTGCAGCCCACAATTGTGGCTGGTGGCCAGTTTGATGGCTTATTCTGCAGGGAGACATCTTTGATGTGCCAGCAAGGGAAAACCTTGAGTCATGGTGATGCCTCATTGAGCTCTGATGTCTGGATTGGATTAATAATCTGGTCAGCTTCACACAACTGTAAAGAGGGAGGGCAAAATACAAGGTGCTGCCACTAAAACTAGTTCATTCAGGCCTGCAGCCAACATTCCAGATGTTCTGAATCTTCTGGGACATGTGGCAGAAAGGATAAAAACAAAACAAAAAAACACCAACCCAGCTCTTTAACACTTAATTCACATAAATTTTTATGCTTTTTCTCATCCATGTTGCCATGGCTTGTGAGAGTATGAAAGCACTCTAGGGATGCAGACAAAGATTTAAGCCATAATCCCTTCATTTTCAGACATTTAAAAAATATGAATGCACCACAAGAATAACTGCTTCTCCCAGGTCTAAGAGATGTTAGTAGTATGTGAAAGGGAAGGTCAGAAAGGACAAAAGAAGACTCAATCTTGCTCTCCAGCAAATTCAACAAGAAACCTCTTTTTGACTCTGCTGAAATTGGGACCTTGAAGAAAGTGTCTCCTGCTGAAACATGCTGAGGATATTTTAAAACCAGATTAATAAATAATTGGACCATCTGCATCAGAGTCTGTAAATGGAGTGACACATGGAGGGTGTCTGTAAATGGAACAGCTTCAAATATGCAGAGTAAAATACACAGCGGAATGGATTTTTTTTTCCAGAATAGACATAATTATTGCCCATTTGCGTTTCTATTGCAAGCACAATGAGAGGCACTGCCTTAGAGATGGGCTGATTTCTCCTAAGAATGGAACAGACAGATTGTAAAAGATTGTGCCTGCCCTGCAGAGGTGACAATCATATTACTGAGACAGAGCAGAGGCAGGAGCAATACCAAGGAAATGGTTTTCCTGAGGCTGTGGAGCAGATCAGTTTCCCATTTCCTAGAGTCCAGCTGGGCCCCTTTGCTGACAGAAGATGATATTGCCTCTAAGGCCACCAATATCTGTCGAATCCTCTCCCATCACTCCTGGGCACAGTTTGTGCTGCCCTGGACAAGTGTTTTAATTAGTGTTCCTCTTGGGGCTGCAGCAGTGGTTGGGGTTAATGTTTCACAGCCATAGCCTTCGTAAGAACAGGGTCAGACCACAGCTCATTGAAAGAAGCTGCTTCTGGACCACTGAGTTTTGTAACTCCTAATCCCTCTTTCAGGTGTTTTATTTTTTTATTCCTGCAACACCCCAAGGAAGAGAGCTGCCCAGCTGATGCATTGTGCTTCCTTGCATTGCTTTTCAGTCTGGTAACTGGGCACCCTCTGGCTCTTGTATTGGAAAAAGTGATGAGTAATTAACTGTTCCTTGTTCTTGATGCTGGATTTTATAGCTTTCTACCCTGAAGTCTCCACTACCATTCACTCGCTGAGCCAAAGTGAACTAGTTATTTAGCTTCTTGCTTTCTAGAAACACATCAAAGGAAGGTGGTGTATTTTTTTGGGGAAAAATGTCTCATTTGCATAACCTATAGATAGTAGCAACATCAGCCTTTTTTAAAACCTGAAATGGAGAGGAACATTGAGAAAGGCAGTGACAGCAAGAGGAACAGTTTGACTGAGAGACAGAGAGTGGGATTTATCACATCTAGTGTGCAGTGCTCCCATCCAGACTCTCCATCTGAGCTTGGCTCCCTGAGCTCCTGGTTGAGGGACAAGTCAGGACAGGTAAGAGAGGACCACTAACCATCCACAGCACATGAATTAATCTTGACACTTCCTCGCTGGGCCGTATCTGTTATTGATCCATGTGGACCAACAGAACCCAAGTGCTTGGGTTCTAGATGTTTCTGAAAGTATTTGGGGTGCAGTGTGCTTACCTTCCCTTGAACACCTGGAAATTTCTGATCTCAGTAGCAGAAATGATGCCTCAAAAAATCTGAGATGTGGTATTTTTAGTCGTTTTGCTGCACAATCACGCTGACTAGAATTTAAATTTTTTATAAATGCAAAATATTTTTGATCAGTTTATGTCTTGTTTACACTAATAAAATTTGCTTTTATAGGGATAATTCCTTATTTTAAAATTATAGTTGAAATTGTATGTATGTAGAGGGGAGACAGTCTTCTGTTTTGGTTGATTTAAATATATCTTTACTGTGAATAATGCACTTCATATTTTTTAGAGAACAAAAAAGAAAAATCTGTATGTCACTTCAGCTCTTCTTTTAGTGTCCTCAAGAGCAAAGAACACAGCAGCATTAGCATGAAGCAGATGCTAAATATATAAATACATGCCAAAGACCTGAAAAAGGGTCCTTACTCATTCTAGCAATGGAGTCTATCTCTAAAAAAATACAAAGGAGTAGAGAAAATTATACAGATATAAAGATGTAAATAAAACTATACAGGAGTAGAGCATCCCCTTGAAAAAAGGGAAAGTTCCACTTGGGTGGTAGAACTAACTTTAGACAGTGTGGGACCTAAAGAATGGGACAATACCAGGACTGTTGCCATGAGTGCACAACTGCAGGGGTACCAGGAGAAACAAACCCTGCAGCACTTCCCTCTAGGCACTGCCCTGCAACCAAGGGAAGGCCGTGACTGAGGACCTCACCTGAGCAGATGGTTAAGAGATGATGGGACCTAAAAATGTGGGACAGGATGGAAGAGTGAAAATAGGTGTTGCCATGCAGATCCCATCCTCTCCCTTGCCTCTAGTTTTCCCTAATGTGAATGTCTAAGAAAAATGCACGAACAGAGATGAATCAGAAGAGCTGTTTTGGCCAGGATGGACATGACACATCCATGCTGCGCCATCAGGATAACCCATGTTCCCTGCTTCCATCTGAGGCAGTCTAAGGCCAGTTCCTGCTGGCATCAGTGTGGGCTTGAGCACAACTCTACACTCAGTCTCACCAGCCCTCAACATGTAAGATCTTCTAGTAGAGTCTCCAGTCATAACCTGTACCCAGACCCTTCAGCTGATGGGATGGCAAGGCAATATTTGTGAAATCTTGGTTGCCTGGTATGCTCTGTGGTCTTACAGTCTTAACCCTCAAGGGTAGGAAGCTGGTTTTCATGAGCAACCTTCAACCCAAACCACCTGACCACCCCCTGCTGAAATTTGTGACTGTGGGCTGGGTCAGTCTCTGTAGGAGATTTGGGACAGGAAACACAGAGGCAGCTCCAGTTTGCCACTGCTGGCAGGTTTGATAATGGCTTAATCCTCGTGCAGTGTCTTCTCTCTGCATCCAGGCATTCAATAAATGAATGTAAAGCAGAAATAAAAGAATTGCCTCATTAAAATCTGGTCACAGAACTGGAGATAATACCCGTTTTTGTCAGATATGAAGTCATGCAAGCCCCAGCAAGGAAGGGAAATGATGGATAGTGAAAAATGTACCTCCTGTCCCTCAGACACCCCCTGCTCCCTTGCGGCTGCAGTGAGCACATAACATCTCTGGCAATAATGAATGACTGGCAGCGCTGCACAGATCCCTGCTGGAGAGCTGTCAGTCAGGGACTCCCGGGGGTAAAGAGGGAGGAAATGGGAGGGTCCTGATTGAAGAAATAACCCCTGATGCAGACCTCCAGTTACTAATTCCACACTCTCATCAGAGGATCCAGATGCAACCCTGAGGGCTGATGTATGAGTTGCATCAATGTGGCTCCTTCTCTGCTCAGCACTGACACCTCCATCCTTCTGGCTTTATCACTCCAAACTCTGGGTTGAAGACTACTTCCCTTGCTCCTGGCCTTTCCTTGAGCATGGCCCATGCTGGAGAGTCACCTACCACTTGCTCTCCTCTAACCAAAACTCCCTGACTCCAACCCAGCCCTACTAACACATAGCTGTGAGGACATCTCGACATCTTGCTCCTGCAAAACCATGTCACTTGCGGCTATGGCCCAGAAAAAAAGTTCAGCCCTTCTCCTGACAGGACCACCCTACATGGGCATTCACTGACCAGGATTTAGACCATTGAGCTAAAAAGGAAAAAGCACTATTTTTTCCTGATTCCAGTCCCCTGGGCACTTGGATACTGTGAATGCTGTGGTTTTTCAGAAAAGGAGGCAATACCTGACCACACTGGGGATAAACTCCCAGAGAAGTCAGGCAGCACTGTTCAGATCTGAAGAAAGGGAAGGGACACAACACAAACCCAGATCTTAGAAAAACCTTTTCAAAGAGCCTCGGAAAAGGCCCTCTCCCTCAAGATTTAGTTAGCACTTTTAAATGCACCAAACTCTAGAGATGTGCCCTGGGCAGTGCCATTAGAGAAAGTGAAAGATTGGAGCTGATCTGAACCAAAGTGACCCAAAAGCTGCTGAATTCAGGTCTAAAACCTCCCCTGGAGGGCTGCCCTCATTAGATTGGTCTGACTCTCAGACTTCGGTCTCTTGTGGACATGCAGACAGGTGCAAGTGAGATTCCACCAGGAGTACTGTATCCAGCTCTGGGGTCCCAGCACAGGAAGGACATGGAGGTACTGGAACAAGTCCAGAGGAGTTCCCTGAGGATGATCAGAGGGCTGGAGCACCACTCCTATGAAGACAGGCTGAGAGCTGGGGTTGCTCAGCCTGAAGAATAGAAGGCTCCAGAAAGACCAGACTTTATCCTTCCAGTACTTGAAGGAAGCCTTTAGGAAAAATTGGGACTTACTTTTTAGCAGGGCCTATTGTGACAGGCCAAAGGGTAATGGTTTTAAACTAAAGAAGGGTCAATTTATATTAGATATAAGGAAGATGTTTTTATGGTGAGGGTGGTAAAACAGTGGGACAAGTTGCCCAGAGAGGCGGTGGATGCTCCATCCCTGGAAATGTTCAAGGTCAGGTTAGATGAGGCTGAACAACCTGATGTAGGTGAAGATGTCCTTGCTCATTGCAGGAGGCTGGACTAGCTGACTTTTAAAGGTCCCTTCCAATCCAAACTATTCTATGACTGACATACCCAGCCTGATCCCAGCTGCCTATGGAGGCTGATCCATCGCTGCCCTTGGGATGTCCCCTCCTGCACCACAGTGTGTGAAGTGTGAGGACACCTTCTCCCTGTCATGGGACGAGGATGGAGTGGTGATGCCGCACTGCTGGATGGGTTGTCTTTGGGGGCACAACCTGGTGGTCCATGAAGCTGCTCCAGAAACACCATCCCATGTTTCTGCAATGAGCAGTTGCTTTCAACCCCCCCTGCAGCAGTGCTGACTCAACACAGAAGCCCTGAGCACCCAGTATGTGAGTACTGAAGGAGCTCACCTCAGCACTGCTCCCCACAGAAACTGGCAGGGGGCTTGGCAAAGCAGGCAATCAATTTCTTTTTCCCCCAAATTTGCACACTGTAGTGACAGTTCAGGTTGGCTCTGAGTGATTCACCAAAATCCCATGGGAGGTCTGTGGCAAAATTTGGGTTCTTCCTCCATTTCCTCTTAAAAAGAGAACCCTGAATGACATTTTATTTTTCCTATGCAACACATAGATTTTGGTATGGGCCAGTCAAAAGATTTTCAGACAATTCTAGAGAAAAATAAATGTTAACATAGGACAATCACCTCCAAAACTGACCATTGCAGAGCTAGGAGCAAGAAAAATAATACAAAATCAATTTATTTGTGTGCCATAAACTGGATTCAGTCTGTGATAACAGGACCAGGATGCAGATCATGCAAATGAGGTCACTGCATGGATCTGGAGCTGAAATGTGGCAGATCTCTAGACAAGGGATGGCTTTCCATCTTGGCAGGTTTTCATAGACCCCAGTGTCAGCTGGACTTGACAATTCACTCACAGAACCATCCCCCCCATCACCAAACAGTTCACAGAAGTGCCCAGACAGAGTGTCTTAGACTACAGCATCTCTTTGGTTGATTGGTGAAAAGAGAACATGCACTCGGTGGAAAATATAGTGTACTGTGACTGTAAATACTACGTGAATTATTAATTTGCTGTTTACTAACTTCAATATTTTTCTATTCAATTATTCTCTACAGATAAAGGACTGCTCTGATTTTTAAATAATACACAAATTATTTTTTGCACATTATTTACAGGAAGAAGTTTTGCACATCTTTTTCTTTGAATAGATTTTGAATTGTTTGTTGCATGTTTTATTAAAACAGCTGTTCAATAATTAAGGAGGATATATAATTATATGTAAGGCTACCGAATGAGTCGTATTGCAGTATTTATTAGCAACACACTGAGAGTATAACCCTCTCATATGAGTCGTTTTTCAGTACTCCTAGGTAGGGAGACCACTGTCTCCAATTTACTGCTGAGGAAACTCAGGCATGGGAAGGACAGATGGTTCAGGGGACTAAATGTGAACTTAAGAGTTAAACCCAGGACTCAGAACCCACTACAGACCTCCAGCCGGCAAAAACTGTATCCTCCTGGCATACTTTGCATTCCCCTCTAAGAGCCCCAGTCATAATCCTGTGAACAAATCTCCCTGCAAAAGGAGGGAGTGTGAGTAACTAAAATCCCTATTGCTCTGTGGGCATTCTGTAGGCAGTGATTGACCTCAGCATTCAAAAGAGAGGGTCCCAGGTCCTCTGTGCCGATGACATTTAAACATTAATGGCCTTAAAGTTAGTTGGGAGAACTCGCTGACTCAGGAAAAGGAGGGCTCATGTTTCAGCTGGAGCCAATTGCACACACTCTGATGGAATTTATTCTTCACAATACACAACTCATTTAAGGCCCTGCAAGCTGTGAACCACTTAAAGTAGCAAGAGGGTGACTTTGAATGTTGTTACTGAAACACGGTGAAAAACCCTTCAGCTTAAAGGTCAGGGAGTTTGGAGATGTCCTGTTCCTTTCCAGCCATCAGAAAATTAGTCCAAAAGGAGTGTATTTCTGCTTAAATGCAGGGATCCTAGACCAGGTTTCCACTTATTTATTAGTTAATAGAAGCAGTAACCCCAGAATAGGACTGGACAGGGGTATAAATCTATCTGAAAAAAACCCACATAAAACTGTGACAACTGATCTCAGAATCACAGAATATTCTGAGTTGGAAGGGACCCACAAGGATCATCGAGTCCAGCTTTTAAGTGAATGGCCCATACGGGGATGGGGCCTGCAACTTTGGTGTTATCAGCATCATGCTCTGACCAACTCATGCAAAGCAACATTTGCTCCTAACTCTTGCTTTTCATTAAGTGCAGTCCCAGGTCCTCAGCTGAGAGCTATGAGTCAGGCTTCCACCAGCACCTTGTAAACATAACACAGGAGGTCCAGCTTGGAATGGTGCAGGAGCAAGGACAGCACAGAACAGTCTTGGCTGTGGGCAGAGATTTTACAGAGCAGCCTGGCAGAAGGTGGGCACATCAGGAGCTGGAGGAGGTTTGCTTTCCAGCGTTCCTTGACAAGAGGGAATGAACATCCCTGTGATGCACTGCTCACCTGTGTTGTTTTCGTTCTTCCTCTGAGGCCTTTGTGGTGGCTGTCCTTGCTGTGAGTTTCAGAGTCAACAAAGACAAAATTCTCTCCTAAACTGGATTTGACACATGGCCCATGGAGCCACCATGCCTTGTGGACAGGGCAGTGGAAGAGGTGGGCAGATGTCTGGGGCACTGGTCCCGGCCCTGTACACAGAACCCATTCAATTCCCCAAACCGCTGCCCCCACTCTGCAGAGCTTCTTGCATGTCATGCAGTCCTACTCCGCCACAAACTGGCAGAGCACACAGCTCCACTGAGTTTCTCACCTCCCCTCTGATCTCCTTCTCCTCTGTCCTCAGCAAGAAGCTCAGCAAAGCCACAGTCACCACGGTTTGGGGGTAAATACCAGGTCAGTTACCAGCCCATAACTTGAAGCCCTGTGACCTTGGCAGTATCAGTGATGTCCATTTTGGAAATGGATTCCAATCCATCTGGAACTACTCAGGTTTCCTCTAGGAGCCTATGTAACAACTGTTCCTTAAAATAATGCCATCCCCAAGCTCTGCAGCTCATTTCTTCCTCATCCCAAAGAGATGCTGTGGGGTGGGCTGGATAAGGCACTCCAACTCTCAAAGCTGTGCCTTCCCTGTCAGCTGGGAGAACTTATAATTACAATTCCCATTATTGTAAGTTGTGCACACAGTCTTGTAAAACATGACACTTTAAGCCTATTAATTGCCATGTTTTGAATTCTTGCCAGCAATTTACTCTCCCCCACCCCCAAAGACCCAACCCCCCAAAAAGAAATTATTCAATCAAATTTGTAGCACAACACCACAGCTAAAAGAGAACCCAGACTGCTGTGGCTGGGTTTGGGGCTCCCAAAGAGCTGTCCTGAGGCATGGTTCACGTGGGGCTGTAAGGTCTCTCTCCCACTTGCTGGCAAGGTCTGCTTTTCCCACGGAATTAGTACCTCCAAGACCCTGGCATGACCCAGGCTCATGGATGCCAGCTGCTTCTCCCCTTCCCCAAGAGGATGTTTGAGCTTAATTAGTTCAACCCCTTGATCTTGGACCATTTTCTGGTCCCAAATGCTCAGCTCTACATCACAGGAGACTCTCAATTGCAACCCTGCAGGCTGCTAGCAAAGAGTAAATTAGCTTGCCAGGAAAACTTGGGTTCAGCACCCAAAAAATAACATCCAAAATAGTCTAAAACCTCTCTGTGGGAACTTTATGGGCATAGGTGGGTTACTTCCTGTTTCCTGCCTGAATTTCAGCTTTCTTCCTAGGAAGAAGTCCCTGTCCTTTAGCTAACCCTTTTCCAGAGTACTTTGTATGTCTTGATGCCAAAATAATTTTTTGCTATTTTCTTTTATACCCCTCTTACATACTCTTTTATATAGTTTTATGTATTCTTAGTGCTTTTAGTCTACAAGTTACATACTTGTAACTTTCCAGGTCTGATAACTTAACTGAGACCCACTGCACTATGAAACCAAGAAACCAACAGTCTAGAAGCCCCAGACTCCAAGGTCTTCTCCAAAACGTATTTTTGTAAACTAAGATAAGCCCATCAAAGAGAAAAAGTTCCTCAGAGCAGGAAGTTCACTTGAGGCTCACATTAAAAAATCTTTGATAGATATGTTAATTTTGCAAAGCCTATAATTGTGTGTATTTCAGTGTAAAAAGTGTGCATGCATTTTCAAAGCGTTCCACCTAGACAAAGTACTGTACCCCAAAATGCTAAAATAAATACCGAAGTAAAAACCCCTTTTCCCCATAAACCGTGTTTTGGTTTTAATTTTTAAGGCTAAGAAAAGGCATCAGTCTGGCCCCATGTAAGGTGTTGCACCTTTGGTGGCAGTGACTTTTTCTTCCCTTCCACCATGAGTTGCAGCAGCAGGATCCCAAGCCTTGCCTTTGCACACCACTTTGGAGCCCTTTAAGTGAAAATAATGTCACAGAAACAAAAGATCTGTATGCAGCAAAGACTGTGTGGATTTAAAATACTAATACTTTTTCTGTCTGGAGACCTCAAAGGGTTTTGGAAGCAATGGTGAGACTCTGATCATGTTGTGATGTGGGAAGGCAAAGACACCATGTGCAGTCAGAAATGAAAGCAAATGGAGATGGTGAAGAGCCAAAAAGGAGATGGGGGTCCCATTTGCCTTTGGTTTCTCCTACACATGGGACATTTCACTGGGTTCAGAGGGGACGAAAGGGAGCACCAGGGCCCCAGTTCCCCTTTAAGGGAGCTGTTCTCCAACCAGGCAAGAAAGAGCAGAGTGGAGCACACAAAAGCACAACGTGAAGATCTTCCTCAGAGACAGGCTCTTGCACATGAGCCCCAAGAGCTGCATCTGGCTCTCTTCTAATCCCTCACCAAGAGGACTTTCATCATACTTATAATTAGGGATAACAATTTAAAGAGATAGTTGAATAACCAAATCTGCTAATCCTTTAGTGGAGCCTCTACCCTTTAATCTCCCTCTGGTTCACTAATGCATAAAAATGTAGCCAGGCACCCACTGCCCTCATTAGAGGGAAACTTTACCCTCCTCCTCCCAGCCTCAGAGGCCTGCCAGCGATGAACGGAGGGCACAAAGGCAGCCCTCTGACTGCTTGAGACATGCAGGAACTTTGAAAACATCAGCCTGAGCTTGTTTCAAGACCGATGTCACAACAGAGGCT
This sequence comes from Erpornis zantholeuca, assembly GCA_013400515.1. Lineage (NCBI taxonomy): Eukaryota > Metazoa > Chordata > Aves > Passeriformes > Timaliidae > Erpornis > Erpornis zantholeuca. The sequence continues at coordinate 44,708 of VZTN01001015.1, read as the reverse complement.
GGTTGTCATGGAAACGGGTTATCAGCTATCAAAAACCATCCGTGAGAGAAATGTCACAAGGAGAGATGGCAACTGGGGCTGTGAGGCCCTGCACACGGGCAACTCTGACTTCTCCAAGCCTTTTGCTCCATCCGACCTGATGAACATCCTCCCCTTTGCTATAATTTCTGCTGTCAAGAGCCACCCTGCTCTCCCCGTGACAAAGCTTGGTTTGCCACCAACCAAGGTGCTTTTGTGCATCCCCTCCAGCCCTCCTGTTTGTACCCTGGCTACAGTGCTCCCATGGTGGGCAGTGGGGAGCCCGCTGTCGGGATCAGCCATACCAGTGCCAGCATCTGCCACGTAAGAGCTGACGCAGTTCTGGGCGAGGAGCAAGTGGGAAAGCCATTGTTAATTAATCAGATACGCCATGTAATGGCATTAATCACAATCAATATATTAGATAGGGATGATGAAGATGCTGTGCAGTCTCTGTCAGATAGCAAATACACCCACACACTCCAGCACAGCCACACACAGTTCTTGGGATGTCCATGCTCTTCCTCTGATCCTCCTGACTCGGTGACAGCATCACACTCTCTTTTTGCCTCTGTTTCTAGGATCCTACCGTTCTCCTCTCCCCTGCCTGCCTCTGGGCTCACCCTTCCAGTCTGCCTGCCTCCCTCTTGCCTCCATCCTGCCTGTATTCCTTGTTTTTCTCCCATGACGTAATTTGGAGAGCTGCTCTGAGAGGCACCGTCTCATCCACACACGCCTCCATCCCCAGAGCTGGCGAAGACTTTGGGAAAGGATGGGATTGAGACCTTGATGTGTTGTTGTGTAGGTGGGCAATGCGGGCTGTGCTGCTCCTCTCAGAGGCCCTCTGCTCCACCAGAAAAGCATGTTAGCCTTCGCCAGAGCTGAGTGACAGCAGAGTCTGCCTAAAAATGCAACATGCTCACACCATTCATTTCAATTGCTCTTCCCCATGTTTTCCTGAGGAACAAACTCCATCTTCCCTTCTCCTGGTGTCCCTCATCCCAGGAGCAGAAATTTTGTGATGGAAAGACATCTGCCCTCGGGTAAAGGGTCCTTCCAAAAAAACACTCCTCCCTTCCCAAACGCAGAGCCACAACCTCACTGCACAAGCTGGAAGAGTAATGCATTTCCTCTGGCAGCTGCCACCACAGACGTAAGAGGCATGTTTGAGATAACAGGACTTCATTTCAAACAGGAATGGTTTTCATGGCAGGCACAGTGAATAACTGTAAGACATCTATTCTTGTTTCATGTCCTGCTCTCCCTAACCCATATGGAAAAGAAACCTCAGACATACCAAATACTTTGACAAAGCTACTGACAAGCCCAGGTTTAAAAACAGAAAATAATGTCTTAATCTTGGGTTAAAAAAAAAAAAGAAAAAAGAAAACTAAATGCAATCCATTAAAAGCAGATGAGAGAATGTGAAAAATGCTTTTGGAAGCTAGATAATAGTAAAAACATTTAAAAACCCCCAACGAACTGGCAGAAAAGCCCAGTGAGTTATTTAATGCTCTCTGTGCAGGTGGCATTACTGGCTGGGTAATTTATGCTTCTTCATGGCATGGTCTCGGGGCAGGTTGCTCAGGGAGGGTGTGCTCAAACCCACTGTGTTTTTGGCTCTGAAGAACTAAAGGCCCTTTCCTGGGCTCACTCGGACTGGGGGGAGGTTTTCTACCTCCACTGGGGCCACGCACAGCAGGCTGGGAACTGTTTTATGATGGGGAACCAAGCAGCTTGTGCATGAGGTCTGCTGTTCCCTAGGAAAGCAATGCCAGCAGGGCAGAAGCAGGCTGGAGAGCGCCAGCAGGAGTTGGGAGTCTTAAGCACAGTTTCTTATGACCAGGAGAAAGGATACTGTCGCCCTGAAATTAAGCCTTCTAATTTGGAGTCACAACTGTTTGGGTTGTTTTGAAAAGTTACTCTTGAGTTCCCACAAAATCCTGCACAAACAAGATGTGTTTTTCTAACTGTCTTTCTTGTTTTTCATTCCATTCATGACAAACAAGGTTTTGATGGACTTCTATCCGAACCAACGGAGATGGATAGGAGAAGATCTCCCTATCCAATCCATGGGGTCTCAAAGAATTGTATAAAAGCTGTGAAAAATAAAACTTCCTTCTTCTTCTTCCGACACCTCAACCTGTGTGTGTGTCTCTGTCCGTTCATGCTCTCGAGTGACAGGATATCACACAAGAATAGTGAGTGAGGAGCATTTGAAGAGTCCTACTACATGTGAAGGCTGAAGGAGTAGTTGTGTACAAAATTTGCTTTGGGGCTGATGAAGCCCAGCAGCCTCTTCTGAGTGAAGGAGAAATGCCAAGTAGTCACTCTGGGATGGACCAACAAGCCTTGCCAGACTCCTCCTTACTCAGCTGCCCTCCTGATACCTTTTTCAGACCATGATTTGTGGGGCTGTAGACATATTTGGGTGGAGAAGTCTGATACATAGTGTGGGGCAACAGGGGACTGTTTTTCACAGAGACCACGCACCCCAATGACAGTCTTACCTTTTACTTTCCATGTTTTCAAGATATTTAAAGAAAGCTGAAGATATCCATTTAAGGTAGACCTTGAAATTTCTCAGTGGAAAACCACAGCTGCTCTAAGTCCTTTGAACACCAGCTGGAAAGCCTGCTGTCCCTCGGTTAGGCTCAGGAGGAGAGCCTTATTCCCAGGTGCACTTCCTGGGAAGAGCCTTTTCCTAGCAGAGAGCATCAGATGTACTGGTAACTTCAGGTGCTGGAGAGGTTGCAGTGCCTGGCACAGACAGCTCGGGTATGATGGGACTGTCAGTGCCTCTGAGGAGCCTGCACTGGCTACAGGTGATGAGCTACTGCCAGTGTCAATCCCAGCCGCCTGCTGATCAGTAGGATTTGTCCTCACATAGCCATGTTGGACAGCCACCAGTTGGACAGTGAGTGGATGTTTAAATACTGAATGATTGACATCTTCTCTCTCATCTCGCCAAAAGGCTACAAGAGATGAGACAAAAGCAAGACATGGTCAGGATGTCTGTGCTTGCAGCTTATGAGAGCAGGAGCTGGACCAGAGCAGATCTCCTCTCTCTGCCTCCTGACAGCTGATCTAGCTACTTAGGTGGGATGAAGAGTGTATGTGGAGATCTAGACCTTGTTCAGATTTGATATTCTGAGTCCAAAGGAGGCTTTACTCTGATTAAGACCCATTTAATCAACTAGATGTAGATTAAAAGATGAACCATCTGATTTATAGTTCTAGTTTTTGAGCAGGGAGAAGTCAGAGATGATGAAATAGTCATAAGTTCAATGTTATTTTTAGTTTGTGACTGAATGAGTCTCAAATGACTAAAACAAACAAATCCAGCTGGGATTAACAAACTGTACATATAGAATTGTATACCTACTGCTGGAATCTCAAGTCTTCTTCCAGCTAAAGTTTAATCTCACCTTCTTCTTACTTGTAAGCTACCTGATTTATTATTTTTGGAAAATAAGTTTTGGGTGTGTGAAGAATAGTAGGGTTACAGATTCTGGGATATAAAATGGTGGTTGATTTACACAAAACTTTTCTGAACTGACTGTTTTTATAGGGGAGACTTTGAACTTGGATAGATAAGGTTGTATGACTCCAAGGCAAGCGTCAACCCCAAGTAAAGGACCCAGGCTTTTTAAAGTAGTTTTTCACTTCATGTCTTTCCTATTGAGAGGCTGATTCTGAATTTTTCTCCTTTGAGAACTTTGCTGACTGCTAGTGGATATTGCTCCTTCATGCTGTGGTCTCCCATCTCCAATCTAGCAGAGCTAGAATAGCCCAGCATCTCTCCCTCAGACTTTGCCTTCTTAAGCTGAACACATGGCTGGTGTCCTCCTCTTGTCCAATGGGTCTCCATGCTTGAGACCATCCCAGAAATCCTCCTCTGCCCAGGCCTCACCAGGAGAGCTTGCCAATGCCATGGTCACGATTTTCCTGTCTCTGCACAGAACACCTGGCCTGCTAGGTCTAGCACTGCCCTTTTCAGCTGCAACACTGAAAGTCCAAGCTGTTATTCCCTGTACCTCTAAATATGTTTCATGTATTCTCTATTATGCAGAGCAACCCAAAGCTGAGGTTCTCATTTTCCTCTCCACAGACGATGCCTCTGAACCTCTGTCATCAGCAGATTTCAGTAGTGCATTCCAGTAACAGCCCACCAAACCACTCTGTCCTTCCACCAGGCTTTCCCTGCCCTTGAGAAGCCAAAACCACGATGCAGCAGCCATGGCTTGGGCTCTGCTAGCAGTATGGGGACTGCAGTTCTGGAGCTTATTCTGAAAGTGTTCAGAAATGAAGAAAGCTGAGGAGAATGCAGGTCTTCCTCAGTTACAAATAATTCTGGGATTTTTTTCCTTTTTTTCTTATCCTTTAGTTTTATAGACCATGTTTTCCCAACCTTCTCATGTTGCTTTTTAAGGTACAAAAAGAAATATGAATCCATACATGTATATTTTGCCCAGAGAAGTTGTGAATCTCCCATCTTTGGCAGTGTTTATGGCCAGGTTGGATGGGGCATTGAGCAGCCTCATCTATGGTAGGTCCTGCTAGCCACGGCACTAAGGTTGGAAACCTGGAATCTTTAAGGCCCCTTCCAAATCAAACCATTCTGTGATTCTACACAGTGAACACCCATGACTGCCGCATAAAAAAGAATCTTTGCATGGGAGATTTCCTCAGTGTTGCACAGTTCCTTTTGTAGTCTTGGATGGGATTAGCATTCATGAGGCTTGAAGTTATCACCCATGACTTTAAGTACAAATAGTTAAACATCCTATCCATGTGTGTTTTGTGGAAGTTCAGGGAGATATTGGGAGTTCAACCTTAGGGGCACTGACTTCAAAAGGTCAGCACTCTGATCCACTCGCCCTGCCCAGCCAGATAATAATCTCCTTGCTTGCCAAGAAATGCAGTCAGTGTTTTATGTTTGATTGACTGGTGAATGCATTCAGCTAGGATTCATAACAAAAAAGACAGGAGTCTCCTTAAACTCTTTTCCAGCATTCATAACGATTAATTATTTTTAGTCTGAACACTGTAAGTGAGTATATCTGCCTAAGACCTTTCACAGAGCAGAAAGGGAACTGGCTCCCCATTGCTTGCACAATTTCACAATTAATATGTACCCTTATCTGCTAAGTGTCATCATCAACCACCACCGCATCACCTTCCTGGAAAGCAGATTATTCCTCTGGAGAAGTCCTGTTGCTCTGGAAAGTCTGGTGCCACATAAAGGCATCAAATGTACTGCTCAGCTCACAACTCACCCACTTGACACATGGAGAGGAGGTATCTGTATAGGTAATTGGAAATGTGGGAGATTAGAGCCCAAAGCACGGAGGCATTAGATTGCCACTAAAAGTAGTAATTTACCATCAATGCCACTGGTGTTGGCAAACCTACCACAATTTCATAATTCTGAGGAGAGACCAAGGCAGATGACAGAAGCAGTGATTTTCCCAGCCTGGCAAGTGACCCAGACATTTGTTTTGATGCCCTTTCCAAAAGCATCATGAGAACTTTCACTGCCACCAGTGGGAACAGTCACTGCCATTCCGACTGAAAGCAAGCTCTTTGAGATAAACACAAGCTTTTCCATCCCTCTGGGGACCAGAGATCCTTAACTCAGTAACACTGCTCCAGGCAGTCTGTTGGGTCTGGACTGGAAGGGTCCCCAAGCAGCAGGCTGACTGTGGTGATATTGGGTTAATTTCCAATAATTATTTTTCTTTCTACTCCCCCTAAAGCTTGGAGCTGTTTTCTGCCCAGTCTTGTCCCACACTAAATCTTTCTGTGTCCCACTGAGGATTTCTGAGTCTGGGAAAGAGACTCGGAAAGAGACTGAGGACTCTTCAGTCTTTGGCAAAGCTGGACACCCCTTTTCTTATTCCACAGACCGGAGAAAAGAGAACAGGAAAGGTTTTGCAGAACTGACACAAAAACAATCTGAGCACATTAAACCAAATCAGCTGCTAAGGAATTCATGCTTCGCAGAGAACATGACAAAACATCACGCAAAGACACAGGACTGAACATCCTTCAGTCCCCAGCTCAGAGGCCTATCCCACCCACTACTCCTGGGTGACAGCGATGACAGAATGTCCTCAGACTGCCAAGATGAGAAACTGTGCATTTACACTGAGGGAGAAACCTATGCTTGAGGAGTGTGCCTTGGCCAGAAATCCAGAGGCAGAGATCCTCTTCAAGACTTGGCAAGTCTGGTCAGGCATGACATGTCCTGGCTTTAGAGCAGTTCTGTTATGTGGAGCCCAGGTCCCAGCGTTAGCAAGGTAAGGGATCATGAAAGCAGCAATAGGAAGAGTTACGTGAAGCTGCTCAAACTTATGAACTTCCAGTAAGTTTCAGGCTGAGCTTTGGATCAATTCTTATTCCTTCCAGATTGCTTCACTCATCCCTCCTGGGTACTCTTGATCAAATCACAAAAATGCTGAGCAGATTCTTACAGCATACTTTCTAATAAACCGTTTAGGAAAGCAGAGTTGACAGCATCGTACAGTTTTTTCTTCTTTCTTCTTTTTTAAGCTAGCTCCACAGCCTCTGCCAAATTCAAGAATGCCAAATATGATCAGGCTGTGGATGGCACCACTCGTTTGTGTCAATCCTCTTCATACTAGATGAGCAGACAGGACATATGGGCCTATCCTTAACGAAGTGCACACAAGAAGTAAATGGGAAATTTCTGCAAATCAGTAAATTTCTAAGTGCAAGATTAACCCAAGGACTGCCAGATGCAGAGAGGAGCTGCTCGAAGTTGAGGAAGTTGAGAAATGTTCTTTCATCTCCAAGTCCTGTAAATACATCCTGAAAGGAGATGTGGTGGAGAGGAGAGGTCTCCAAGACTATACTGTACTGTGCTTCATCTCCACGGACCAAAGTGTGGCAAATGAGCACCTCAGAGTGAGTTCAGCCTCTCAAACACAGCCTACACCTTATCCTCATGTCTTGAGGTTAGTCTGGTCATCTGAACCATCTGGAGAGTACCCTGACTCTGCACAAACCTCCTACAATTTCAGAGGTGAAAAGCAGAACTGTGAGTCTGTGTTTGGGAAAACCTGTCTCTCTAGTGAGTAGAGAGAGAAGCTTAATCTGCTTAGCTTAATGAAGAGAAGGTGAAGACGTGACGCGACTGTAATCTGTTAAGTACTACCACTGGGAGAAGGCTTTTAATAGTGGAGGGCTTTTTAATCCAGTAGACAGGCAGAATGAGATCCAGTAGATGGAAGATGAAGGTGAGCAGATACAGTCTAGAAATAAAGTGCATTTTTTGAAGCAGTGAAAGCAATTAGCTATTAAAGAACTTACAGAGAGATGCACTAGGTCCCCCAACTTCCAAAGACTTAAACAAAACCTAGTTATGTTTGAAATTATAGGTGTCACTGGGTCTGGAATGAGGGAAACCTGACAGAATTTTACACCACAGAGAAACCAGGAGTGTTGTTTCATAAAAGAACTGCTTAAAGAAATCCATTAATTTACCTTTGTTTCCTAAAGGCTTCTGCATGTCTATTTAATAGCTGTTACCTTCCAGCCATGAGTTGTGCATCGTGCAGTTACACGCATTCTCCACAGCAGAACGTTAATCAGGCTCTTGATCACCTGCACACACTCCTCCTCTCCCACTTCCATTTCCAAGTGTTCTGAGGTAACCCATGACCTCAGCTCCATGAGTATATGTGACCAGAATAACCTGCCTCCTCTTGCAGCCCACTCCCCTGCTCTCTTCTTCAACTGTTTTCTCCCAAAATCTCTGGGGCACAGGAATTCCCTGTCTCTTCCCTGGATGCTCTCAGCGGCCAGAACATCTGGCTCCCAGTTTAGAATGTGCTTCTCTCTGTTTTCATGCTTGCTAAGACATGAGGAGGATCTCTGTGCTGCTCAGGCTCACAGTGAGTCCCAGATGCCTCTCCATCCCCCACCTGGATGCAGTTTTTCTGGCCAAGCTGCTACACTCTGAGTAACAGAAAAAGGTCCACATGCTAAAACGTCTCACTGGCATCTGTCTGATGGCCAAAGGGCCACATGGGTACTGTCAAGAAAATCAAGGACTTTCTCTCCTAGTTACTGCAGTCATGGGGATGACCTGTCCCATGGGCTTTTTCCATTCTCATTGGCACTCTGAGCTCTTGACAGAGACCTTCTTGTCCAAATCCTTTGAGACACTTTGGCAGTCCAGCCCTGAAGCCCTTCCCTGGGGCACAATGTGCTTGTGCTCTAATGCTGGCAGAAATGCACACACAACAGTTTGTACCTGCCCCAGTTTTCCTAGGGACCCCCAACAATCTGTCCAGTTCTCCAGCTCAAACTCTGTGAAATACACAAGCATGTAACATGGAGGCATTCAAATCAATGCTCAGCCACACCTGAAGTATCAACCTTTGTCCAGAAGTGCAGTTTTGTGGATCATCCCAGCCCATGTCAAATATATCCAATGGCTTTAGCAGCTGAGTGTAATTCTTTCCTCTCTCCTGCAGTCAGAGCTACCTCTCCTCTGCCATCGCTGCCATCTCTATAGTGTTGCATCTTCCCCCATCGTCAGTAGTCCCACCAGGTTCTGCTCTTCCCCTTTTTAGCATGGTTTGTAATGGGAATGATGCATTCAAGACTGCATAGTTGGTAATACATGGGCCTGTGTGAAAACCCCCAATAAATAATTTTTTAGTCACTGGCCACTTTCAGCCAAACTTGGCAAGAGTAAGAGAGTTCTAAGATAAAACTGCTTATGTGTCTTGAAAATAAGTGAATGCATAGAAGAGAGAAACCTTATTAAAAACTGTCAGAGGAGGAAAAATCAATGCAGTGAGCCGAATTCCTTATTGGACTCTGGAGCATCCACACAAAATGAAGAGGACACAAAGACAGGGTCAGAAATGCCTTGGTATCCTAGAAATTGCTTTAGTTCACACAGTTAGGCACCAGAGAATCTGACTGTAAAGCACAGAGGACACCAGTCTTCATCAGCCTTGATCCACCTTTGCTTCAAGACCTCCCTGTAGACCCCAGATCTTTATTCCTAGAAACCACAGAACTAGGACCAGCTGCCAGCATGGGAGACAGTGCTTGCCATGGCTGCTGATGGCAGATCCTCCCATCCTGAAGACATCTAACGAGCAGAAAGAACACATTTTCCAGGCTTCTCTGGAGTTCCCTCTCTGTGTGCAAAGCAGCTATGTCACTCTGTATAACCGGGTGATGTGCTGAGGAGCAGAGAAAGCAGATACTTCACCAAAAGATGGCCTGTGAATTTTCCCTCTGCAGGGAACCTGTAGGTGTTTGAGGGTTCTACGATACGAGGAAAACTCGTCTGCCAAGAGCAGAGGGAAATCCAGGACTGGGGATTCCTGCCTTGTGCAAAGCAACTTCAGCAGGACAGCACTCTCAGGGCAGAGCTGGAGAGCTGAGCAACGGGTCCAGCAACAGCTAATACAGCCACTGGGACTTAGAAGTCATGCCAGAAGGGTCACTGCTCTGGCACTAGATGAGATGTGACTGTCCCATGCCCTGAGCACGAGCGGGATGCCAAGAGCACAGAGTGCTCCAAGACACACAGCTCCTACTGCGTGCAAACATGCTCTGCACAGCTTGGGCAGCCTCGGGGGTCCTGCTCCTTCCTAATGACCTGGTGTTATGTGTGGCTGTGACATGGCTTCTGGCCACATACTGTCCCTGCTTGAGGCCAATCCTTGGACTTCCCCTTGGATTTATCCAGATGCCCAGTAATTCACTTGTCTCGGCTGCTCCTGGGATGGTGTGCTCTGTGCTGTCATGCTTTCCCAGTGCTACTCCAGGGGTTGTCAGCCACACTTGTATTTAATCTGTGCAAACCTGGGGCATGCCAAAGAGAAAAGCAGTGCCAAAGACTCTGCACGTGACACCCATAGAGAAGGAGAGGAAAATAAACAGGGGTGAGAGCAAGAAAACATAAGCACTGGGCATTGCTGCATGAAGCCCACTTCTGCTGCCTCCTTTCCTCAGTGTGACAGCTTGTCCACGGGACTCCCTCACCAATATTCCCATCTTGTGCTGGAGCAGCCGCAGCCTGGATTCTGCAATGTCCCTATTGTTCAGATGAGCTCTGCCTGGGGACCATCAAACCTGCTGGTGCTGATGCTGACACCTATTAACAGCAATAGCGTGGCCAGGGCACTGCTGGGATATAAATCCCGCAATGGGAATGCATTGGCAGCCAACATTGCTGCGTGGGAGGGGTTGGTGTGAGGCTGCATTGATGTGCATTTTGCTGGCACAGGCAAACTCCCTGCCCATGCAGAGAGCAGCTGAGCTCTGGGCCTGGTGTGTGAACCAGAAATCACCCAGCTGCTTTTAGCTCTGCTGAAAACCTATGTTCCCTTCTGTTAAAGACTGCCACTGACTCCAGATACAGCCAGAGCCTTTGTCTCAACCTGCAGAGACCGTAGCAGTGTCTGGGAGAGGCACTGGTGTACAACCCTGTGCATGGAACCACCAGACAGAGACACGGAGTCACTGCGGCAGCGAGAAAGCGTCACTGCTTGATCCCCAGGGCCTCTGAACTCCATTGTCAATCTCTGCTCTGCGCCCTCCTGCTCATAGAAAGAGCATCAGAAGGTGTAGATGGCTACGTAGGCAGAGGAGGAGGAAGCACTGGGAAGCAGAGAGCGCTGAGGCTCCCAGCACAGCAGGAGGAACAGAGAGAGGGATGCTGGGGACATAAACAGCCATGACTCTCAAAGGGAAACTGGCAGAGTATTGTGAATGATTTTCCAGCTCTTCCTATCTCTCCCTGGTCATTCAGTGACACTTAGAGCTGTCTCCTGGAAAGACATTTTTGCATGGAGTGCTGCTGCCTTTCATGTTTTCCAGGGCCTTGGCAGCTGCAGGGGGAACAGGAGGGGAGGAGAGCCACAACCAGGTCAGTGCTGGGCCCTGCTCAGTGCCCCAGGCACAAGCAGTGGAGAGAGGAGAGAGGTTTCTTTTGGTTCTCCTGATTAAAGTCCAGCTGGCTTTTTTTCCCCATTACATTGTTCCAGGCTGCACACATGAATTTGCTACTGTGGGGCAACTCCTCCCAAAGAAGTTGCTATATAAATACATTTATTTTAACAAGAAACCAAGTGCTATGGAAGGATTTGTTCTGAAATGCAGGGAGATACAGGAGCTTGTCAAAGAGCCATCCCACTGAACGAGTGCTATCCATCCCTAGCTGCCAATAGGTTTGTGACCCAAGTGCTGGGCTCTGTCTCCTTTTTCAGACCAGGAGCTGGGCCTTCAGGGTGTTCCACCTGGTTCCCAGCTCTGGTTCTATAACATACCTTACTGTAACCAGGTGCCATCAAAAAACAGGCATGAATGAACTTGGGGGCATCCATGCTTATTTGAAGATAATAGTTTGAATAAAGCTCCAGGACACAATGAAAAGTCAATGCCAAGAAGATTATGATCTATTGGACAGTGAGGCTTATTAAAGGGAAGGGCTGGCAAGCTAGCAAGAGTGAAAAACTGCGTTTCCTGAACCTGAACTTCCTAAAAAGACCTATATCTGAAGGCAGCACATTTTCCTTTGGCACCCCTTATAGGCTGGGGATGTAAAGCAGAATATAGGGGTGAGTCATTATGACCTTTTTTTCCCCTTAGCAGATAAGGAAACTGAGGCATAGGCAGCCAATTAAATGGAGATAATCAGTGCATTTCTGAGAGCTAATGTGGAGACACCCAAACTTCTCTTCCAGGCCATAAACATCTGTAGTTAATGACAAAATGTTAATTACTGGCAATCAGCTAATGAGGGTAAAAGCTGAACTAATTTTCTGCTGCCTGTAATGCTACTCTAGACCGTGTTTTGCCCATCAGCTGAACTGCTATTTAAAAAGAGGATGAAAAGGAAAAGGAAAAAAAAACCATTTTGGCACCTCACTCTGCCTCCTCTGCCAGACCAGATTAGTGCAGGGGGGAAATCCTCTGGTGCAGACAAGTCCCAGTTCATTTTCCCATGTCAGGCAGGGAATCAGCTGTAAGCTGAACACAGGGCCCTGCTACCCAGCCCTGCTTCCTACTGAGATCAGCTCAAATGACTCTCACTCAAATCAGCAAGGGTGGGAATTCTGGTTCTTCCTAAGGCTCAGGAAAGACTGCACAACTGTGTTTCCCAGACAGGGACAATTTGCTGCCCCTCTTTTTGCCCATCTAGGCTATCAGCCCCACTCAGCCATGGCACGGGGCAAATCACCCCCTTCTTGCATTCTGAAGAGGCAGCTGGAGATGACCCTCCTGGAACAGCAAGCCAGCACATATTCCTGCTGTGCATGAGTAACCAGCAGCCATTCCGGAGGAGGCTGTGCACCACCGCTGGGCAGAATGATTCATCTCTATGTCACGGACATGGTAGCAATAGCCCTGTAACAAAAGGCAGAGCCATGGGGTAATTTGTCATTATGGTGACTATCAGCCTTGGACTGATCAGCCTGGGTGCTCACATCTCTGACGCCTGCAATAAAACCTCTCCATGGCACCAAGGAAGGAAAGACACCAAGCTGGAGTCACTGAGGATCTGGCCCTAGTAGAGCCTCTGAATTGTACAAAGTGGTTTTGGGGTTATGGAGATGAGCTGGGGGATGGAGATTAGCTGTCAGTGTTGCCTACGACACAGTAAAACCTGACTGGCACTGTGCTTTACCCTGCCCTGGCACAGCAGGTTTGGGGTAGCTCCATGCTTGGGGAGCAGAAATGCCAGGCTGAATCTCACACAGGATGAGAAGCTAAATGTGACTTATTCTCTGACTTAGTTGCCAGGGACAGCTACCTCTGAAAATTGCTAGCTCCAAAATTCACTTTTAAATATGGTATTTTAGATCAGTCCCAAGCCCTAACATAGACCACACATCCCAGGGATTTGTCTGTGGCCACTTTTCTGTGATCCCATCAAACCAGGTTTCTCATGCAGCACATCCCAGCTGCTATCCTGTGAGCCCTTCTCTGCACCCCTGGGGAGCCTGCGCTGACACAGAAGTGGCTGCCATGGTCCTCCATGGTGCTCCTCCAACCCAGTGGATGCCTTCAGGCACTAGTGCCAACAGATGTGTTTTCTGTCCAGCTACCAGCTGAAGAAAACTCCTCCTGATTAAGCTGATTCCCAGCTTTTTGATAAAGGTCCCCCTCTGCAGACTCACCTCCCTGCTGCTGCGATGCTGACTGCCAATCAACTGCTACTGCTAGTGCAATTAATTCCATCTCCCTTTGCAGCCCCAGTTCACTGCGTGCAGGGACAGCTATCACATTTCATGCTCTAAAGGGCTTAACACCCCACTACACACACATACATCCACACACTAGCAGGGTGGCCAGGAGGGTGACTGGAAACAGACTATAGGAATCGGAAGCTGCAGAGACGAGGCTGCCCTAAATCAGATTTAGGGGGTGAGAGGACAAAACAAATGTGAACTGCTCTTGTGCAGAGTGGCACATGCCTTCCATGACATAAGCCTCTTACCTGAGTCAGGGCTGCATCCACACCACAGCACTGTGGGTTGGGGTCACCTGAGCTCAGCATCTTCTCACTTGGTATGTAGCAGCAGCAGCAGTGCCCTGGTAGTTCTTTCCCCAGTTAAAAGCTACCTGCCTTGCAAAGGGGCCAGCTGGAGAGGTAACTGGAGGACAGCAAATATGTTTAGTATTTAGCTCCATGCAGAGCATCCCCTGCCTTGGCACCAAGGCCGAGCTGAGCTGGGCCGGGATGTTTACATCCCATCATGCAGCATTTCCACAGATGGCTGTGCCACCCCTGAGCTCGGGGAGCTACAGTGAGTCCAGGGGGATAGCTTAAAGGGGGGATCCATTTTGCCACAGAGCCTGGGGCTGGGCGCCAGCATTACCATAAATCCAAACACCAATTCCTCTCCACCTCCTGCAATATACTTCCAAGCAGCTCCAAAGCTTCCGAAATTCAGCACATTTCCCAGCAATGCCACCACCCTCTGGACTGATGCCATGGAAAAATACTTCTGGATTACTGCTGCCAACAGCTCCCCAGTTGACTGTAGCGTGAAAATCCTACAGGTCACTTATGATATTCAGGCTACATTTTACAAACATGCTCTCTCTGGCTCTGCTGGGTGAGAGCAAATGAGCTGTGTGACTGGTGTGCAGGGGCTCTGCACCTCTCCCTTCTCCTGCATTAGCACAACACGGCTGGTGTGCCTGATGCTGCCAGATCGAGCTGGTAACTACTATTGTTATTATCTTTATTAATCAATAATAATATCCTTATTTCCTCTTGTAGGGCTTCTCAGCACATCCCTTCTTATTTATGGTCTGTCTTATTTCCATCCTGAGCTTACAATCAGATCTGGGCGAGCGGCTGCCAGCACTGACCCAGCTGCCGAAACCCACCCGCACTCCTGCAAAGTCCCTTTCAGAGCAGGGACGATTCGACTGACTTCAGACAGCCTCCCTGCAAGGAGGGAGCCTCGTGGAGATGGGGCCAAGGCCACCAGCTCCTGTAGGCCGCTCTGTCTGAGCTGAAAGGGCTGTAAGCACCTAACATCCCTCCAGGGAGACACCGAGACATCTGCGGCAGCTGTAAAAATATATACAATGAGGCAAGGTTAATAGCGGCTATCTTGGGCATGTGCGCCTGTGTCTCCTTCTTTCATACTGTCTGAGGTGTATAATTATCGATGCCTTCACCCTGATGGTCTCCCTGGGGAGAAGAGACAGCACAGTGTCCCCTGTGCCCAGGCAGAAGCTGGTGTGTAGGCAGTGTGTCCTCGCTGGAGGACACACTGGCAGAGCAGAGATCTCTGCCCACAGGCTTCTAAATGCCAGGTGAGAGCTTTCGCATTGGCACCATCCTTCCTTCTTTTAACCAGCCCGTATGCCCCTCCCTGGCTTCACATTCAGCCCTTTCCTAATAAAACCAGTTGGTCCTACCCTGCCTGGCAACACCCCTTCAAAAGCCACGGCAAATTCCTGAGCTGAGCCACGCTATAGCAGCGAGAATCGACTGCTCCATGAGAGAGCTCTTGCTCTTTAGGAGAACAAAACTCGTTCTCCTTAATTGCTCCTGGCAGCACACTCTGCCATAATGAAGGTGGGAGCAGGGTGGCAGGGAAAGGCAGCGCTACTCCTTTGCACTGAGCCTCAAAATCCATCCTTTTGTGCTAAAAGCACAATATGAGGCTGGGCTCACTCCTTCAAGTCACTCGTGCTGGGGAAAACAGCGTCTGCATTGAGCCCAAATCCTCCCTTCACACATCCCCAGCTCAGAGCTCTGGGAGGAGGCTCATCTTGCTTTATTTTTAATCCCATCAAAAAACTAAAGTACGTCACAAGTGAGAATTTGCATTGTGGAAAGGCTTTTTCATAGACCCTTTGGACTCCGTTTCATGCACCCTGAGCGCTTTGCAATGGTTAATTTTGCCTCCCAGCTCCGGGAGAGAGGGAGGGAGGGAGGGAGGTGTTACTATTTGCGGTTTGCAAAGAGGACTGTGAGGTGGATGGCTGAGAGATAAAGTCTGTGGCCCGACGGTGCTTCTCGAAAGCATTAACACACTTTCTTCCTTCTCACCCACAGGCACAGTGATGTTTCACACTTCTGCTCGGGTCTGGCTCTCTGGAGACCTGATAGCTGTTCCCCAATGCCTCTCTTTTCACAGCAGCTTAAATAATAGTCAGAGCCAGTGCCACAATGAGGAAAATGGTTCCTCTGCAAACCAGCACTGTGGTACCAAGGCCCATGCAGAGGCTGGGAAAGCCTACCCTGTCCAGTTGTGGCACCTAATCCTAATTCATTATAGGAGAACGGGAGAGAAGTTTTAAAAGAGGAAATTAGTAACTATTGTCCTATATTACCCTATATCGTCTGCTTTAGGCCCAGAAAATGAATTTTATGCCATTCTGTGCCTGAGAGGGGAGGAAAAAAAAAAAAGCAAACCCGGGAAAGCTGCCGCCTCCCCCTCTGTCTTCTTCAGCTGTGCCACTCTCCCACACCTTTGACCTTGTTGTGATCACAAATTCCTCTGGGCTTTTTTTTTTCCTCCCCTCTCAGGCACAGAATGGCATAAAATTCATTTTCTGGGCCTAAAGCAGACAATATAGGATATCTCATACACCATAAAAATCACTCCAAGACACTATTTAAAGGAATATGAATCAATTCCTTCACATTTTTGGAGGCCTGATTTTGGTTAAATAAAGGACACAAAACCAAATAGGTTTCAAGTAGCCTGGACTTGAGGGCAGGCTAGTAATTGGTCAAGATTTCCTGGCCATCCCCAGTGCAGGGGCTCTCTGGGTCTGTTGCTAGCAAAATCAGGTAGGGAAGAAAGTCCCTTTCTGCTGGTGCTGGGTAGGCTCAGGGGACACAGGACAGCCAGACCTGGCCAGCTGAGCCCATCTGCCTGTCCAGAGCTCCCTCTTCACCTGGCTCCCTATTAGGGCAGGCTGTATTTGATTATCACTTTCTCCCACGGCAGAACAGCACCAGATTTAAACCTTTCATCTACTTCCTTGAGGGAGAAAATGAGCAGCATTTCAATGCATGAGTCAGGTGATCACACTCATGCCTTTTGATAGCTGAACCCCACAGACAGAAACGAGCATCCAGAGGAAAACAGGGAAGGTATTTTCCCTTGAAGGAAGGTGCTGTAGTGAGGCAGGGACATTTCTCTCTTTTTTTCATTCTTTGGACGTCACAAATGAAATCCATTAAGCAGCGATGAGCAGACGGCACTGAAAACAAACACCAAATTAAACACACCTACTCTAAGGGAGAGGTTTTGCCTGCCTTCTCCTCCCACACTCCTGCCAGGGAGGAAGGTGAAGACGAAGGGAGGGCACCTGGAAGGACCATTTCTGGAGGCTGGGCTGGGAGACTTACTGGAAGAGGGGAGTTGGGATGCTCCATGAGAGAAAGAGCCCTGTGTGAGAATGGTCACAAGTGTGATGACTTTGCAGTACTGAGCTTGGGAAGGCTCTGGGAAGGAGGGGTGTGAGAGAGGTGCTGCTAAGTGGGGATCTGAGGTGATAGTCACTGGGGATATGTAACTAGGGTGCCTCAGCAAGATACGGTGGAGAACAATATTGAAAGCAAAGAAGTTGGTATCTGGGGAGCAGGGGTCTGATGTTACACTGGAGGGACCTGGCATAACCTACTGTAAACCAGGTTGGTCTAAAAAGGGCATTTTCATTCCTGGCTGCCTTCCCCTCTTTGCTCCCTGACGAAAAATAAGCAGCAGCAGCACTGGAACAGGCATGGGCACATAATTTGTCACTCCAGGCACTCCAGCCTTGGAGGACACTATTTCTATCTCTTTTGTGTGGACGGGGATCAGGAAAAAGAGGCACCAAACCTGTCCTCATGCTTACAAGAGGTTGGTCTCACTATGGGATCTAAGTGGATGCCAAAGTGTGGCTCTGCTGCTGCTGTTTCCAAAGAGGACAGAAGGGATCTTCTGTCCATGTCAGAGCACCAGGTCTAAGGGAGAGAGGATGAAAAATGAGCCATGCCTGTGAACAAGCAGAAAAGTGAGAGGTGGGGAACCAACTGGGGGCCATGGAGTGGAGAGAAGCAGGATGATATGGGAGGTTGGGGGTTATCCAGGGACTAGAGTAGGAGCCATGTCAGAGGTAGAGGTAAGGCAGATGGTGGGCATAAACAGCATATCTACCAGCCTTTTCCAGCCCAAATTTTCACCAGTTAGACATTAATTTGATCTCAAAGTGCAGCAGATTAAGGATGGCAGTACCAGCGCCCACAACATGAGTGGGGAGCACAGGCACCTTCTGGGCATCAGTCATGTACTGACTGCTGCCACCAGTTCAAGGGGCCATGGCTTTGCTGTGTTTATTAGGACAGGCTCTCGTGCTGGACCAGCTCTGTTGTTCAGAGGTCACTCAGACAGAAGCTGGGACACACTGAGATGGCTGCAGGCACACTTGTGTCTGAAGGCAGGCAAGTAGGTGGGCTCCTGTCTCTGCGTGTGTAAGGATCTTCTCCCTGTGTCACCGTTCTCCAGGACGAGGAGCCTAAAACCTATGAGCAGTGACATTGTAACCACTTCTCAGTTCCCTCACCCCCTAGCTTTTGTAAGGTCACAGAATTTACATTGGGAGGTCCCTGGATTTCCTCAGTCCAACCTTCTACTCAAACTCAGGTTAGCTTCAAGGTTGCTCAAGGCTTCATTTTGCCAAATCTTCACGATGTCAGAGGACTGAGATCCTACTATATGTCTGGGTCCTTGTCTCAGGGCTGCTCTGATCTCACTGTGAAAAGTTTGTTTCTATATATCCAAGGAGCACATACCTTGCTGCAACTTGTGCCATTGCCTCTAGTCCTTTGCTGTGCCCCTCTGGCTCTGTGGTCTTTATACTCTGACTTTAAGAAGGCAGCAGATTTCCCCTTTCATCTTCTTGTTGCCAGACTGAAGAAGTCCAAATCCTTCCACCTCTCCCCACACATAATGTGCTTCTGTCCCTTTATCATTTTAGCATCCCGCACTGGACTAGTCCAGATCATCAATCTCTCTTTTGTGCTGTGGGAGTCTTTGGGCACCAAGAAAGAAATCTCTGAAACTGCAGCCTGCAACCACCTCGTATAGCCCTAGTATAGCCCTTCTCCCCAGGATGGCCAGATGACATCGCCTCCCTGAGCTGGGAACAACTTCAGTGTCACTTGGGAAAAACTGCAAAGTGTGTAAGAACAAAAAAGGCGTGGCTCCATGACTAAAAGAGTCACTGGCTTTCTTTTTACAGAGGTAAAAGGGACTCCCTTCTGAGACAGATATTCAGATGTCAAGCCAGGCAAGGAGCTTGTTTTCTTGAAGAGCTGAGCTTGAAGTTTGCTTTATCTCTGGGCTGAATATAGAATAATCTCCTTGAAATTGCTGCAGAGTATCTTCAAATGCCTTATACTTCATTGTTCCTAGAAGGGAGTTGCTCAGGTTTTGGTGTGGGGATGCAATTCTATGCACAGTTTATGCCTAAGTCTGTGCTGCCATCTCTCCCTTCCCACTGCCCTCACAGGTGTGCTGCCCTGCCCCTTTACCAGTGCTTTACTGGTGCTAGAGCTTGGAAAGGGTGGAAATACAGCGCTGAGGTTGCTGCTCATTAGAGCTGCAAGGTCTTGGACTGGCTCAGCTTGCTCATGAACCACATCACTAACACAATGGACAGTCACCCGTACTCAGAGGAAAGGTCTGTAGATAAGACTTTACCTTCTTTCAGTGACACTGACTTATCTTTCACTTCCAGTGATACCCCTTTCTTTCCCTTGGGAATGTCCCTGCTGCTCCTATCTGAATTGTTGTGCAGGGAGGCACCATGTTGGGAAGACAGTTTCTGAACTGACTGTAGCCTGACTGTGCTCAGAATGGATGTTCTGCCTTCCAGCCCTGCATGTCTTGTTTCATGCAGCCTTTACCCACAGCAACTCGTTTTTGCCAACCATCCCCCTCCTCGTCCAGCCCCCAGCAAGGTGTCAGTCTTCATTAGCAGAGGAGTGTGGGGTTTTGCTGATGTAATTTCTCAAGTAGTCTGGCTGAATACAGAGTTAGAGTGAGGCAAAGGCACTCCAAGCCTTTGCTCAGTGATCTGAGCTGGGGCACTCGTGCTGGCATTGCCAATCTCAGCTGGGTAAGGGGTTCTCTGAGGTCTGAGCTCCCTAGAATTTTCTCTCAGGACAGATGCACAGAAATACCTATCTCCATACTGTGATCTGTCCCAGCTCCTGCTCTAGAGGGGAGTCACTGACAGAAGCTTCAAGGACATTAGCTCTTCTTTATTATAAATATCCAGACACATCAGTGTCAGAGGGACCTACATCCCTCTTAATCATTCCCAACACTATTAACTAGACAAATAATGAAGAAATTAATTAAGCAAAAGAAAAAACATACTGAATGCCTGGGAAAATGTCTTGACACCAAGTTGCCTTATGATAATCTCTCAGGGACTTGGGGGAGGCTGTGGTACTCCCAGCATATGGAAACAGGTGTAGGAAAGCAACAAGAGAAAGCAGCAAGAGCAATATGTAGGTGCTGCAAGGTACGAACCAGGAAGGAAACAAGCCTTTGATATCTATGACACAGCTGGAAGACTGATAGATTCAGCCAGCTCAGATTTTTAAAAATCCCAATAATGTAAATTCCCTAAGTACAAGCCAAGCCTATGAATAAGATAAATCTCTTAGTCACTTTGCCAGTGATATCCTTCTAATCTCATCCTTCCTCAACGATGCTGCTCAGAGAGTGGAACACTTTGCATGAAGGGGTTTGCTGCTCAGAGCAATCACTCATGCTTCCCATTCTGACTCCAGGATTAGAGAAGTCCCCTGGATTAAGGCTGTTACTATTTAGAGTCAAGGGTGAGCCAGCTAAGCAAGGGCTCAAGGGAACTTTCAGGTGATTGCAAGAGTGAGGAAAAGAGAAGTGAACAGGAGGCCACCACCGCCTTAGGGAATTGCATGTCCCACACTGGTGTTGAACTGTACTTGAAGTGCTTTACAAAGAGAATGACCCAATAACAAGGAATTATCAACATGCATGTGGGAAAATAATGAACAGTAACTCAAGGGCCAACCAAGCCAACTTTTTCTTTAAAAAAATAAAAATTACATTGAACTGATGGTGCTGTCTCCAGCGATGCTGAGTGCCTTGGTCCCCAGCAGACATCTCTGTCTGCTGAGTAGGCCCAGCAGCTCGAAATTCAGAGCCAAGGTCTGCTGAACTGTCCCTCCCAAAACAGAGATTGGAAATGACCTGCTGAAGGACAAAAAGTGATCTGAGAACCAGACATATCCCTGGTGCTCCCATGCCCAAGAAGCATGGTGGAACCACTTACACCCAGCACCATCAGATTTCAGACTGACTTCAGGCCACTTTATGAAGGTGAAAAGATCATTCTGGACTCCAAGAACAGGAGAAACATACTGGTTCATCCAAAATACTCCTAAGACCACCATCAACCATTTGCCTTTTGCTTACTGTTCCCTGTAGCACAGACACGTGAGAACTGTTCCCAGTACTACTTAGGTAGCATATACTGTAATAAAGTATGTAATCCCTTAAAATACAAGAGCTTTCCTTATAATCCATGCTTGTGTAAACCCAGACAAATATTTAATATGTTCTTATCACACCAACAGGAAATAGTTTCATCAGTGCTGACAGACACATGAATTTCAGAAGTGCCTGTCACACGTTTACTGCATCATTCCCCAAGAACTGCTCCCTCTCACTATTTCTCTGTGGAGACCCCTTCTGCTGATGGTGTCCCCTCCCCATAGGAGGGTTTCCAGCAGCAATTACAGTTGGATACTGTGAAATGGAAAATAGTGACTTTTCAGAAGCCAGAGGATTTTTGCTGTTAGCAACATCAGACTGGATTTTCAGTGTTTTGCCAAGACAAAAGTGTCCTCATGCAGTTTCTGCCTAGGTTTGCAGAGCAGCTTGTCTGGGCTTTGGTTAATTAAAATACAGCACATCTTGCACAACTTTTGAACTCTATTTCTGTAAAAGATATGTGAGGCTGCAGGCTGTCTGTCACATTATGCATGTCCCCCATGCCAAGACTGGAGCTTTCTATTTGACTGTAAGTAATCCATTAGATGTAAGACAATTATTGTTTTTCAGTGAGTCATTTTTCTCTCAGTAATTAGTAGTTGTCAGTTCAAGTCAGCCCAGTGCTGGTGTCACTCAGTGACTTCAAGGCTGTATTTAAAATCTCTTTTCTCCCACACAACAGCTCACCACAAACAATATCACTTTTCCTGCCTTGTCCACTGGAGCCATTTTGCACCATGATTATCCTGATTAGCCAAGCCAACAATAAGGAGCACTTGCTGCTTGAGCACAGAAGGGACTGCCCAACATGAGAAAAGCTTGGCCAGGAAAAGGCAGCTCACCTCCTTGATCCTATTTCATTGCTATATGCTTCAAATCCTGGCTGCGTCTGTCTTGCTATAAAAATGTCAGACTGTCTCTAACACTTATTTTTGCTCATCGCTTCAGCGTGGCCTTACTTGGCAACTTCTCCCATCTGTTTACTTCTCTTCAATGTTGTGCATGCATTTCTGAATTGCTGTTTACTTATCATAATGTGAACACTCAGCATTTGCAGAGCACCTAGCTTTGAAGTGGTTTCAGTGTTCTGTAGATGAGCAAGGATCCCTTACAGCATTCCTAGAAATGAAGGTTTCCAATCTGCTTTATGAAGGCATGAAAGGGTCCTACGTACTGTATGTAGTTGTAGCAGCTCTGTGTGTACTGGATGCCCTTGTTCCTGTGGAATCGATCAAGGTCTAGTCAATGTTGACAGGAGAGCCCTGGGAGTGAGTCAGCTGAGCAAATGTAGGTGTCTGGCTCTCCAGCTCCACTGCCTGCATTCACTAGGGGCATGATTACCTACCTCAAGATGTTTTCCACTAAGAAATCATTGCGTGGGCATGACTCAAGCTCTTGATTTTTCACTGCCTAGACACCCAGTCCACATACAGACACCTACATTGTGACACTCACATTGAGGTGTCTGCAATTCAGAGCTGTGTCCCACCTTGGTGATGTGCCCAGAATCACAGCTTGTTTACGAAGCTCAGAGGAGAAGCTGAGATCCTTGGTTGCTGCTCATCCACTTTCATTCACTTGAACTGGAAGAGGAACCTCCTCCAGTCAAGCCATCACAATGGGGGAAATATTCTAAATGTGTCCTCTTGGAGCCAGAGACCAACCCTCTGCCCAGGTTGGGACCTGTTACCCACTGACCCCTTGCCACCCAAATCTGGGCTTTGCTAATTCTGATTTCCTAGACTAACTGTCACCTGAGAGGATTGTATTAGCTGCTCAGTTCCCTACACCTTTTAGTCTACTTATTTTTCTTTAGCAGAAAGGCAAAAAACCCTGGCTCTGCAGAAAGCAGAGGTGCCCTCTCCAGGCACTCATGGAGGCAGGTGATGTGGTTTTCCTCCATATCGCAGTGTGCTGTTTGCTTAGAATTCTTCTGACATGGGCTAAATACTGCCATGCCCGGGGGGTTTTCTTTACCACTTGTATTATCCAGCAAGGACTCACTACACAGTCACAGCCCTGATACCCCGGTGTCAGAAAGTACTTGAGCCTAAATCAGGTTCTGAACCATCTTCATATCTTGGATATTTCAGGTCAGCCTGCTTTCATGACCTGGTGAACTTAACAGCTGATCAGTCAGATGGAAAGATCTTTTCCAGCAGATGGACACAGAACACTGGTAAGTGGATTGAAAAAACACAAGACACAGAGGCCCGATCTGTGAGCCATTGTGATTCAGCACAGCTGTGATACACTGCAAATCACCACACTGCACTGGCCATGCCAGGCACACATTACTGGAGAAACAGGCACAGTGCATATCTCCCACAACAAATGTACCAGTAACAGCAGAGAGCAACCACCTTCCAAAGGACCACTTTCTGCACAGGGACGTCCCTGGCTGGGAGAGCTCTTGGCTGGTGTGTTGTGTTCCCAACCCTGAAGTGAGCTCAGCAGAGTCCTCCAGGAAAGTGCCTCGCAGCAGCTGAAACTCTGCTGCATCTGCTCTACAGCCCAGATGTGCATCATGGCATCAATCTGCCCTCTGCAGGAAAACGTGACCCACAAATGACCACTTAATCTCCTTCTCAATCCAATTTGGCTCAGCCACATGGCATCTGCCCTCTCTGCCACAATCACACGTACAGCCAGTCCCTGCTCAATGGTGAGCATGGGGTCAGCACAAGTTGTGGCAGTGCTTGAGGGCTGGCTGCTGTCTGGGAATCATACAGAATCTCTGGAGAGAGAGAGGTCATGGAGTGTGTTAATGGGAACCCGGGTCCCTGAGCCCCACGGTCCTCTGACTATCTCATGAGAGCCCCCAAGGCCGTGCAGTCCAGAAGCAGAGCAGTGCACTGGAGATACCGACTGCCAATGCTGCTGTGCACATTTCAGGAGAGAAGAAAAACAGCTCAAGGCAATGTAGACACAGTGATTTAAAAGGAAACAGATTAAAGACAGTCATGTGAGTGCAGCTGTGTCCCTGCAGTTACGCCATATACATTTAGAGGTAGATGGATATCTGGCAAAACATCCCCCCCACCCAAGGACATAAATCACAGGAAGGGCTGTTATTCATGCTGCAACCCACCCATGACATGTGAAGCTGTGTCAGAGGGTACCAAACAGTGTTGACCAGAAGGACAGAGCAATCTGACAAGGGAGACTCAGGGTGAATATTTGTTCTAAGGCAGGCCACATGAGGGGAGATATGGATGGTTTTCCCTATCTCCATGGATTTGTACAGCATCAGTATCTCTGGGATAAAAACAGCTAAGAACCTTAGGAGCATTTACATAGGAGTAAAGACCTTGGCCTGTACTGATGGTTGTACAAAAATGCAAAACAGTTGTCAGTCAAAGTGAGTTTTGAACTCAAAGTTGTTTAATTTCCAGCTGAGCAAATTTTCTCGTATTTTACAGGATACAGAGAGAACATACTCTCTTGTGCCTAAGCACCACTCCTTGTCTCTGCAATACAACAGAACAAATAGCCTAATCAGGCCAAAATGCAGAGCATGCTGAAAAACTGGGAACATTCAGGATGTAGTTAGAGAAGGTGAAAATCTCCCCTGTAGCCTAGGAGGGCTGGTATTGCTGCTCTAGTCACAGTGCTTAGGGGTAAAGGATTATCTGGTAAGAAAAGACAATTACATTGCCCTGTTGGACAGACACCACCTGGAGAGGGATGAAGGTATAAATCCTATGGAAGGAAACACACAAATGGGGCAATGCAGAACTGAGATGCAAAGAAGCAAGGAGCTGATGAATGCCATTAGGCTGCTTTGGTGGCAATGGGATTGCAGGAGTGAATGAATGAGGCTCCATCAGGTGAAAAAGAATCTAGTGCTGATCAGAGAAGCAGAGCACAGGTTTTCCAGCTTTCATCTGTCCCAAGATCATCCCTCTCCATCTTCTGTTTCGTCACAAAAAACTAGTCTCAGAGGCCTTCTCACATCCATTACAGGGAAAAATAACTGGATCCAATACAAACAGGAAGCAGAGTCATGCTATGGTAGAAAACCTCCTGCCACCTTCAGAGATTGCAGGATTTGCCCCATGTTTCTGATCCTCCTAAACACAAGCAGGGCAGCTCAGTTACACACACACACATATTTATATGCCTTGTGTTTGCAAATAATCTCAGATGTAGAGCTTCTTGGAGTGCTCCGTGGAAATCCGTAAGCCTGCAGCAGCCTCTGCATCCCCTTCGGCTTATTACTGCAGTAAGAACTTCTGAAGAGTCCCAGCAGCTTAGTTTGCTTTCCTACTGACAGATGCACTTCAGATGCCTCTGATCAAAGTTCCTCCTCTGGTTAAGTTGCACAGAATTATTTCTGATATTCTCCCTGCCATTCATGATCACTTAAACACAATCCTTCCCCTGATCACCTGGCTCTCCACTCCAGCTGAGATTTCTACAGCGAGGGAGCGACACATAGAGTTCTGCAGGCTCGAGGAAGAGCTGCTGCCATCAGCCAACTACCAAAGGTGCTCATTCAAGTTTTCAAGCAGTCCTAGGTAGTGCTGCATTAACATCTTCCCTGCTCATGCTGCCTGAAGGGCAAGTCCTCCCACTCAGCTGTGTGTGACCACCCTGTTGGGCTGTGTGTGACTTCACCCTCTGAAGTGCCCTTAAAAGAAGCCAGCTGAAATAGCAGATCCTGGACTGGGGTCACTGGAGAAGCTTCTAGAACTTTCGCTATACAGTTCCTTGGGTTTCCTAAATGTAAAGTTTCCTGAAATATCTCAGTATTAACTTCAAACTTGCTAGTTCCGCTTCTGCAGGCAGATGGACCTTTTTCTTGCATTTTTATAAAGAGAATTAAAAGCAAAGACAACAGGAAAACCAGAAGTTCTCAGAGCAATGGAGCAAAACAGTGTGTATGTTCCCCCTGAATTGTACCTGGTAGTAAGGTGGCTTTTTTGATGTCTAGTAGGGGTAGGCCTCTTAGGACAGTTCCCCTCCATGGCATCACAAACCCAGTGTGGGGAGTATGCCCCACTTGGCCACACATTTTCAGGCAACATAAGAGCTTGAGAGTTCTGCAGCCTTTTATTATCAAAGGTGGCTGGGTTTGGCAGAGAAGTTTAAATGTCAACGAGAGTATCCTATGAACTTATAAACAGAACTGACATGGATAAGTACTGATGCTTAGGGAAGCAAGAAAGAGAAGAGAGAAGAGAAGAGAAGAGAAGAGAAGAGAAGAGAAGAGAAGAGAAGAGAAGAGAAGAGAAGAGAAGAGAAGAGAATCTTTTTCATTTGTATTAAAACACATCTTGGGACAGGTTTTGAACAGCTTTCCAGGCAAATAAATTGAAGGCAGAAAACAAAAATGGCATGTAGAAGGGAGAATTACTGTAAGATTCCAGAAAGCAGCAATTGTAACAGAATGCTTTTGTTTGATTTAAAGAGACAAATGGCTGTTTTGGTAGTAATAAGACAAGGTATAATAAATTTCTGCTATATTGCGTATTTTTAAAGATTCCTAATTTTTCAAAATCTGCTTCTGTAAAGTTGAAAACCTTAGTTACAGATCTCTTTTTGCTCATCCTTCTGTTCAATTTAAGCAAAAATGGTTCTTTCTCAATCAAGCCTTTTTACAACCAGCATTTCTATAAGACTTGGATTTGAAATAGCATCACCTCCTGGAGGTTTAGTGATTATTGGACCAAGAAGTGTCCTGGCTATGACAAAGAGAAATAACTGAGCCTTTGCTATTATTAACAATGTTTGTTCTCATTCTTCAAGCTATAGATGGGCAGCTATTTTCCCTTGGTATTTATCTGACTACCATTACAAAAATCTCAGCTCTTGTCCAAATCCACTCTGGGGAGTTAGAGCAGACATTTAATCCTTTCTTTTGCACAGCTCCTCCTAAAATCACTGTAAAAGCGAAGGAGAGATCTTACTGCTGTCTTCAGCCACCTCATGGAAAGGTACAGAAAAAAAGCCAGACTCTTCTTGAAGGTGTATGGGTTACAAGAGGAAACAGATAAATTTGAGACACAAGAAATTATGATTATAAAACAAAAATAACCTCCCCACACATTTTCACCACAAGGGAGATAAAATATTAAACCTGGTGTCCGGAGACATGAGTGGAATAACTGTCCTTGGAGTTATCCAGCTCTGGATATCTGAAGATCTGATTTGGTCAGATCTGCTTGAGTAGAAGTTGAACAAGATGATCTCCTGAGGTTCCCTAAAATATTCTGAGGTTGTGTGATTTTGTTTGACCTGAATTATAACTCTCAGAATTGTCACCACCACCTGACATTTGCACCACATGCCTGAGCGCACCTTCAAAGAGATGAAGCTCTCGTCTGGCATCACCAAGAAAAAGATGAGAGAAGAAATCTCATGCATAGCTGCAGGATGGGAAGGCCAAGAACTCTACTGCAGGTTTCACATGTCTGCAATAAGGGCAAGAAATAAATCATAAGGAGTGGGAAATGGAATAGCGATGGCAGCTGGGCCAGGTCATGACAGTTTAGCAAGCTGGACTTCATGAAGGAGTCCTCACTTCAAGCTATGGGGACTCTAAAAATGTTTTTCTTAGAAATGATGTAGCCATCCAGTCTATGAAGAAAAATTTTCCAAATGTGGGTTAAATGTAGGTGACAGCACTTCTGCTCTCATATGTCAGAGGAGGCTATGAACTGATTTTTTCCTAACTAGCTGAATCCCATGAGTGTTTTTCCAGGCTGAAAGTTTCTTGCTTCTAATGTGATGTGGAATAAAACTGTCTTCAAACACAGAACTTTTTCCATGCGGGAAATCTTCTCTGCCAGCTAGCCCAAGGGTTTTTGAAGCTGGTTTCTAAGGATGCGCACAGTACACAGTTCTTTCTGTGACAGAAAAGACTAAAGTTGATATGCAAAGACAGTTTCAGTTCTTTGTTTTCCCAGATCTTCTCCTTGGGCATTGCAACCATTTCCCATTATTGGAGATCTGAAAATCAAGAAGGAATATTTCTTCTCCAATCCTTGCACAGCTATTAAGCTTCAAGCAGGAATTTCATTGAGGGAACTTATTTCACTGCTATTATAGAGAGGTTCAGCCTAGGCTAACCCAGCAACTCCCTCTGGCCCTTAATCTTGTAAGAATGCCTGTCTTTTCAACGTTAAGGAAATGTTGGGGTTTTATGTCCTAAAATGTGAACTCTGTAGGGCAAGAAAAGCCTTTACTTCACTTCTTGGTGCAATGCTTGACATATTCACATCCTGTAAAGGTTACCATAGTATTAAAATAAAGAATGATCAGAAGGCCAGAAGCACCCATAACTCTTCTTCTGCCTCTTGTGCAAACCCTGTCTCTAATTACTTAACTGCTATTTCTCTCTGATACAGTATTTTATTACTACTTTCTTTTCTTGAATGCTCATCTGATCCATCTTAATATTCTTTTAATATCACTTGGAATAGGATAATAATATTCTTGTACTTCTCCAGCACCTTAAGCCCTGACAGGTCCTAGCGTTTCTAACAAGGAGAACAAGAAAAGGGAAGTGCTTAATTCATCAGACAGTGCAAGGTCATGCAAGACATCACACAGAGAAGACCTGACAGAACTAAAAGCAGTGGGGTGTTTGGAGGGGCAGGTTTGGCCCATGGCCCTGGAAGTACAAACCATCCAGGAGCTTCAGGGCAGCACCTGCAGGAAATTACCAGCGTAGGTGCTGATGTGATGTGGGTGAAGTGCCAGCAGGATTCCTGCATTCCGATGCTGTGTGTTATGTCTTCAACAGATCCTTCCACGTGGCTTTTTTTAGCTCTCCCAAACACTGAGAATTGGAGTGAAAAACTACACAGGATCTATCTGGGTAAGGACAGGGAACACTGAAGGGGGTGGAGATGCACATGGAAGTTCTTGGAAAACCACTTCTTTCATCAAGATACCAGTCAAGGAAGTGAGCTTCTGGTTTTGACTCCACTGAAGCAGGACAATGCCTGTGCTGGGAAACTGGAGAGGAAGGGATCACAGTAATGAAAGCAAGAAGTGAGGATCTGAGCAAGTGTCTGTGCAACCCTAAAGAAAGCAAATGAAGATCTGGGCACAGCATGAGTACATAGCTGGGATATCAGAGAAAATAAGCTCAAGCTGAGTGTAGGGTTAATGCCCCAAGTGACAGTGCCAGCACAAGAAGGTGGAGGAAATGTGAGCTACCCCATCCATTAAGTGACTGAAGAAGCAGGAGAGAAGTGGGTGGTGTGGGCAACATTTCAAGCAGCACTGGCTAGAGGCCTGAATCTGTCAGGAAAGTCATATTCAGCCCTGCTGAGAGTGGCTTTAATTGGGGCAGAGAGCAGACACCTGAACTGAAGAAATGAGGATCCATTTGCTCCTCCCCCACATGACTATGAGTGGGTAGCAACAGGACCAGCCCCAGCCCTAAGTCTTATCTATGGCAGTCAAGGAATCCTTAAAGAAAAGCACAACTGCTCCTCCAGCCTTTTCCTCCCAGCTCTGCTCAGGAGGCAAGGCAGAAGAGCTCAAGTCATTAATGACCTGCAGATTCAACAGAGTTAATGCTTACTGCATCTGCAGGCCCTGCTGGAAGGGGCTGCTACTGGGGAAAAATGGATGCAATTCAGTAAGGCCAAATGTAGCTCCTCCACCAATGCAGTAGTGCCAACTACACAGAGCCAGGATGAAGGATTGGCCAAGAAGCAGCTCTGAAGGACATGGAGATCATGAGTTGAGTAATAATCAATAATCATCTGCTGTTCCCTAAATAAATGAATAAATAAAGAGGGCAAACATTAGCCTGGAACAGATGACTTCTGCTAGCTGATAAACAGGATTGAAAACCTTTCTGCCCGCTCAGAACTGACAAGGATTCAGCTGGGTCATTTTTTCCACTGCATTTATAGCAAAATATGGACCATTTGGTAAGAGTCAGGAAGATAACACCAAGGATGATTAGCAGTCTAGAAAACGCATCATAAAAGCAAAAGCAGAATTGGGATTGTTCAGTCTAGAGAAGAACAAGGAGTGTTATGGCTTCAGTTGTCACTTAAACTTGTAAAGTCCTGAAAGGATGAATTTTCACTGTATTTACATGCAACTACTGGAAAACATGTTCAGTAGCTTACTTCTTGGAAAAAAAGGAATGGGCAAGAAGAAATGAGCTGCAGCAGGAAAGATGGGTTCTTCAGCTGTGCCCATCCTTACGAACTGGTTAGATCAGCCTCTGTCAGTATTTTGGATGGGTAGATCTCTTGAGGCTTGGGAACGGCCCCATGCTTGGGCATGATCAGTGCATGCATTAATAAACAGAAGCTACACCTACACAGTACCAGAGGTTACAATGGCAGTCCCAGGGAATGACTTGACAGAGACTGCAGCCACAGGACTGTCTGCAAATGGTGAGGGCAAACACCTCCAAATGCTTAGTGCACTACAAACCTTAGAGATATGTCTAGCACTGACCTCTTGGCTAATGGCACATACTTTTTGCATGGGAAAGGTGACCTTATGGCCTCACATTATATGTAAATACACTTATAATCAATTAAGCAGTCCTTGGGAAATTTCTGTTAAGAGCAACATGGCAAAGACACCACGAAGTCCGTAGCAGTCCTTGACCTCCAAACTGGTGGAATATCAAGCTTATTTTCTCTCCTGTTCTGCAAATTTGCTTTGTATATGTCTGTGACTTCGTGGAAAAAAGTATGACTGACAGTCCAGTTGTCCAACCGAAAGTGAAGTTCCCTACAAAGTTCTTCTACAGAGGAGACAAAACCTACTCAGGGATCCTTGGGGGTCCTCCATGGGGTTTACACAGTTTTCCTCAAGCACAGCCTGGTTTCTCTGATAAGCATGAGGCACTAGATGTAGAAAATAATAAAACAATATGTAACCCCTTTTTTTTTGGTTATCATTCTCCCATTCTGTACCATCCCATCCCTCACTCCCCACCCAGAGAAGCAGGTTAAACTTGTGTGAATGTTGTGAGTGATGTCACCAGTGTTCCAACTGCACAGAGAGGAGGCTTGGATTTGATGGTACTTAGACCATAGAGAACCTGTGCAGATAGAGCCAGATAGGATGGATGGGACCAAGCTCTGGTGTGTCAAATGACTTTGGCCAAGAAGAAGCAAAGGAAGAGGAGGTGAGAGAAAACCACCCAAGATTGTAAAGAACAAGAAATGACATGACAGAAGATGTGTGAGAATTTCAGAATAGGGGCCTTGACATTGGAACCACCATGATTTTGCCTTATCTCATCACTTTACACAGAGGGGCATGGGGACAGTCCATTCATTATCTACATAGGTTTCCAGGTCCTGCTGTTATTTTCTTCACCAGAAGAAAGTCATCACTCATCACTCTCCACTGCCAACAATGTAATCTGTTCTACTGTAACCAGTGATAAATCAGAAAAGGATAAAAGGTAGGTTGTGAAAAGATGGGGGAAGATAAGAAAGTCTTCAGCATCAAGCAATTCATTTTAGGTAAGCAATCCTTATGAACAAAGGAATAGGAGAAAGATAAAAAGTTAACAAGCTATTCTGTAAGTCTGGTTTCCCATGGAAACCATATCATGATGGGGTTATTCTTTTTTTGTCTAATGGGATACACGGTCCTATTACAGCTGCTGTTCCATCTGAAGCTCTGTCCTCCATGGACTCTACAGTGTCTCGCACAGACAATGCTATAATCTTTCCCTCAGCAGGACATTTCTAGCTTTCCTCTTCTTCATCCAGCTAGTTTTCATGAAACATACAGGAATTTAATGCCTTTCAGATCTCCACTCTCTGCCAGATGTGGCTGACATTAGCCAGTAGGTTTGGAGGAGGGCTGATGAGCATAACCTGTAACAACTAACACCATCACACAGCTTTATTCCTTTGGCAACCAGGTAATAAAAGCATGGGATGGCCACAAATATGGACCACTAACAATTACAATACATCTTATTGTCTTAACTACAGGCCTAGGAGGAATAGAGACGTGCCACAGACACATAGGACACACAGTATCACGGATTTTTGGCACAACCATTTCTGACTCCTGGACTGGCCCAGGCTTGAATGGAAAAACACCAATGTGGGCAAAAGGCTGCCACAGAGGAGGCGCTTGCTGGGAATGAATTTTTGCTTGAAAGACAACCTGAATGCAATTCAGTTTTGTATGAACAGAGCCCTTCCAGAAGCAAATGTTGCCTTTGTGGAAATAACAGTGACTCTACGGATGCAAACAATGGAGCTACATGCTTTTGCATTGCTTGTTTTGTCACTAACTGACATCAGCCACTGTTAATCATGGCCTGAAATGTATATTTAAGAAACAGTGACACAAATGCAGACAAGTTCCTTCCTGAAGGCTTTTATATGGGGAAAAGTGAAAGAAAGGAAAAACTGCTGCTCAGGCTAGCTAGTGGCACTGAAATAAATGGGTCAGGCATCAGAGTTTCAGCAGGCACAAAAGGTGAAAACCTTGTCTTCCAGAGCAATTAAAAGTCAATGGGATTAGTGGCTTTCACTATTATTTATAGAAACCCTGCTGTGTGCACAACATTATTGAAATACAGGGGTCAGGTCCCTGCTACCAGATGCCTACACTTTTGCTGTTGAAGTTAATGGGAGCTTTGCCAATCAACTTTGTGGCAACAGCAACTAAATCTAAAATAGATGACATCCTGGGCTCCATTCAGTTGATGGCTATAGCAAAGCTTTTGCCAAAGCCAAGAATGTTCTGCCTGCACAGTACAGATTTGATCTTGGGACAGGTGAAACAGGAGAGGTAGCTATAGAGGTGGTAAGATTCAAAGATGGGGAGGCCGAGAGGTGGACTGAATGTCACAGTCTCTTCCTTTCTATCGTAAGTTAAAACATACAGATTGAAATCTGAACAGCTGCAGCCCTGTATCTCCTATTCTTCAGTTTTAGCATGATTGGCTGTCTTCCAACACCAAGTAAATGAATACTGAGGGAATACACCTATGAAAAAGACATGTATAGGAAGCTTGCACTGTCATTATGTGAATCGACATGTTTGAAAACAATGTCCTGATGTTCTAGCTAGTTTGGACAGACCCAGTGAAACACCAGCACCTCTACTCCCAAGTTTTCTGGGCTTTGGATGTGCTTGTGATGCTGGTTGCACAGTTGTTTCTTCTTTCACTCATTCACTATCATACTTGTGCCCTGAATTCTAACACAGGCTGCCTCTTTTCCTCTTTGTCTCACTCTAGTACCTCATTTTCCTCAATCTTCATTGCAATGTTGTAAATCAGAAAGCAGGCATCCCAGACACCTCCTCCACTCCTCTGTGCTGCTGAGACCAGTCTGTAAAGCAGCAGTATTTCCTGACCTTAGCTCATGCCTTCTCTACAGACCCTAGCATGCAGGGAGCTGATGATGCTTTTTGCCCACGTCCATACCAGGCAGGGGTTGAGATTCTCACTAGTTGTTTCAAGAAGCACATGCTAATGGCCAGATGTTCAATGGTACTGACCATTCCCTGATTCCCTCAAGAATGTGTGTAAGTCCAGACTGAGTAATTTGGGGTCACCTTAATTCCAGAGAAGTCCTGAACATGGCAGGTGCCTACATGCATGGCAGGTGCCTACATGCTGAAGACATTACCTTACATGAGCATGAAATCCAGACATGGACCTGCAGGGGTAGATCTCACTGGTCAGGCACAGGAGGCAGGTGAGCTGTGGGGCAAGACACCAGCCCCAGGGCACTGCTCCTAGCCAGTCTTACCCTGATCTCTGGATGGGCTTCAGATGAGAAGCATGAATTTTACTTTCAGAAGTGTTATCATTAATTATGATGACTCTAAATATCCATAATGATCACATGGCTTTATAATCCTTCATTAAACTTTAGCTCTTTGTTTGTCCTGCAGCAAGGAGCTCCATGGCCCAATTACATATCACATAGAAATGTATGTCTTAATATCCATTATAAGTTGTCTTCCCTTCCAATTTTTTGAAGGTCTTCATGTTCCCATATTAAGGAGCTGGTGCCCCAAAAGTCTAGAGGGGACTTTGGTGGAAAGAATAGTCTACATTCAAGCATTTCTATCGAATACTGAGCCAAGTCCAAGCTATCAGCCAGCAAGTAAGAGTCCACAATCTGTTCTCTCTGATCCTCCATAGACAACCAAAACTATCACTACTGATTTTTCAAATCTCCATTTTTACAGCATCTTTCCCCAAACCAGAGAAATAGGGAAACACAGACTGAAAATGATAGGTAAGAAAAGATGTGCACACACTTTAACTGACAATATAACAAGCAAACCTTGAAACATATGGCTTTCCAAATTATCTCAGTTTCATTTAAGAATGTTTTTCTATTTATTTTCAGCACAGCTAGCACCACTTCTGAGATCCTAAACTCCATAGTACTGCTAACTCCTTGTGACCTGGGCAAACAGTTTATCACCTGATGCAAAGGGACGTTTCACCCATGTATTTTCCTGCTAATCCCCATGACTTGCTTTCAGCTTGGAACCATACCAAATACTGTAAAACATTTGTGTGAGAGGAGCTCATCTTAGTTTCTTTCTCTTGCAGAACATTGTCAGAGATCCAGGAAAGCAGACAAAATTCTGCAAACACTAAGCATTAACCAAAACAGAAGAAAATACTCCAGCATTTTTCTTTCTCACTTTCTCCCCAGAGCTTTGTCGCTCAATCCAGAGTCTCAGAATTTGCTGACACAACGGTGCAGGACGTTCAGTCATTGAAACCTTTGAAAATGCCAAGCAAGTCCCCAAAAGGAAATGCCACTGCCAAGCACTAAGTTCAGTCCCTCAGCTTTCACAATGTTTAGTTCTCAATGAAAGCAGCTGCCTTTTTCAACTGTCAGACGTGAGCAGAGTTTGCTCTTCATGCCCTCAAAACAGGAGCCCAGATGCTGCAATCCCCTGGTCATCAGATCCACTCTTTTCTTGCCTGCATCCCTGGTTTCTCTTGACTAACACGCAAGGATCAGAACAGTTTCACAATAATGAGCTTTCCTCTGTCCTATGGTCCTCAGCACATTTTTAAATGAAAGAATCAGCTTACCCATAAGAGCCACAAACCAACATGAGGAGATTAAGATATAAGCAATTCAGTAGCCTGAACTATCATGCATGTTGGGCAATCATCAACTTAAAGCAAAAATCCCTGCCAATTTTATTTTGCATTAGATATTAAATAAAATCTACTTGCGAAGCCAGACTACTAAGAAACCTTTTTGGCTGTTGTTTTGGTTGGGATTTTTTTAACATCAAAACAGGATTAAAACATCTTTTGGAGACTCACTGTCATTTTATCTGAGTAAATAAGCTTACAGCGCCTAACAGTCAATTTATAATGAAGGCTTTTGTTCTTGTTACTGTGATGCAGACCTGCAAATTTGCCCACAGCTGCAGCAAATTCAGATGGTTTTGACAGGTAAATAAAATACTGTTTAGATCTGTCATTGTTATTAATCTGCAGAGTAAAGAACTAGCAATTATATTTTGTTTCCAAGAAGATAAATTTTCATGATGATCTTGGCAGGGGTCATATAGAATAATGTGCATCTATGACTTTTACAGTTGTGAGGGTCCAAAACATGAAGAATCTTTGGTCAGCTGTTGAGTTGTAAAACAAATGGGAAATAACGGCTAAACCAGTAATAAACACCATAACAAAATGGAACAAGGAATATGGGATTTAGCCCTGATGGAGGTTTATTGATATAAGGGCCAAATAAACCAAACTGCAGGTCTTGACATCAGCTGCACCAATTCAGTGCTCAGTTTTTCTGAACTGTACTTCCAGGAAGCTGTATCAGGATCTGGCTGTGCTTTAAACCCCACAATTTGGGCTTCCATAACGACTTGTGCTTCCCAGCTGCTGCAGGGCAAAAGGTTTCAAATATTCCTCAAGCAATGCTGATGAAGAAAAAAATATTTGTGGAATAAGCTACTGTTCAAGGATGAGTAGCAGAATCCAGCTGCAAGTATCTTATTGTATTGGTCAGAAACCGTGAGAATCAAATAAAGAGAAATCCTGGTAAAAGTCTTATGAGATGCCAGTCACGTCTGCTCAGCTCCTCACTCAGGTAGGCTGGCAGATGGTCAGCAAATAATCTCACTTTTACAATGCAACCTACACCGGTTTTCAGTGTGAAAATTAGCATCCAATTATTTTCAAGCATTAATGTTCTCCAAGGAAGCAAGCTACCTCTATTTTAATTCTGCTTAGGCTCTATTTGCTCTGACACGTAAGCCAATCTCGCAGGTGCTACGTCTTGTGTACACAGGCAGAATGGCAAGCCAGGGAAGAGTACTAGAAATGTAGAATAATGCATATTCCCAGGAAGTGAATTGCATGGCTTCCAACTTTTAGAAGAAACAGGGACAAGACAAGCAAGAGAAGAAGGTGTACAGTATCTCCAAAAACAATTATTTCCTCCATTCCCACCTGAAAGCCTGTGGTGAAAACTGTGTTTCACAGCTATCTGCCAGCTGCATAAACCATTAGAGAAGGCTAATGTCCATTGAGCACTGAGCTGTAACCTATGGAACCCTTGGTATGACACATCCAGCGGGGCTGTATATATTGGGATCAGTTGGTGGCAGGCCCCGCTTCTCCCAAGGAGGAATGGAAGCCTACTCCCCACTTTCTAGTACCCATCGCCACCATCCTCAAATCAACATAAGGGAAGGCACAGTCATTTTATTACGAATGTAGGCAACTTTGGGAAAGGCAGGATGTGTGCCACAGCACAGCCACTTTCAAATGAGAACTGGCTTTTTCCTTAGCAGAGCACACAGGTCCACAAAGGGGAAAAAAGACTTGGGGTAAAACCCATTTTGTGTAAGATTTCAATGTATTACATGCCAGAATCTGTGCCCAAAATGGAAATAGTCAAGTTGAAGTTCATAACCCTTTCTTGTGCAAGGATACTCTATTATGACAGGTAATGGAATTCTCCTGAGTAACAACAGTTATCTGCACATATGGGTATGATCCCACAAGCAGAGGTCTGCAGCCTTCCTTACACCTGCAGGCTGTGTCATGTTAGGTACAAATGTTGTTGGGTACATCACTGTAAGGAAGTTGTCAGCCTGAAAATACACGAGATGCTTTTAAATTGTCATTAAATATGGAGAATAATGCTCCAGGGCAGCAACTTATGTTCTAGCATGGTGGCATTTGTTTCATTCTCCTGTATGGTGGAGGGAAACTTCACTGGCCTAACCTCAATCTGTACCACGGTGCATCTCAAGGCTGCAGTTTCAGCAGGTACAATTGTAGCCAGCTGTGTTTCTCCTGCAGATAGTGCAACTGGGAGCATGGGAGCAGTGGAGCACCTGCACAGATCCTACTAGCCATCCCCTGGGAACCACTGAAGTGGGGTTGTCTCCTGCCACGTGTTTTGTACAGACTGGAGTTGTATTTTTAAAAGCAAAGAGCACATTAAACTCCTCCTTTGCATCACTTTTGGAATCATCGCAACTGGGTACCCACAAAGCACCAAACAGCCTCCTTTGATGAGATGTGCTCTGCTCCATGAAGGTGTCAGCCTGTCCCTCCTCCCATGCCACAGCTCTACTGCTCTGAGACTGGGCATGAGTGCCCGGGTCAAGGCTGCCGGGCAGCGGAAAGGATGGAGCACGCCTCTACCCCACACCTCTCTGGAAAACACTACCGAGGTGCAAAATCCTAGAGCCCAGGGCCTGGACAGAAGGCAGAGCTCCTCTGAGTTTAGGGTCCTGTTCCGGGCAACAGGGACACCTCCGCAAGCAGCAGGCCCCGGGTCCCTCAGGCTGGAGCATCGCT
Source organism: Erpornis zantholeuca (assembly GCA_013400515.1). Classification (NCBI taxonomy): domain Eukaryota; kingdom Metazoa; phylum Chordata; class Aves; order Passeriformes; family Timaliidae; genus Erpornis; species Erpornis zantholeuca. Next base: position 6,845 of record VZTN01001015.1, on the reverse strand, counting down.
GCCACCGGGCCCGTCGCGGCCCCCACCCCAGCGCCCACCGCCCGCGCTCGCTCACCTGCTCGGGCCCCTGGAAGCAGATCCTGCAGAGCGGGGTGCGGATGCCACTGTCGACGCTGCTGCCCAGCGAGTAGCGGTCCTCGGCCTTGCCCTTGCCGAAGTCATCCGAGGAGGTGCTGCTGGGCAGGGAGGCGGGCGGCTCCCCGGCGGGGCTGCCCCACTCCTCGGCAGCCGGGCTGCCCGCGCCGCCGCC
>VZTN01001014.1:136146-170136 GCA_013400515.1 Erpornis zantholeuca | reverse complement strand
TTCTGCCACCGCCACTACACTCTCGCCGAGGGCAGAAGGACAGGGAACACACTGTCAGCGAGGGCTCTCCCGGCTCCAGCCACTTGCCGCGACATGGCTCCAGCTGATGCTGCATGGTGCAGGGTGGCATGAGTTCTTCTACAATACTGTCCAGCTCCCCTCCAGGATCAAACGTGTCAGGGGGGACGAGGGACCATCTTCTGGTTCTCCTCCCACAGCCCCGACAGACTTACGATCTTTCACTGGCGGCTCAGAAGGGGAACTGCCTTCAAAAGCAGCTTTCTCGTCTTTTCCTGCGCTTTAATAGCCTCCAGTATCACCTTCCAGGCAGGCAGCATTTTAGTGGCCGCCTCATCTCCTCTTGTCGTGTGATCCCATAATATATCTCTCACCTCGTCCTGCACCTCCAATGAAACAGCACTGCTCGGGTTTAGCGCGGGCACTTTGAAAGTCGCCCAACGCAGCATAATTTTAAGGGACTGGGACTTCCCAGTTTTTTGAGTAAAGCCACCCAACGCAGCATAATTAAATGAGACATGAGTTCGAAAACATGGCTATCCGATGAGGACTGCCCAGCCCCCATGTTCCCCATGGCTCACCTTCAACCTCTGAAGGGATTAATCACTGGCCAGCTTTCCTGCTTCTTTCAGCAGCACTTCAAGTTCCACTGGGCTCACTGATGGACGCACAGCTAGACATATCAGATCATCCTCACAGAGGGCACCACTGTCGGTGATTGAAAACATGGACTCCGCCAGGGGCACATAAAGCCAACTTTTATTGTACAAAGCACATCTTATATACTATTCCAAAACTAGCAGTTCAACAACCACAAACTTCAACTTCTAGCATCTCAAGCAGCTACTGATTACAACCTCTTCGCCTAATCTCCTGCTAACTATCCTACTTTCGCCTCGCTTTCTCCTCTTTATTTATAGTCTCCTGCTCTTTTGTTTTGCCCACTGCTAGACCTGGGCTATGCCCATCTCCCCCAGGGCCCTATGCCAACAAAAGCCATCCTTCCTGGCGACATTCTGCACCTCCACAACACGGAAAGCAGCTGAACTCATTTTTGGAAGCATTTTTCTTCCTCCTAAAAGCTCTGCTGCTATCCTGGCAAAGTGTACCCTTGTCAGTTAGTGGCTAACCTTGTCAAGGGGAAGAAAAGGCTGGGATGTGACAAGTCTGACAACCTGTCGGATGCCTGGTGCTCTGCTCTCCTCCTGATCTGATCACTATCAAATATTAAACCACTGTTCCTCCACACAGGAGCGCAACTTGATGCTTGCAAGCCTCAGCCAAGAAAGACAGTGAGGCTGGTGAGCTGTCAAAATCCTTGCTTTGTCCCTTCTTTGCATGTTCTAGACTTCACTTTTATGATCTGATTGTTGAATGTGTCACACTGGGAGCAGTCCCACAGGAGTCCCAAAGCAGGGACACTGAAATTGCCATTGGTTTTCAGGAAACTGAGAACTAGAGGTGGATGATGGACCTGTAAGGTATGAAAGGAGAGACCTGGCTGACAACTGCCTGGCTGCCAGTCCGCACAACCTGGCTTGAAAACCAAATCCAAAACTTTGAGAAACCCCAGGTAGACCAAAATCTCCCCCATCCCCTCAGAAAAGCAAAATAACCCTGCTCCCATGTGACATGTACTGAAAACCCTGGCACACTGCACATCACTCAGCCTTTAGACACCCACTGAATGAGATCATCTACGCATAAGGACTCTCTTTCTCTGTGTTCAGGAGGGGATAAAATATTTTAATTCATCTCTTCCCTCCACGCACAAAACCTCTGCTCTTCCTGAGCAGCTTTCAGGATTCACGAGCAAAAGCAGCAACACTGACTGAAAAAACCCTCCTCTTTATGCTCTTTAATTCCACTGACACTGCAACAGTCAAAGGCTGAATAGTCAGGAGTAAAAAGCATCCTGCAATCAGGAGCTTAGCTACAGCAAGTGAAGTTGGAGCACTAGTGTATATTTAAAGAGGCCATTTAGCCAACAGATGCCAAAGACAGACTACAAGTAGCACTCCAATTATTCTTTCATAGAGTTCATATTTAACTTAAGATGGTCTGTTATCTTCCAAGTTCCCAGTGGGCTTAAGTCAGAACTTGTATCTGGTTAATTTGTTTCATTAAGACCTTCTCAGCAACAAAAGCAAGATGCCTGCTGCAAAGCCCAGCTGCTTCAATGCAGCATGGCTGTCTAACAGGTAAGTTGACTTCAGCAAAAGGCAACCTGGGGGCTTCCTAAAGTCTCAGGAGGCTTCTTAACTGTTCACAACCTCTGTTAAAATGCAAAGCAAGCTGGGGAACAACATCCCCAAAAAATAGGCCTCAAGTTATACCAGACTGGACTTGCACAGCACTCTGAAGTGTGGTCTTGCCCAACTCATCCTAACAGACCTGAAGTGGGTAGCAGGTCCATCACTGTTCAACACTACTGCTGCCCCAAGACACTTAGTGGATGGGCTCATGGCTGCAGCATCCCTGGGACAGGAAAGAATGGGCTGTTCCTGCTCTCAAGTGTTAGCAGGTAATGAGATGTGCCAGGCTTGGAAGCACAGAGATGTGCTGAGTGGGGGCAGTGTTGCTGCTGTGTGACAGCACAGGACAGCAAGGGTGGCTCTGTAGGGAGCTGTTGTCCTTTAGATAAGACCAAACACACTAATTCAAACCACTAGACAAGCTGTATGGAATACACAAACCCTTTTCATGTCTTTGTAGCTTGTTTGCCTGAAGACTTGTCTGCTGGATTTTTGTTCCCCCTAACTGAACTAACTGTTGCTTCAATACTTCAGATTCTGAAGCTCAGGACATTGCCGACACAAAGGATGGGTGAAGCTGCCCCTTCCCGCTCCACTCTGCAGCCTCCTCACCTCTGCTCCCCATTGCAAACAGGTGCAGAGATCCCACACCAAACATTCATTCAACCACATTTTACTTGCAAAACCAAGCTTGTGCAAAGTTTAAAACACAGGTAAGAATCTGGAGGAGAAATACAACAGTGAGAATATTTTTCTCTTTAATAAGTATAAAGTTCCACATCTCACATCACTTATGGATTTCCAGGGCTGCTCCCTTGCTGCAGACAGCTCATTTAGTTTTAAGGATCCTCCCTCTCTCTTTATGCACCGAATTTATTTTTTTAAACAAATAAAAACTAAGACTTTTAAAGACTGATTTCCCTTTTCAAGGCAGTAAGGAAATAGATTCCTTTTAGCATACTTCATGCTTGAAAAGGTTACAGTGGCCTTTCAAAATACCACATGCTGTGCATTCTGTACAGCATTAATAACTTGGAGGATGCTCTGATACTTTCTAGTACATCTTAACCTTTTAAAATTGGGCTTTCATTGTCTTACCTTAATAAGCAGTTTGCTTCCCTTATGTCACCTATGTGTCACAAAGGCCACCCCACCTGAAAATATACATTTGATGTAAAATCATTTGTCTTGTGTGCATAGTTTAGTGCACACGGCAGCAAAGCAACAGCATCAAATAGAATATGCTTATTCTCTCCTCCCATTATTTCTCTCCACTGTGACTAAAGCTACCCAATAATCCCAGAGGAGCAGTTCCCTGGCTCTTCTTTGAAACACAGTGCAAGAGGGCAAGAGAGGTATAAGATTTTATTCACTTGCACAGAAGTTGATGGGCCAGTGCAAGCACAACAGCTCTCTGGGAAAAGGGAGAGCAGGAATCAATAAGAAATCAACAGTGATTAATGCTGTTTGACAATCTTTTACATTAATCATGTTTCCATGCTCTTGAGAATGTGAAGTGCAAAATCTATACTCATAAAGTGTAATTGGGAACACCTTACGTGCACTGAGATGTGGGAGAGAAAATCTTTAAAAAATTATTAAATATCTAATTTTAAGTGATGCACACAATAGCATTTTCTTATGCAAAGAAAACCTGGAAAGCAAAGAGAGCACCCAGACATCCTCCCTGCCTGCTGCAAACCCTGCCAGTTTAGACAACACTACCTTTGTCCAATCTGCCAGCTCTACAATTAAACCGAGGAGAAAAAAAAAATCATTAAAACTCACACCTAGAAGCTAAAATACAGCCACAACAAGAAGTCAATCACTCTTCCTGGAGAATAAGCTACAAGATGCCACAGAAAGCAATGATGTCTTCATTAGTTTTGGCAGTAAACATTCCCTAGGAAAGCAGCCTTTATGATCCACCAAGGGCAATAAAGATGTCTTTGCAAATTGATGAGACAAATACTTCAGAGGCATAGTTTCCTCCAGAGCTAGTAGGAAACAGAAGATAATAGCATTCTCTAAAATCATATATAGAGAAAAAAACTTATCTTTACACAGCAAGTTCACACATATAACAAAATCAGGGTCAAGCACAGAAGGGCTTTAAGCACATCAACAAAGAGTGAGGGGAGTTTCTACCCAGGGGGGGTGCACTGGGGTGCCTGGAGGGGAAAGGTCTGGTTGGCTCAGTGTAAGCTGGATACCCATGGATCCAGCTGTACTCTCGTCTCACCTGTAACCACGAGGACCATTCTGTGCGATGGCTTTTCACCATTAATTTGGGGACATTCCTGAGTGATTAAACAAAGGAGAAGGAAAATAAAAGATAACAACAAGCATCTGACACACAACAGAGCAGGTCCAAGATTCTCCTTGCACTAATCAGATATGACACTGACCAACCACATTATACAGAAAAGCCGTTTTTGAGCAAGGACTGAATTACCAGACGTTAAAGAAATTAAATTTCCAGGTCTCAACCAGCAGTCTTAAAATTTAATTTTATCCAAGGTCTCTGCTAGCATGAAAATATGGAATGCCTCAAGTAGGATAGCTCTGTTTTTCAAAGCAGTTGTTCTTTTCAGAACAGCACTGGAAGCAACTGGAAGCCAGCAGCACAGGTACATCATGGGGTGGACAGATGACCAAAACAGAACTAAGATTCTTTCTTTACCATTTTTTTTTCTCCAACTACACTTGTTATGGATGTTTTTAAATCACATTTCAGGGCACCTGGACCACCTGGGGCTAAGGCCCAGGGACAGAGAAATCTGGCAGCAGTGATGCCCAGCACGAAGCCTGGCCACCCCCAGAGCTGGCTGCAGGACCAGAGGGTTTGCCAGACAGGGAACCTTAAGAAAAGGACTCGCTGAAGAATTTGTCACTGTTTCTGTCATAGCTTTACTGACAAATTAAATACACTGAACCCCCAAAAATTCCATTTGCCATAAAATCAACTCCGAGTACAAACTTCATAGACAGCTCTCCCTTGCAAGGATCCAGGGACTTGTATGCTCTCCATAACTTTCTTACCACACTCCATATGCACTGGATGAGCCAATCCAGTTTTGCAAGATGTATTGCTTAATTAATAATTTTGATGTTGGCAATTAAGGTGTGCTTGAAAGAGGATAATGAATATTTTTTCACATGAAAGCACCACCTTTTTAGTCTAGCAAACCTCTGCACAAACTATAATTGATAGTTAGGTTTAATATGGAATATTCCTGCTGCAAATACGGAGTTTTATTGCTCTGTGCTACTGCACTTCGCACAAAAAATATTTTCATTATCATAATGCCAGCAGATTGCTTAGGATGGAAATGGAAAAAAGCATCCGTTTCTCCACAGCTGGAAATCTTGGCTTGTTTCTTGTAGCACAGCAGTGGAGGAGCTCTCACACAAGATGGTTGTACCTGTCCTGATTCTATGCTGCAGGCAAAGTAAGATTTCAGCTCTAGGATATGGGACTCTAGGGCATTTCAGCTCTAGGGTGTTCCCTGGATGGGAAATGTTCACACAAACAGGTTTTTCAGTTCACTGCCTTAGCATGTTTCTGCCTCAGCTCCAGGAACGAGCCTGCAAGGAAGCAAGGCAGGACCAGTTCCCTCTGTACCCCAGCACTCCTGGGGCTACCACTGTCCTCAGCTGGCCCATAGCTCTCTGAAGGCATCTCTAATTCTCTCTGCATGAGCTGCTTTTCATATTAGGAGACGTATACCCCTTCTCTTGGAAAAACACCATTTCTCAGACCAAAATGACACAGCACTTCACTGTCTGCCTCTCCCAGAGCTCCAGCATGGTGCCAAAGAGAACTCCCATTTATCTGTGGCTCCTATCTGTAAAACAGGAAAGCTGCTCTGCAAGACAGCAGGGCCTTGCAGGAAACCAATTCTCCATCCAGAAACCCATCCAGGGATCCTCACCCCAACCCCTAGACCCTCTTTCCAAGGGACGATCCTGTAACAACAGGTCAGGTGCTCCCACAGTCAGTGGACAGGGACACCCTGATCTCCCACCACCACCATGACAACCATTGGACAACACATTTCTGGAGCACTAATAACCTTCTACCGTGTCCTCTGCCACGATCAAACAACTTCTACTTGGAAAAAGCCTTGCCCAGATCCAATAATAGTTATCCATCTGCTCTCAGGAGAGATGACATTTACTTAAGTTGAAGAGGAGTAAATACAAGAAAATTCAGAGTCTCAGGCCTCAGATGTGGCACCCGGCACTTTCCAGAGCTCCTTGGTGCTGCCACCAAGCCCCATTCTTAAGCTAAAGCTCTTCCTCCCCTGCTTAGAAAAAGGATTTACCAATCAAGAGTTGCAGAATACGCTCTAATCCAGAAAGCAAAACTATATGAACTAGCATGAGATTGACACAAAGTTATTTTAATACCAGACATGGTTACCTGTGGAAGCAGAGCCCTATGCTCCAGTCACACTTTGCCGCCCTGCCAGGACCAGGACGATGGCTGCTACAACCACACAGCTTCTGCAGGATCATCCCAAATCAGACTAAGGAAGCAAAGCGCCCACTCAGCCAGACACTGGCAGAGCCCTGCGTTCTTGCCCAGCTCCAGCAGAACAAACATGCTTGAACACAAAGCTGCTCAAAAATTCTGCTAGACTTGCTCTAAAATAAGTCTTGGGGGAAATGGCAAACTTCACTTCATAAGCACTTAAATAAATTTAACACTATCTATAGTTGCAGTTCTAACTATAGCTACAGCTCAGCAACCTTGCAGAGTTGCATTTTAAGACATTCCTTAACTAGAAACAATTTGCATCAAGCTGCGCAAGGTGTTGCTTCTTAGCAAGAACAGAGAGGTAATTTGCGCTTTACCCGTCCTTGTGCTGTTTAATTTCCTAGGAGGCTCAAAGGCTCACCTGGCCATTAATATCACAATACCACTAAGTTTGCATAACTGAGTTTCCACAGTTCTGTCCCAAACCTCTGCTCTGCACACCTATAAAAGGACCATGACAATTTCACAGTACTTGTGAAAGTGAATAAGCCTATCGTGCATATGGCACAGCAGCCCACACCACATCTGGGATCAGAACCTTTGCAGGTTCTGGGATCAGCCTGCACTTAGAGGAGATCATATTGTGTTGAAAAGTGATGGGTCCGCATGTCCACTGCACACCCTGCAAAGAATGACTTCCTTTCAAATGCTCCTTTCCATGTTACGTTTGCAGCAGCAGCCCAGTTACAATTTTTCCACAGTGAATTTGGCCCTAATTACCGAACAGTAAGTGAACAACTGCCCTTAAAATGTTAACTGCTGAAATGATGATAACAATAATTCCGTTTGCAGTTATAATGGCCCCTCATTAGAGCCGCCTAATTAAATATTTTCCAAAACTATCCCAGAAAAAGAGTTTGCTCTCTCAACTGTAACAGCAGAATCCAAAGCAGCCGCAAGGAAATAGTGGCTTTTCCAGCTGAAGTATTTCCTTCGGCCAAAGACAAGGAGTGACCTCACCCAAGTCCCTAACACAGCAGACTTTGCCATCATGAATCTGTTCATTCAATAGGAAAGATGCTGCAGGTCTTACTGAGCATATTCCCCTGTGAGCACTGTGCCATAAATTAGAAACACTTAAATCATTTACACTTATTTAGCCTTTATGCTACCTCTCCACCCTGTTCACCAACTGCCTTTGGTAGGACGAAGCAATTATCTAGCATTCTCCCACAATGAAATCAAAAGGAATAAATGTGCTTCCTTCAACCCAAATGCATCAGGATAAAGAGGGGGTTTCCTTCTGTTGGGGTTTTAGAAGTTCCCCACTCTTTTTTTTTTACTCTCCCTCTTAAAGGAATTTTTCCCCATATTTTTGTTGCTAAGGAACAAATTACTGGGTACTTAAGAGAAACAAAGGGACCTGGCCACAGGGGAGGGTCCGGCTCACCCTTTTTGCCTGGAGTTTTTTCTCATTGGGCAGAAACTGGAACTGGGCGGCATTGGAACTGGCAAAGGGAGCGAGATACAGCCTGGCTGCAGTTCTCTGGTATCGGGAGAGAGAGAGGCTGCTCTGCCCTGCCGCTCCTCTGCTGCTCCTGTCACCTTTGCTGCTTTCTGCTGTCCCTGCTGTTTTCTGCTGTTTCCTGCTGCAGCCGCTGCTTCGGCTTTCTGCCGCTGCTGCAAGTTTGGGGGTTTTTTTGTTGTTGTTTTTTTTGTTTGTTTGTTTTTTGTTTTTTTTTTCTTTTTTTTGCTACACTGTCGCTGTGGCACGCCCTGCCTGCCGAGACATCCCGAGACCCTGCTCCAGCTCCGGAGTTTGATACATCTCATCTACAGCCCGGGATTTGGGTCCCTCTCTCCTGCTCCATCCTGCTGTCCCCGAGGGCCCTGCCCCTCTGCCCCAGGGGTTTGTGCAGCAGCTTCTCCTCCGCCATCACCGCGTGGTGCCGAGCTCGCTCCACCATTGCTGCCTGAGAGCCGAGAGAGGCTGCACTGGGCTGTGCTCTGTTTGGTATCGCTGCCACAGTTACTGCTGTTTGTTTGCCTTGTTTTATATATATATATCTATATATATATCTAGTAAAGAACTGTTATTCCTACCCCTCATATCTGTGCCTGAAAGCCCTTAATTTCGAAATTATAATAATTTGGAGGGAAGGCGTTTGCATCTTCTATTCCAAGGGAGGCTTCTGCCTTCCTTAGTTTGAAAGACAGGTGTCTGCTAAGACACTTTCAAATAAGTGCTTATGGCATAAGCAGTACTATGGCAGATGCTCTTCCACCACCCCAGCTCCCCATCATCTGTCCCCACCTCTGCAGAGCCACATCTAATCCTCTTAGCCACACACCAATAAAGTCTTCACACTACCTTCCACCCCATGCAAATGAGACTAAACAGATATAATGCAACACATTACCATTTGTTAACTAATCAAGATTTAATGGCAAATCATGATTGTGTTGGAGTAAACCAATCAGCTGTTTACAAGCAGAGAGCTAGCCAGGAAAAGCAAACACACACTTGCTGTTGGGGTTGAACTCGACCCCAAATAAGTACTTCTGGAACACAAGGTGGGTGTCCTTTTTTCATCACTGCAGTTGACAGAATCACAATGTCTTCATAGGCAATAATGTTCCTTGTTCTCTCAGGCATCTTGCCTTCCTTCAGGTCTTTGCAAAGCTGTTGGCAAAATACAGTTTTATCAATGAATGCTTTCCAAAGTGCTATAGATAGCAGCAGGGTTAAAGCATCCATTGAAAACTTGGATAGTCACTTGGAGGCAATATGCAAAATGTACCATAATCCCTGAACGGGATTATACCTTTGCAGTCTGACTCAAAACAAATTTCCACCTTGATTACACATCACAAAAAGATCCAGCCTGCTCTATTAATCTGAGGAAAAGAAGCCAAACAGACTAGCTTGGGCAGGTGTGAATCAATTTTTATTACTTCTCCAAATACAACTTCAAAATATTTAGGACCTTTCTACCACCTGCATCAGAATACGAAATAAGCAGCAGAAATTTTTCCAAAGCTATAGCTGTATTATCTTGAATTCAAACTTCAAATTAAAGCTATTTGAATAGCCAAAAACCATCAAAGCCTCAACATAAACTGCCCTTAAAGCACACAAACATCTGGTTGGGAATTAAAGTGGAAGGACATTCAGCTGCAGCCAGGAGGTGAGAACCAGTGCCTTAAATGTGACTTTATTTTAGCAAGATCTGTGTCAAAAACCTTCACTGAAACCAGTAACCACTTCGTGAAGTACAAGAAAGAAACAGAGTCGGAAGCCAGAAAACAGAAGCGATGATGCTAAGAAAAAGGAAGTCTGGAGTCTAGAGAAAGCTGTCGGGGCTGGAATGGAGAAGGACTGCTGGTAGCCCAGCACCAGGAACAGAGCCCACACCAAGCACACTCAGAGCCACTGTACAGCACATGGGAAGGGGTTCCAGGAGCCTGTGTGATACAGCCAGGTGTTAACACCTCCCCTCGAGTTTGGGGCACAAACACACACATGAGCACTTACCAGATCTGAGAGTCACTGCCTTTCCTGCAGACTCTGTCAAGCAAACATCTGTCAGAACATCTCAGTTGTTTAATCACATAAAATGTTTCCTCTTCATTCTTGGCACCTTATACTGACATAGTCTATGGCAAGATGTCTCTGTATCATGCTTTATCAGTGTAAAGCAAAAGAAAAGCTGTTTATAAATAAAGGAGGCACAGTTTGAGCCTTAGATTTTCATGCACTTGCTAGCAGCCAAACATACATTACAGCAGAATAATGGAAAATAAAGCATGAGCATATGCACGGTGCATGAACAGCACCCCCTGAGCAGTTCTGCACCAAGCTTTCATTTACTCAAACATTATCTCTCTAACAGACTCTGAGTGTGACGAATGGTCCCCTTCCTCTGCCTGGACATGTTTGGACTGTTTCAACTGCTGTCTGTTGGTTACTGGGTCTGGACACCTGAATGTAATATTGTTTTTCAAAGCAGCATCCATTCAATATTGATTTTAACACCAAGGGAAAAAAACCCCAAACCAAACACAAAACAAGAACCACCCCCCCTCCAAAAAAAAACTCCCAAAAGCAAAAGAAGGGAGAAATGCATCCCCCCAAATTACTACTGCAGCTCTTCGCCTGCAGTTCAAGAATATTTCTGTGACAGATAATATATATATTGAAGAGCCTGCCAAATACCAATTGCATGAATGTTACAGGCTAACAGGAAAGCAGTGAACAATTCCCCCTACTTCTATAACTCCTATGCAGAATCTGAGACAGGACATCACAGAATCTCTGTCTCAACAGCACTGCTAAAGGATAAAGCAGACACAGCCAACATCAAATGGTTTCACTAACACACTGTCAAGTTCTTTGAGAAGCCATCTCCTTTTTAATATAAGCAAAATTTAATCAGAGGTTGAAAGCAGGACATAGGAAGGAAGATCTAGTTACAGCCAGGGAGGCTGATTTGGTTTTCCAAGGAGCATCTCTCTACTAAAGAGTCCTTCTCTTAATGCCTGCCCACTCCAATTGCAGTCACCACCACCACAAATCAGCTCCCAAATTTGCTGCAAGGCAAATTGATCATGGTATCTTTGTCTTCGTCATTTATTAAAGTCCTACTAAAATTCAGCAAGCCAGTGAGAAAACAGAAAACCATCAGTGGTCAAACTACCCTCACTGTTAAACACTTGCCTTTCCTCTAGCTTTTTGTACAAACTTTTTGTACCCTGCCTCCTCAGTGGCAAAGTATTAGAATTTTTGTTCCTTTTGGCAACACAACACATAAGTTCTCCACATCTGTCACCAGAAATGCAAAGCTCTGGGGAGCAGCACTGTACCCAGAGTGATGACTCCAAGTACCTGTGACTCCCAGCCCACCTCTGTCCACCTTCCCGTTGTCCTTGCTCTCCACAGACTTCTCCCTCTCAAGAAGTGCAGGCTCTAATGCACTTTCTCCAGCTGTTTTCCCCATCTTCCATTTATTTCTACACTCATCAAACATGCTTTTAACAAACCACTTGAGATCCTCACAGCCAGCCTGAATCTAAGGATTACTGCCTCTTTCTGCATAGGATTTAAAGAACAGCCTTTCCCTACCAAGCCACAAACAGCAGCTTCTACCCAGGGACAGCTCACCGTACAACTCAATTACAGCACATTTCTTGACCTCTGCAAAGGCATCTTGTCCTGCCGATATCTACTCAGAGAGCTGAGCAGAAAGGTCCTTCTCCTAGCCAGCAATTTCAACTGCCTCTCCATCGATATAATCCTCCATTCCTGCTTTTCTACTCAACCAGCTGTTTGGTTTCAGATGAAGGTAAACCTTTCTACCTTTCCTGTCATCTCCCAGTTCTGCTGGGAAGAGCTGAATCCCACCTCCAAGCCACCCACACCCTCTACAACCAAGCAAAACCAGCCTCTGAGCTTTCTTCCATAGCAAGATCTTCCACACAGTTAAAGAAAAACACCTGGAAAGTAGCTCTGTTTCTTCTACAAGAACTCTCTCAATAAAAAAGTATCTTCAGGAGGCTCCAGCTCCTTTAGGTCTCTGCTGATGTTGTCAACAGACCTGGCTGTCCTGGGTTCTCTTGTATCAACTGATGCCATTTTGAAGGTGAGACCACCACACACCTTGGAGTGCCTTCCAAAAGAATGGGAAGACCAGCTGGATCCCAAGACCGTGCTGCTTTTTAGCAGTAAAAAAACAAGCAAACACCACTTGAAAAAAATCTGCAGTGCAGAGGGACCCTGACAGCCAAGCCAGTTTTGAAGATGAGCACTACTTCTTACACATCTCACTGCTTTTTGGACCCTTATGCATTTTCTACTATACAGTGTTTCTGGAGACAGAAGGGGGATGGATGGTCATGGCACACCTGCACTGCCCAAGAACAGCCCAAACCACTCAAGTTTGGCTATTTCATTAGGGTTCCAGCAAAACTACTTATAAGTAATTCATAGCAATAAAGTCTTTTTCATCCAGGGATCCTAAAGGAACTTCCAGACCTAAAATGCTGCATTACTTGCATCTGTTGCTAGACACAAACTCATCTAACTTACAAGTCCATCTGCTGCATACACACACCAGCATAGAATTTTAAAGTCCCCATCCCAGCAGCTTTTGTTTAGGATGTGGCTGGTCAACCACATTCAATAGCAGTGGTTGAATAAAACCAATTGCACATGGTGAACAGCAGTGTCTGTATCAGTCCACAGGTCTGTTTAATCAATGGTCTGTTTATTTACAGCAGAAAGGCTCATCTATTATTCCCTTTTCAAATGCAATTTTTCCACTTATGTGGGTTTTTACCTTAAAAAGTTAGTATAACTGGGTTAACATCCATGAAGAATAAGCAGTTAGCTCTGTGGATGAGATTAGCTAACAAGCTTGAGCAGGTTTTATGTTTGACTATCAGCTGATCTGGGCACATGAAGTCATTTACGTGGTCTCTGCTGCAGACACTCATTACCTCACTGTGTAGGATTCCTCAGAACTGCTTTTCTTTTTTTATTTTAAAGTCATACTTGAAGTAACACTTAATTATTTGTGGTCTGGCAGAAGCTGTAATACTAACCTACTAATGAGAGAAATACAGCACACACAATAATTATCTGCCACTATGTGCACTGAAATGAAAGCAAGCATGTTAACTTAAGCCTGAAAGACTGTTTTAACTCTGAATTTGAAAATAGAATTTGATGGTGCATGATTAAACCTCGAATTCTGCAATCAGGCAGGAGTTATTGAAGCAAGAACATGTTAACTTTACAACAGCAGGAAGTTTTATGAAATCTTCCTTAAAAAAAAAATCAAGCTAAAAATAAGCACTCACTCTAAACCACCATTTTGTTCTCCTTCTACAAAGCTTTATGATTTACTTTTGAGTCAATAACTCACTAAAAATTAACAAGATGAAATTATGTTTTGACAAGTCCCAGTGCTGATGAACAGATTTTTATATCACAAATCCAGTTTCACCTCATTTTTCCACCACAGCTGACAGTCGAGACATGAATCATTCATTCCTTCTGGCCTCTGTGTATTTTATCAAATGCTACAGGGAACAACTAACTTCAATTCCCTCAAGTCATTTCATAAAATGCCAAACTTAATGTTCTTTCATACTTTGATAAAATTAGGTTCTATAGGAAAGAAAACATACATCTAGCCAAGCTCAACGATTTTGACCAGATATAGCCATCAGACCAACATTACCAACACAGATCTACTATACATAATCCTGCCACTCAGTATATATTTAAAATACACCACTGGATAAGCTTTCCACCATTCTTTGGCAGCATACAAGGTTATCTTCTGCATATGGCTTGGGCCCCACCCCACCAAACAGATGGGTGTGATGGATAAACTTCATTTAGGATAAGTGTTTGTCTCTAGAGCCAAAGAGTTGAAGTAATCACAACATACCCATGAGGACAGGCACATACAAGTAGCACATGCCCAAAACTTAGTGGAATCCATACAGAGGAGCTTTGTAAAGTTTCTGAAAGAGGCTTAACAACCAGGACAGCAGCCAGAGCATGCCCAGAAGGATGCAGACCTGAGACTCCAAGGGCAAAAAGAGCAAGGACCATTTCTAGGCTGAACACCAATCAGAAATGGTGAACAAGGAAACTGTTCCCTCTGGTCAGTTCTCTCCTGAGTTGATCTCTTAACAACCTCCCCTCCTTGGTCAGATAGCTCAGAGAACTCCAGATTTTGGCTAAATGGTCAAAAAGGAAGTCATTCCCTTTGGACAGAAGTCAGATACCTGCAAGCTTCTCATTTCTCCCAGAAAACTGAAGCTGTTGGGATGCTGGCAAGCTCCTGCCACACAACAAAATTCCATGGAAAAAACACACACCAAATTTTCATTGTAGCCCCTGAGATAGGCAAATCTTAAGTAACTATACCAAAGTCAATGGGGCTGCAGCAGAGAACATGATCCCTGTGGTAACACACCAAATCCATAAAGTCTCCATTTTCTTGTACAGACTGGATGTTTTCGTTTTAAAGCGTTTAAATGCAGCACCTGAGGTACTATCCTAGCCCTGCTGAAGTCAGCAATGACAGCAAGTTCCACCAGGCCCTGTACCCCACAAGTACATCATCCAAGGTCAGGCAGTGTGCAGGGACTTGAAGGATGTCACCTCCTCCCCAAAACTGAGCATCTGCTCCTCTTACCAGGAGCAGCACCAACTGGAGCCACCCATGAGTGTAAGAGGCTGCTCTATTTGCAGCTGCAAACATTTAATTTATTCTGAAAATTCAACCGACACAGCTGTGAGATCTGAAATATGACTCGGTGGAGTTCGCATCTCACTGCAGGGAATCACGTTTATTATAATAAATAACTATAAATAAATAATGAGGTTGCTTAGCAGGGACACGGGTAACCTGTCTAGACAATTGCAGCGATGATGTACTCTATACTGGAATGTCCTCCATATTAACAATAAATCTTGATTAAAAGAATTTTTTTTAAAGCAAGACAATGATTGCTTATTTAAAAATACTAAAGCCTGCTTCTCAGCTCTGCCAGCATGTACCCAGCAAGCTTAGCTAGTAACACCTTGCTCTCTAGCAAGCCTTCACCAAAGCAGACCCTTAGAAAAATCAGAGAAACACTCCAGCATGCAGAATTTTTGTCATATAACCCAAATTTTCCTATTTTAGCAGCAAATACTGCTTCATCAATAGGCTGGCATACCCACAGCTCAACAGCACCCTGTGACCATCACCTCAATGTTGTGGTGGTGCTCTGTGGAAGGGAGAACTGTTCTTTTCTTCCTTGGCATTTCACTGCTTAATGGAGAAAAGCAATGGCCAAACTAATAGCTGGGATATTTGACCTTAATTAATTAGCAGACCTAGTGAAAAATGCCAGCTCTGCACTGTCATTGCCTTGCTTCCAAGGAGCCTCTGCCTTCATCAGCAGCACATAGACACTGGGGCCATTAAGGTTTGCTCTGGGAGAAGGACAGATGATCTGAGGGAGGCTTTAGCAATATGGTATAGAGAGAGAAGGTCTGAGACAAAGGAGTGACCTCCTGTGTATCTGTTTGTGGTGAACATCTTCCCTCTCCATAGTGACAGGCCCTAGGAGAAACTCACCAAGAACAAAGCTAAGGTCAGCTGGAAGGGATGCAGAGAGCAAGCAGATGGCTGCCTGCCATCTCACCAATCAGCAAAGTCATTCACTTCAACTGCCTCATGAAGTATTTCCTCACTTTTTCCTCCCTCTCTCTCACAGTCTTCTTTCATCCATGCAACTGCGTCCATTTAAGTTACAAGACCCATTTAGCATGTAGAGGGGAACAGCTGGGAAAGCAACCAAAACAAAAAAAATCACACCAGGAAAAAAAATCACACCAGGACCTCCCCCAATGACTCTCAAGTCCTAGGGGCAACTGCAAGAAGCAACGGTCTGGGAACAACACAAAACAATTTCTTATTCTATAGAAATATCTCCTGCCCTCAAACAGGTCTGCAGTTAAAAACCATTTCAATAATAAACTTTATCAATATTGGTCACCACTCTTCAGAAAAAGATCTCTTTTTTTGCCCTAAGCCATTTATCTGCCCTTGGTGGAAAATATCCAATGTTACAGACTTGGTAGAAATAAATTCTGCAAGCAACAGGTCTACTAATGTTCACGGGGTAGTCACTACTGGATTTGATTTTAAGAAAATGTTAACAATAATACATATGCTCAGTTGAGTTGCCCATAAAAAATAGTTTGAAAGAGAAAACAGGGTTTAAAAAATACACTTAGAAAGCAATACTATCGTTCTGGTTTACGTACTGTCACTGGTGTACGTTGCTGCACTTCCAAATGCTTCGGAGACAACAAAGTGCTCTCCCATCACCAAAATGAAGCCCAGCAAATTCCTAGTAACAGTTAAAGCAATATGTGGAAACCCAGTTCTAAAAACGAACAATGTCAGAAACAGCATTCTGGTTTAACAGCCCTAACTAGGCAGCCAAGTGCAGCTCACAAGTTTGTCCTTCCAGCAGACTCTTTAGAAGAGCCAGGACAAATCAGGAATTACTAATTATGAGTATCTGAGGAAGATGCAGTGACATTTCTTTGCAAGGCTGGAGCATTTTGTGGCTATTACATTGGCTTTTAACATCTCATCCCATTGTACCACTCCTGTGAGTTTTGAGGTCCCAGCGTAAACCCTGTGGAAAAGAGCTGACATTGCAAAATCCCAGCTCTTATCATTAAAGCTAACCAGATCCTGTTCTTCAACCAATTTAAGACAGCTGATGCAGGGCATGAATTATCTCCTTTCCTGGCAGGCAGCCTCTCCAGGGAAGTGGGTTCTTCATGCAATCAATGGGATGAGCAGCATTGTCTTTAATAAGGATGAGTTGGGCTGTGAAAGCACCACTCCTGCCAAGTCCAGGGCACAGACAGTAGACAGTCTGAAGATTTCGGCTCCACAGCAGCCAGACCAGGCAGCTCTGGAGATCAAATCAAGATCAGACCTGGAAGCACCCCAGGGCACAGCATCTGCTTTGACATTTTCAATGCCCTGTGGATGCCTCCAGGAGCAAGCTGAGGATGAGCTGCCAGAGGTGTAACAGCCAGTACAAACTCCTTCCCCAGACAGTTCAAACTCTCTGCAGCCTCGCTGTTAACTCCCAGAAAACTTAATTTCAACACAGAACTGAAGTCCTCTAATGTTACCTCATCTAAAAGCTTACCTTGTGCTTTTGAACAAAAGTTACATTCTAAACCCGAGGGAACAAAAGGGTTACGTGAACTGTGTATTAGACAGGTCTTAAAGTGTTCTAATGTCTGGGCAGCTGGTAAGAAGGGGGATGTGACCTGAAATAGCTAAAAATTCCTAAGTGTTTTAGGAAGCTTTACTAGTAAACTCAGCTATCGATTAGAGTACTCACCCTTTCAAGCTTGCACAAACCCAGAATTTCAGTATCTTCTCCAGGTATCAAGAAGAAACTCTAAACTAGGGGTGCGTCTTAACAACACCAAATAATGTTGTTTTTAAATGGGCTGTTAAATCATTGCCATTAAACTACTGACAGTGAAACACTTTCAGGTATCCTGTGAGCATCTCTAGATTTGCCACTGTGGAAACAAATGTTCTTGGACAACAAAGGCAACCAAAGAGCTTCAGGATGCCCAACTAACTGCACAAGCTCATCCCTTAACATAAATATTGTTCTGAGACTGTAACATGCACAAATTCAATGGGATTTACTTGCTCATCCTCTAAATCTCAGGTTAATTTCATTCTGACCACCTCCACCCTTGGCTTAAAATCCAAGACAAGAGTGCTACAACAACCTTCAGATGAACTCACTTTCAATTCACAAGCTGAGAGCAAGGAAACAGAGTCCTGCAGGTCATAAGCCTCCCCTCAGCAAACAACACCCAGCAAGATGCACGTCATTCAATTCAGAGCAATAATCCTCACCCCAGAAGGTCAGAGAAGGTACAGGTCAAGACGCTGCACATAACTCCCAACTGTGGGATGTGGGAACATGCAGCCAACTGCAATAAGCAAGGAGTTATCTCAAGGAAAAGGGCTTGTTTCGAAAGCAAAACAGGCAACAGCTTCCACTCGCAGGCTTTGGTTAAAGCAGATGCTATTTGACTTTTAAACCCACACCTATATATAGCTACAGTAAGTGAAAATGTCTGTTGATACTTGTGTTATACAAAAGTCGCTCTAATTATTAACTACAGCTCTGTGGCCTATGGTGCCTCCTCCAAAGAACCTGCAGGAAAATCTCCACTATCATCAACAGAAATACCAGTCTCAATCTCAAGGGGAGCAGCTCTTTGCTGTCTGGGAGCAGCAGCTCTGCACCCTGCAATGCTGCAGGAAGGAAACACAGGTTTGCAGCACATGGGACTGTCCCACTCCAGCTCCATCAGACACTGCCTCCACCTGCACCTCCTGCACATGAAAACAAGAACACCAACCCACAGCCACCACCAGTCTTCTGGACTTTAATTAAGCAGAAAGAAAAAGGCTAAAATTCTACAGGGAGAAGCTGCCTGCTGGTTTGCTTCTAACAATGATGTTCCTCCAGCATCAGTCTGTCCCTTCTAAATTGCTTTTATATCTTGCTGTATAAAATGTCTTTTACTTCTCAGATAGGCTGGAGGAACATCTCATAGGAATGATGACCAGATTTCACAATATAGGGTTTTGAAGGTTGGTGTTAAATTTGACACTGTAGTTCCAAAGTAATTGTGACTAACCACTAAATCAGCATGTGTAATGGATTCCTCTGAACATTTATAGCTAGCAGTTCCATTGTGCTCTAATCTGGAAAATGTCTATACAACTCTCCACAAAAATTAGAGTGGAATATGAATGTCTTGATAAAAACAAGATTCCAGTGACTTCTCAAACATAACGCCTAGTGCAATAACATCCATTAGAGTGCAGTCATTTGCTATTTGATTTTTAAACCCATGTTTCAAGACATCAATCGAGAGAGCATTACGTCTATGTGAAAAGTGAAACAATTAGGAACAAACCTCTAGGACAGTGCTGGGATCTGCAAGGAGAGTGAGTGGCAGCAGAGGAGACGAGGAGCACCAAGAGGTTGCCTGGGAGCTGCAGAGGGGAAGCTGCCTCTCCCTGCTGCCAAAGGGTAAGCTCAAAGTCATCTTGTTCTCCTGGACATTCATCCCTGCCCATCATTTGAATGAAAACCCCTCAGTCCATAGAAAAACAACACACTGTAAAAATTGTCTGTCCATGTTTAGATACAGTCTCTTCCTAAAGCCGTGATCTCCAGACTCTGAAGGTCTACAGATAACACAGTTCCTGAGGGAGAGGCAACACATTAGAAATCTTGTCTGCCCTCTCTTATGCAGAAAATGATGCCAGAAGAAGGCCTTTATGCAATCAAAACAACAATAAAAATAACACGATTAGCTAAGCATACAAGAAGCAAAAGAGGGAAGCATTACTGATTCACCCCATTTTCCTGGAAAAGCCTGAACTATGTTTAAGTAGGAGACAAGTTGAAATTTTCCATTATTGGAAAAAAAAAAGAAAAAGAAAAAAGCTTTTTATCTTTTTTAAAGAGGGAAGGGGAAAAACCACTCAGGTTAGTGTTCAAGTACAGCACAATAAATTTTACCACAAAATCTCTGCTAGGCAGATACCCTGCTCCCAGATGAAGGAGCAGTGGAGCTCGCAAAAAGGCTGCTCCTTTAACACAAAAACTGTGTAGAAAATAAAAGGCCATAAGAGAATCACCATCTTCAAGCACAAAGGGAACAGACAGCTTTTTGACATTCCTCCCAGAAAGTTTTCCTCCAGTCTCCCTGCCTGAGGGGCATCTGTGGAAGGAGAGCAGGTGGTGAGGAAGCGGTGGCTGGAATGTGACTGCTGCAGGTGACCCCAAAGAGCTTGACAGCAATTGCAGCCTGGAGTGATCTCAGCTTACTCTGGGCCAGCAACACAGGCATCAGTCTAGACCAGGGACTTAAAATCACTTCACCATTACACCTTCCTGAGTAGTACTGTGCACTCCTACACCACAACCAAGGATCAAAGCCAAGTGATTGCAGCACATCCCAGCCCTGCTACCTGCATTAAAGTGAAGGGGTTTGCTTTTAACAGAAAGGGATGTTTCACCTCTTTCAGCTGCTCAAGCAAAGATGAAAAACCACTTGTAAAATAAAAGGATGTTGTCCACATGAGCTAAAAAGCCTGTCTTCTCCTCCTCACTACTCCAAACATCCAAGATTGGCTCCCACCAGCTATCACACTGCAGATTTTAGGATCACTTACTCTAGCACAGGTCATGCCCTTCAGACACAATGTAGTCTTCAGCTTCCATAAATCCCGCAGTAACCTAAATCCAAAAGAAAGCACATCTCCCAAGTCCTGTAATAGAGCCCAACACAAACCTCCACAAATACAAAAAGGGAATGACTTCTGGCAGCCGAGAACTGCAATTCCTGCCTCTATACTGCCTCCCTCCCCTTTCCATAGAAAATTAAGTAAAATTACTCTGCTGTAATCAAAATGATTAGCTGCGCTTTAAAAGATACAGTCCTAGACAGACAAGCCAGCTGTAAATGCTCATGTGTCCAATGACTTCTTTCTGCTGAGTGTTTGGTGGGAGGAGATGAGGTTCCCACCCCAAAGCTGTTCTCTAGGAATCTGTTCTAAGGAAACAGATTATTGGGAAGCCAAAGACATTGGGAAGCCAAGTCACAGGAAAGCATTTTGGTAAGACCTGCTGCCAAAAAAGAGCAACTCGCTTCACAAACTGTGTTACCTTCTCTTGATGATCAGATTTCAGCTTGAGTGCCCATCATCATGAGATGCCAGACCTCAGGTTTAACCAATGTAACCTCTATTATAAACATCTAAAAGTACTGGGACTCCAACATGTACTGAGACATACAAATATCCTTAAAAAGAGTTTAAATCACAAGAGTAAAGAGACCAGAATATCACTTATCTTGATGGACCATTTTATAACACATTAAATATTTTTACTGTAAGGGTAAAAATTAAGTATGATACTGCACTTTATACCCATAACTCTTCCATGTATACAGAGGTTTATTGCAGGAAGCAAATCAGATGATACATGAGGAAAAGCAGAAGCAAAAATGTCCTGCTAATTCCAAAAAAATAACATGATGGGAAAGGCAAAACCAATCTTTTAGATAAGAAACGAGAGCTTTAGATTCCTTATAAAAGCCTATAATTGCCATTTCCAAAGTACAGTTAATTTGTAACATTTAAAATACAAGTTGTCATCAGCCTTAAATCTCAATTTCCACACTCAGCTGTACCTGGGAGGGCAGCAGGATGGGCTGAACACACAACCAAATCCTCCAGCACAACTGCTGAGCCTCCGCAGCCAAGCCAGAGAATCTGCTTATGTATTTTACAAATAACCAGATCCTTCCATAATCCAGGCTCTGAAAAATGTTTATCTCACTATGAGCTCAGTTATTCTTAAGTCCTTTCTGTGTTTTTTTTCTCTAGGATGCCTGATACACTGACCAATTTCATAAAAAGGATTGGCTGATGGGGGGGTCTGGATTCAGGACAAACAGAGTTGGCCTTTTTAGTGGACTCTTCCAGATGCTAATGGAAAAGAGATCTAAAACTCCCATTTTTGCCTATACCCTCAAACAAACCTGCCCAGGAAAGGCATTTCTTCCTACTACCTTCTCCTGCGGAGGCCTGGCTGTTACACAGAGTCTGAAACAGATACTGCTTTTGGTTCTCCAGATCCCCAACCCAAGCCTGATATACCAACCAAGATGGACAACATCACATGGATGCATCAACTTACCCAAGCTGCTCCCAGGTCTTTGGGTCCTGTAACAGGGAATCTCAACTTTCACTTGTCTCAACAAGTGTCTAGAGCCTGCACCATCTGCTCATCTTAGTGCACACACAGCTGCAGAACTGACCAGCCCCAAGGTACTGAATTACAGCAAGAATTACAGCAGGGGAAAGCTGGCATCCCAAACAAGAGCAAAGACACATGGAATCCCTAGTCTGTAGAGCACAAAACTTTGCCGCTCCAGGGCAACAAAAGGTGCTGACACCATTACTGATCCCTATTCTGCAAAGCCCTGAGCAATAAATTTAAACACTTTGAGTCTGTGCTTAAGCAATATATTTAAGTAGTTTTGTTAACACAACAGAGTTCGGGCTTGGCAAGACATAGTTTGTGTGCCTCTTAAACCTCCTCCTGATCCCATCTCCAGAAATACCAGCACCATTACATGCCTTCACTTAAATGTCCCAATAAATAAATTTTAAAATATTTATGGCAGACTTTTCCAAAAGCTGTATTGTACCAAACCCCAGGCCAAATGTACTCAGCCGTGCTCACAGACAAGGATATTTATTAACACACTTTTATCCTTGCAAGCAACAAAAGAGCTCAGTAATTCCAAACACAGGGCCAATACTAACGTATTTCCTGTGCAGTATTTTCTTCTGACTGTATTTCTAGCAAAATTGCAATTTCTTCTTGCATGTGGTAGCATGTTAACTATACCACAAAATATTGGGTGATAAAGCAGCTTGCAGAACTGTTCCCCAGTCAAAACTCACCCCTAGACACTGCCCTCTTGTTCAGCTGCTCTGCATCACCGCTAGCAAACTGCGAGCTCTGATCTCCAGCAGGTATTATCAGCACTACCCCATATATCAAACTCAGTGACGAAGTTGTCTCTATCCATAAAATTCTGAGAGTGCTCATATTCGAACCCAGAACATTGCTGACATCCAAAATACAACTATCAGCATGGAAAGTGAGCCAGTAGAAGGATGGCTCATCTCAGGAGAAGCAGCTGCAGGTGCAACTACTCTTTTCATTTGTTTTCTGCCTCTTCCAGAGGCAGAAAAATGGGATGAAAAAAGGCTTTCATAACTCTACTTTGCAAAAGCCATTAGTTATGTTTATGGGCTCACCTGGGGTCTATCTGAAGTAGGGCTGACTTAAATGGCAATTACAGGATAGTTCTGCAAATTAATAGAGTTAAGAGATGCAAGGAATTGACTTCTGAAGGAAGTCTCCTATCAACCTATTGAAGCTTCTCCCAGGTCTCTGCTACCACTGCACCTTCTGATGGTCTAGTCCCCTCCACTCTGAGCAGCTGCAGCCTTGACAGCCACCAGACAAAGCAACAGCTTAAAGCACAGCAGTTTCATTCCTACTGACTTTGGTCAGGACATCTGGTGCCAAATACCCAAAGTCTCCTGTTCAAAAGGCAGGCCCTGGCTTTCTTCACTATACCCTTCTATAACTCAGAGCACCAGCTTCACAGACACACTTTTAGGGCATGATTAGATCTTACTTTAGTACAACTGTACCAGGCTTAGGATCTTCCTAAGTTGTTCCTTTCAAAGAACAAAGTTGTATACTGCTTCATCCATGAAAAGGGGTGAAACCAAGATCATGCAAGAGCTCTGGCCTAGAAACACTGAGTGGTGTTGACCCCACACCAGTGGCCATGTGGACAGGGAGCTTCCCTCTTTGCTTCCTGGGAAAGGAAGGAACACCGCAACCCTCCCAGGACACCAACACATACATGGCAGGCTGAAGTCACCTGTCACTACAGCACACTGGTTTTATATTTAAACACGCCAGCTTCCTTAAACTCAAACAGAACACAAATATTTCCAGTTGTTCTGTGTAGGACTAGTGACATATAGGCAGCAAAGCTACTACATGCAGTCAGTTGGAAATCCAACATCTATTTACGTAAAAAATCCAACATCTACGTCCATTTATGCTATGTACAGATGGAAAGATATCCTTATGCAAAGAGCTGAATTACACAAACAAGGCAGTGGCTGAGAGGAGATGACAGACTTGGTGATGAAGACAGAACTCATCCCAGGAGTAATGTCCTGGCTTCTCAAATCCCACTCTCATGTTTATGTACTACTTTTCTTTCATGCAGACCAGAGTCAAGCATACAGACCCCAGCAGCAGTAGCATGCCACTGAAAGCCTAACAACTGACCCTTATAGTCAGCTTTATTTGAAAGCAAAAATTCTACCCCATATTTTACTGACCTAAAGACTTAAAGTTACTGGAAATCACCAAAGTAAAAAAACCCAAACATACTGAAGTTTTGGCTAAAAATGTGCACTTAGGAAAAGAGAAAATGGGGTGACCATGCCAGCACAAGCTTTTTCTCTTACCAGACTGACTTGCAGCACATGAGAAATAAAGAAGTTAAAGACAAATTTATGCCATTTATGTTTTTGCAAGTCACTCAGCTACCATCCAACAGGCACATCCTGTCGTGTCTGACAATTGACGCTTTTGTCTTTTCCCATCCCTGCACTACCACTGTTCTGATTATATCCAACACCCCCACAGAAAAAT
Source organism: Erpornis zantholeuca (assembly GCA_013400515.1). Taxonomy (NCBI): domain Eukaryota; kingdom Metazoa; phylum Chordata; class Aves; order Passeriformes; family Timaliidae; genus Erpornis; species Erpornis zantholeuca. The sequence continues at coordinate 145,476 of VZTN01001014.1, read as the reverse complement.
GAACAGCTCTGTAAAAGGCAGAAGCCACATAGCCATCTTCCTCCCTTTCTACAGTTGGTGAAATTAGTTCCAGGAGGAACAAAATCTCCTGCTCTTCTGGAAGTGTTGCAGGGACAGATCGCCCTCCCACCTAAGTCCTCCATGGGGAGGAGAACCCCCACAGCACCTTCACTATCAAGACAGTGAAGATAGGAAGGCGGATGGGACAGGAAACAAACAGGAACAGGAGCATACCAAACATTCACTCCAATGGGATCCAAGGAGGAGAAACCCAAAAACCACTCCCCCCACACCCAGAGAACCATGTTCCTCCAGGGGAAGAAAGAACCAAGAAGAAGAAGAAGATCTATTTACCTGCTACTAATTATTAAAGGGCACAAGCCACCATTACAAAGAAAAGGAAGTTTTCAGAAACTATATGCTCATAGACAGAAAAGCACCACTGTGTTAAATCCATCTCAGGATTGTGTTAAAGCGTAACAGCCATCCTGAATATTTCTACTGCTCCAGTGAAGGAATTTGCACTCCAAACCTGCAATTCCTAGAGAAAACAGAGACAGACTACTAATGGAATCAAGAGCAGATTAAGAACTGGCAAAAAATATGATAAAGTTAGTACCTGGCAGGTTTTGCTTAAGCAGGACAAGCTCATTCCAAATAACTTTCTCTGAACCCATGACAAAAAAAACTTGCAACCTCAGAATGGCTTGGGATTGCTCCAGGGACTAACTTTCCCACAGGCAAAAGGAAATGCTCTCCCCTCAGTTACCATGAAAAAGGAACTCTCAAAAGCAGCTTCTCTGGCTCTGACCAAGGAAACACTGTTTTTCTTAACAGGGGGGTTAAAATAGTTGCTTCCTCTGAACCCAAGGAAGGCTGAAGAAAATAATCAGTGGCAGAGGGTGTTTTAGTCACTTTATTTGGGTGTCTGCCAAAGCATCTTACAGTTCAAACAGCACTCTGAATGAGCAGATTGCCACTGCTGGGAGCCTTGCAATGTTTTAACTTAGCCAACAAAATGGAGTTATGGCAGAATTGATCTTGTAGCTACTTGGACCTCTAAGAGCATCAAAACTTCACAATTTACAGGAAATTAGGAGCATTTGCTACAAGGATCTCATGAAAGGCATACTCTTCTTCATGCCTTTATGGAGATATGCAAAATCATTTATCTCCCTCATAGCTGCATATATTGTTATATTACATGAAAAGTTTTGGCTCCTTCAGAGTTGGATAAGCAGCTGAGAAGCAAGAAGTAACGTGATTTGAGTCTCACCCCTAATGGATCTTATCATTTATAGGCCTCTAAACACTAATGATTTTTTTCAAGACTAAAAAAGAGGAGATTTCACTCAAAGCTGTATATAATCACTTAAATGGATTCTGTCTTTAAAAGCATGAACAGCTGAGAAAGAAGACTAAAGTCAGGGAAGAAGAAAAAAAATGTCCTAATTGCCACTTATTCAAATACATTATCTTATTATACGCATATATTCACTATCCACCCAGAGAGGGGAAGGGATGGAAAAGGCAAAAGCAAATTAAGTGTTTAAACTTTCTATTTCCACAAAGCCCAGCCCAGTCAAGGTTCAACACAGGTCCCACCCAATGAAAACATATTAAAGGAATTCTACATTGGCTGTTTACATCAGCAATATGAACTTAAATGCAAAAGAATAGATTGCACTGGCTTCTTAGTCTCACATTAGCAAATGCAATTATCTTTCATTAATTTTACAGAGTGTTCACACTAGAAATTAAATCACTTTTTCATGTCTAAGAAAATCTTTACTGTGTTAATTACTCATAAATACCAAAGTCTCCTACTTATTACTCATCACAAATGTGATTCGTTTCAATAACACCTGAATAATTAGGTGCAACCCTATTAGTCCCAGAACACAATGTACAATTGCTAGCATCAGCAAGTCAATCACAAACAGTAATATATGCTTGCTAGCTGCCAAGGAAGAAGAAAAGGAAAAAGAGGAAGGCAGGAATGGCACTACCCCCCCACCCCAGTCACTGTGCTGCCTCCATCATCCCATAGAAAACAAGCGTCCCACATCTCCTGTCCTGATCAGCTTTGCTTCCATCCAAGATGCTGCAGACTCAGGCACTGCTCAGGCAATCATTCCATCCCCAAACTGGGAGCCAGGAACCAGGCTCCTGAGAGATGAAGGCAGCAGGTGGGGATGCTCCATTGCTTTGCTTCCCTGCATATTTACATCTGGGCAGGCAGCTATCCAGCAATGGGAATTAACTGACTGAGAAGGGAGAGGGAGATTAATGCTCATGAGTACGTAAGGAGCCTACAAGGGTAATTCCAAAAAATGGCTGAGGGCTGCTCACCCACAGTAATCCCTTCAGAGTGAAACAAAGCCCAGGCACCATTGCTGCAGCAAAGTGGTGAAACAAGGAGTTACCCAAAGTTTTGCGCCCTGGCCGCTTGGCCATTCAGCAGTTCGAGCCTTTCGGGAGGAGAAGAGATGGCTGAAACGTTACTGAAGGAACAAAATAAGATGAATATGTTGGAGTTATAAGTTTTTGGATTATTTCTTCAGTAATTAAAAAAAAAAACCCAAACCTGGCCACATAATCAAAATTGCTTAGATTGCACCAAATCACAAATACTTTTTTTTCCCCCCAATAATAATGTCAAGAAAACCTTTGACACGGGGTTCATTTGACATGGGTTCTAGCCAGCCCAGTGATCCTGCCCTTGGCATGGCTCCCAGAGGCATCCTGGACCCCACACTGCACTTCCCAAAGCCTATGTCTTCTCAGAAAGACACATTCCAACATCCCATTTTCAGCCACATATTAATTATTTTTGCTTTCTAGCAAGTTACGTGAGCTAATTTGGGCCAATGCCATACAAAAATGCTGCCTTTATTATTACAGTTGTGGAGAAAGTAAATTATTGCAAGGGATTGCACACAGAGGCCTAATCCATTTGAGGTAAATCAATGCATTGCACATTTAAATTGCTCTGCTTTCCTTCAGAAAAGTATATTGAAGTGATTCATTAGGCAATGAACTGTTCACAGAAACAGACCAATTCTCTTAAGGCATGCCAGTGTATCTCTGCTAGTTAAATTTAAAAAGCAATCAAATCTACTAATAAGTCCTTTTTAGCGACATTTACATCAGTAGAGAACATGATTCCTGACAATTCAGATTAAATAAATGAAGCACAAATTAATCTCAGTTCATATGACTCAGAACCAATGCTCGACTTGTTAAAAATCTGTCTTTTAATAAAAATAACTTATCGGTAATGCCTGACTTCCAAGCACCTTTGCTAACCTTTATAAAGTTATCAAGAGGTATCACAAGGCACAAGCTATGTTAATACAGCTGAACCATTTATTTATAGTTTAATTTAAATATTTATAAATTCTAAAAGAAAAATTAGCAGAAAGGTACCTTTTTAATAAAAAGTAATCACATCTTAGTACAACAGCACCATGCCACAGCGTTCAAATTCCCACTCTCTTCTTTAGGGAGGACCAACTCAGATAATACATGGAATAAACAATTCAAGGTGTGCACCTTGAACACCTGTGCCTCATCTCTTGCTCTACTGCAATCACTGGGGTTTATTTCTGCAACAATTAATGCCTTCTCTCTACCCACAAAAAATTCTCCGTATTTAAAGTAAAAGGCAGTAGGAAACGTATACTTTTAAATAATTAAAAGTCAATTTGCACTTTAATAAAAAGACTTAGAGGAGAACTGAAGAGACCTAATACAGAAAATGATTTTTTAATCCCTTTAAGATGTCCAACACTTTATCTGCAAAACCAGCATTACCAATTCAGAGAGCTTTACAAGTCCTATAGCCCAAACACAAAAAACCCACGAACTTAAGTTTACAACCAAGTCTTTCAAGGTTAGGCCTTGTAATGGGATTATGTGAAGGAAACACTCGTACTTATGAAAATAATTCCTTGCCCTTCCCCTCAAAACCCCTTTTTCACTCTGGAGGCTGGTCCACTGCTCCTACTGCTTTGGTCCCACCAAGCGCCATGCAGGAAAATTCAGCTGCTGCAGGTGCACATTTCTGGGTGGCAAGATAATATTCACTGCAAATCCCATCCTGGAGCCACCAGGCCGAAACAAGCAGGGTCATTAGGAAATCTCACTGATAAGTGAAGCGGCTCAGAGCCACTCAGGCCTGGCAGCATCTCTGCAAAAGCTCTGAGTTTTGGCTGGGTTTTCTTTTTGGTTTGGTGTTTTTGGTGGTGGGTTTTTTTGTGTTTTTTGTTTTTGGGGTTTGTTTTTTGCTTTTTAATTGTTGCCCAGTTTTTCCTGGGGAGTTTCAGTGATGCATATTTCAAGGGCTGGCAGGCACCCTCTTGGTGCTCTGTCCAGAACCCAAGTTACAGCAGGTCACCCCATCTGCTCACTCACAGCCTCGCTGGTTCCCTCTCTCCCTGAACAGCCCCCCAGGCTTCACACCCAAAGCAGCAGCACTGGGGGACTCTATCCTTGGAAATGGTGTCTGCTCCACCAGCTCCAGAGGTTTTAGATTGTCTGCCTCCTGCCACAGCCTGCATTATCCACCCAAAGTGTTGGGGTGCCATGGGACCCTAAAGCATCTCTTCTGCCTACAAGGGGTTTAGTGCTGATTTATGGGGCTTAACTATTCCCCAGATTCCACCACTACAGGTGAAACACAGAGATCATCCACTTGCACAGCCATATATCACCTCTGCAAGGAGGAGAAGCACACTCAACAGCTGTTAAGAATCAAATCCTACAAATTACGTTTCTCTCCCTGGCAGTGCTACATTACTGTTTTCCCCCTCCACACCAAAGTAGTTTACTGGGAAACTGTTATCAACATCTTTGTAGCTACGTACACAGAGCACCATGAGGAAAACTCAGTGTGGGGAAAACGAAACTAACCTCACCTCAGTCAGACCCAGTACTGCAGACCTCAGAGTAGATGACTCCACATTTTCAAGAGCATGTGGATTAATCTATTCAGTCAAAAGAGACACACAGTAAATGTTTCCAATTTTAATGCACCTTTTTTTTCAGATTTTTGTAAGACTCAGCTTGGAAGGGCTTCACTAACACACAGGGACAAGTTAAGAACACACATGCATCGCCAGTGGCTTCTTCCCCACATCACAACAACCTGCTACCAACATCAGGCCTCCCAAAAGTCAGCAGGCACCAATCTGGTCCAACAGGCTTGTACCAGCAGCATGAAGCTTCTTCCAATCTCAGACTTTCTGGCTCCAGAGGCAGTTCTACAAGCTCATTCTCCTCTCAATGGGGAACATATCCTTCCTTTAATGCTACCCAGGAGGAACATCAAATACAGCCCGACCTTTAACCACAACCACATCTCTCACCCAATGAGAGGACAAAGCCATGACACCTGTGTTTGCTTCCATGGCTCATTACATTTTCCTGTCTAACCTCAAGGCCTTTTGTTTCTTGCAATGGTGCCACTGGATTTACTGCTACAGACAACTTCAGTAGACACTTCCCATAATAATTAGCCAGAGTTGAGAGAAATCTCAGTACTGTGTTGCACATTTACTTTGGATGGTGCCTCCGTTCAGTGTGCCAAAAGCTTTGAGGCTCCCACAATCAACCAAGTGACCCAAGTAGTCAGTCACTCATTACTAGGAAAAGGCACATTTCTCCCTTCTCACCACTGGTGTCAGGAATCTGAGACAATCACCTGCCACCACAATCAGCCCATTCCACCCATCTCCCAAGTGCCAAATCCAGAGCACTGAAAGCATCAACTTTGCCTGTACCTTCCCCCTTCCCTCTCCTGTGATTTCTGGTTGCTGCAGCGGTGAGCAGGGCGGATGGGACAGAAAACAAACAGGAACGGGAGCATACCGAACATTCACTCCAATGGGATCCAAGGAGGAGAAACCCAAAAACCACTCCCCCCACACCCAGAGAACCATGTTCCTCCAGGGGAAGAAAGAACCAAAGAAGAAGAAGAAGATCTATTTACCTGCTTACTAATTATTAAGGGGCACAAGCCACCATTACAAAGGAAAGGAAGTTTTCAGAAACTATATACTCATAGACAGGAAAGCACCACTGTGTTAAATCCATCTCAGGATTGTGTTAAAGTGTAACAGCCATCCTGAATATTTCTACTGCTCCAGTGAAGGAATCTGCACTCCAAACCTGCAATTCCCATGGAAAACAGAGGCAGACTACTAACGGAATCAAGAGCAGATACTGCAGGATGCCTGCTGCAGGCAGCAATGTTCTTCATGTGTACACCCTCCAGGCTGATCCCATCAGATCCTACCACAGAGATGCTCTGTACCTGGTGCTGAGCATTGCATAGTCCAGAACAGAGTTTTCTCCTGACTAATAAAGACTCAACTTTTAAACAAAACAAAAGGCCCCTAGAAACCAGCCCAGGTAACCAGCTTGTAATCTGACAAGTAGACTTGCCGTGTGTGAAAAGACAAACATCTTTGCAAAGTAATCACACATAGGTGCATGCTAAAATGTTTGATGGAACATTTGGATATTTCCAGACAAGGCTACACAGCCCCAAGACAGTAACTACAGACTGCTTTATGCAGCTGCCAAGGAGTTCAAATCACTCTTACAACAGGCCTCACTTTTCATCATATCAACTATAAATGCAGGAATTCCCACTCTTATCAAGCGAAGGTTCACTTGAGAAAACTCTTCCTTGTTCCAGATTGAATCCTTCTCCCTGACCTTATGATGCTTCCCAAATGGGCCTTGCATTCCTCCAAGTTGCTTTCCCTTCTCTCAGGATTTGCACACCAGTGCCATGACTTCCTTCCCTTCCCACCAGCACACATGACTCAGGATGGTCAGGCCTCCCCCTAAAAACCTCAGCTCAGGAATAGCCAGGCTAGCCCCACTTGGAGCCAGCACAGCTTCCCTGCTTAGACACCTTCATCCCACATCTACTGCTGCTCTGAATTTCTGTCTATTATTGGCAGCAGGTAGAGGTGCTAACTAACGAGTTGTCAACTGAATGCTGCTTAATTGAGAACACGAAGTAAAATTAAAGACAAGGTATTAAAATGGGCAGAAAGACTTGAAAGGACTATTGTTCATTTAAGAACTTCTCTTCCTGTATTTTTTAAACATTTAGAAGCTGCAGTCCAAATAACTGCTTGTCAAGACATTTTTCTTGAGAATAACTGTAGCTATTCAGCAAGCAGTGTAAAAGTATAATATAATTTCAAAGGCTTTGAGAGAGTAGACCTCTACCTAACACAAAATCATCACAGCTTCATTTTCCTCCCTCTCTCCTGGCTTCAATCCCAAGTCACATGTCCTAGCGACCTCTCAGAAGTCAGCTGTGACAACATACATTGTTTGCAGGATCAGGAAACATCGCTCTGAACTCCTGAGCAGGTACATGTACCACTTCCATTCCAACTCAGGAAAGCATGTCTGGTATCCAACAAAGGAAAAAAAAAAATACAAAGCCAAAAGCTGCAGACAAAATCCCAGCCTGACGTTCCCTTCCCCCTGAGGTGGTGGGTTCAGGACAAGGAGCCTCACATTTTCTGAAGGGCACAGCTAAGACCAAGCACAGACAGACGTGTCTCTGGGAAAATCTCTGACCCACAGCTACAGCTTTGCAGGCCAGGCCCATCTCCGGAGAAAGAGAAACATGTATCACTGGAAGCTGTACAGAGAAACAGACCACGTGTTATGCCATTTCCATTTCTGCTGACAAACAACATGTTTATAGGACAGGTAAAATAAACTATGTAGCCTGCAAGGCTCAGCAGCCTGAAAGTGGGAAGCTAATACCCCCAGTGGGCAAGGAATTCATCTGGATGTTAGCAAATGGGATGCCACAAAAATTAGACAATTAAAATTTAAAGCAGTAGGGAAGACAAAAGAGCAGGAATCATAATAGCCAAGTCTGATGAGGAGCTGCTCCTTGGGTACAAGAATATAATGATGCTAAGCATTTTTCTACTAGATGGCAGTGTAGTGTCACACTATATAAAAGGAATTCCAGAAAGAAATTGCTTTGTATTTCAAGTGAATCTGTGCTTAGACTTAAGATTGCATAATATATAACAGTAGCTTCTTTGTAAAGGGACCTGCCATTAGTCTCACAGTGCAATAGGAGTGATACTCTAGTTTCTAATTTCCCACAAAAGAAGGGGAAAAGACACCAAACCCCTGAGCAGTTCTGCTACACGGTACAGCTGCATGCACAGCCACAGACAAGCTCCTGAGTCTGTTACAACAGAAGGTAGGCTCTGATCAAAGAGCTCTGGGAGCACAGGAGGCAGGTCCTCACTGCTCAGGGGGAAAAGCCAGCTTCTGAAAGGCAGGGGCAGCTTTTAGGCAATCCCCTTGCTATGGTTAGTGGGGTTTTGGCAACTTCAAAGGAAGGTCCAGGGATGAAGAGAGAGCAGTGCCACTAAAATTCAAAATGCAAACACAAAATAATCAAGGTAAGGGCTGAAGAACAATGCAAATATTTACAGGTAACTCAGCCGTTATAACGGTAACCTCTACTTTGCAAGGTCGGCATCCACATAAGCCAAACTTCAGGGACCAAGAAGATACGGTGGCTCACCAGCACTTCCAAAATCAACACTTGGTGTACACAGGAGCTACAGGAACTCTGTACAGCCAAAGATGGAAAAGCTCTGGGGATAGCTCACAGGCAGCCAAAGCACTCCCTCTGCTGCGAGAGTCGCTCCAGGGGTCTCCGAGCAGTGGGGCTGCTAGGCCTGTTCCTCTGTCACTGGGCTCATCACCCCCGGGCTCTCCCCACCAGCGGTCAAAATCGCGACAGCCGGCGGAACATCACTTTCATCCCCTCCCGGCCGGCGGAGCGGGGCAGGTTTTGCTCGCTCTGCAGAGCTCGGGGCACCTGCACCCAGCGCGGTGGCCCCGAGCCGGTGCCACCCGCTCCATGCCGGGATGCTCGGGTCACACAGCGCTCCCCGCTCCCTCCTCCTCCCACCGCTGCAGCATCCCCGCCACGGCTGCGCCCCGCGGACGATCGCCCATCCCGCCGCCGCCGCAGACCGGCGAGGGACCGGGGTCCACGGGGAGCCCCCGGGGCGCGGCCTCACCTGGAGGGCCGGAGCCGCTCCTCCTTCTTGCTGTCCACCACGGAGGGCACGCAGTTGGTGAGCTCGGTCCAGTCGGCGTGCAGCCCGCAGCTCCAGCCGGTGGAGAAGCGGGAGAAAAGCCAGGTCTCCCGCTTGCCGGGCCGGTGGCAGGTGCACTTCTTCTGCCCAGCGCGGCACTCGCAAGGCTGCTCCAACTGGATGTTGCGGACCAGGTGCCGCCCGAAGGTGGTGCCGCCCGTCT
>VZTN01001014.1:106997-135359 GCA_013400515.1 Erpornis zantholeuca | reverse complement strand
CGCACCGAGTGTGCTCTGAGCGTGGCCGGCCCGAGGCGCACCGGGGTGCTCCGTCCCCCCGTGCCCGTGCCGGAGCGGGTGGGGGCCTGAGGAGCGTCGCATCCTCGTCAGTGCGTGCGTGGCCCTGTGCCCATCCTGCCCGCCCCAGTGCCCGCTGGCAGCACGTGGCGCAGGGCGGAGGCTGCTGTTCCACAGGGAACATCCCAGTTCATGGCAGTGGCACGTCTGCGGTGTCTCCGTCCCACCCGTCCATCACACACACTCCCATCGCTGGGCACCGAGCTGTCCACTCTTTCTCTCCACACCTTACACTAACACCCAGTGTTTTGGTTTTGTTTTGGGGGTTTTGAGGTGAGGAGGTAGTGCATCAACTGTTTTTCTTGATGCCTCAAGTGGTTTCTGTTGATTCAGGTAGCAAGTACCTGCGGTATCTCTGTCAGCGTGTGTCAAAACCTCTCTGCACAACGAGAGTATTCTGTAAATAAAGCAACAAGGACTCCGTGGATTTATCTCTGATTACAGTCCTGTCTATTTATATGCAAATTATGTTTAGCGCTCCAGCTGCTGGCGGCTGTTCAATGAGGCCTGTGGGTGGGAGCACATGGGTGTTCACCCAGTGCCATTCCACAGGGACACCCACCTGCCACGTGCTGAGACCTGGCACAACATAGCCAGTGAGCCCGAGGCTTTCCCTCTTGGTGCAACTGATGTTGTGGCAATTGATGCCTGTGAGAACTGCAGCTTTGCAAGAAAAAAACAATTTAAAAATAGATTTCTGGCTAAAGGAGGTTGTCACCCCATGCCCAGGGTCCTGTCCTTCATGGAAAAGCGGCCCGGGGCAGGACCAAGGGTTTGGCCAGCCCCAGCACATTTGACTGATGTGCTCCGATATTTAACTGATGTTCCACAGAGGTGTTGCGTTTCAGGAACCCTAGTCTCAGGTAGGGCTGGAAATGTCGGAGCTTCTCCTTCCCCTCCCCACTGCAGCACCTCAGCTTTTGCTTCCCTGTCCCTTGCGATACCTGTGTTTCTCTGCCTGGCCAATCAGCCTGGAGCAGAATTTTCTAATATGCACAGCAGATGGCAAAGAAAATAATGTGTAAACACTCTCCCAGACCTTTATTTGTCATAAAAAGAAAAAAATTGACTGGCGTCATTTTTCCCTCCCCTCAAGCAATTCTCTCTAAATAATTTCAGCAGGTACATGTGGAGTTTGGAGGTGATGTCTGTATGGTTTTCATCCTTGAGCAACCTCTCCCGTCTTTCCTATTTTTTCCAGTTGTCAATAATATTTTGAAAACATTTACACTCACAATAATAGGCAATTTTATCACAAAGATTCTAGGCATGAGAACTACTGAGTTAATTTTCTTCCGTTTGGATCTCCAAAATGAATGAATTGCACCATTTAATGAAAACTTTGTGTCTGAAATTCAAGCCTTAAAATTATAAAGATATCTCTGTGCTTTATATCCATCACTCTCTCACAGCCGCTCATATAAAAAGAAATACGTTTGCCTCCAGTTTTATTTATTTTACATTATGAAATAACAAAGATGTGTGGTGGGTTAAAACCAATCCTGAATCCTAATACCTGGGAATTAAATGGTGAGAATAACAATGGCCTAATGTCTACACTAAATTAATATATACTGTAAAAGATATGATGCATACTGGGTTGCTGTTCCCAGCAGAGCCATTATTCTGGAATGGGCTAAACAAACAACGATCATCCTTTCAGTAATGATGGTCTCCAGTCTGCTACCTTCTCACTCATAGTATGTAAGTGATAAGTGATAAAGTCTCAAGCTTTGATACAGGGACCCAAAACATTTGCTTAGGCGCTAAAGAAATGAAACTCACCCTGAACTAGATAAAAGTAGGACAGAGCAGAGCTGTTAAGGTTTCACAACATGGACAAGATTCGATGGCTGGCAGTGAAGCAGGTTAAAGTTAAGAGATCAAGAAAAACACGGAGTGCCTAGTCACATCAGTGAAAAAAATCTCCACCTCCTTCTCCACACACAGCATCCCCAGAGACCCCAAACACATGATCCCTTTTCCCACTCCCCACACACAACCCTTTTCTGCTGGCACAAGGGTTCTCCTCACCCCATGTCTCAGTGCATGGTCATGTCCAGATGAGGACATGGGTATGGCCTCTGCTCCTCTTCTTTCCCACCTACAAGTGTCCTCTGGCACTGGCTGGTTCCTTATGCACCCACCCTGTCAGCAGCTACCTCCTTCCAGTACAGCAGGGCCAAGCTGAGTTGGTGAAGGATCTCATGCCGGGCTGACCCTCTCTTACCCATGGGAACATTCAGAAAATCAGGTTTTTGTATGCAAAGGCACTGTCTGTTTGCCCAGAGACAGATCAATAAAACACCTTGTGCCTCAAGCCCTAAATTGATCTACACTGATTTAGGAAACTGTTAGCTCAACAGTCGGGGCTGATCATCACATTCCTGTGTACTTGCTGAAAACCTTTGTTTCCACAACATCTGAATTTCACCTCTTCTTTTGGCTGGCAGATGGTGACTGCTTGGCTCCAACAAAAAGAAAATACACATCAGCTTTGAGATAAGCAGGCTCTTGGTGTGTAAAACAGAGCTTTACTAGGCATCAAGGGCCTCCAGATAGTTGAAAGGAGCAAGGTTTCATATCAGTTCAGCCTGAGCAGGTCCCAGTATCCACTGTTTGGCACAGGTAAGGGCAGGAATGCAGCCAGCTTGAACCCCCTAGGCAGGGAGGCAGGACTGGGCTGTGGCAGCCTTGGCCAGGGCTGGGGTAATCCCAACTGCTGAGGCATCCACAGCTGGCTGGGAGGATGAAGTATTTTTCAGATGACAGGGGAAACCTTATTTGCACAATGGCACAATTAGAATAACTTGATTAAAAGAAATGCAAACCAGCCATTAAGTTTGCTTTATCTCCTTGTAATATGATTCATCTTATAGTACCTGTGCAGGAAGGAGGAGAAAATAGATGAAATAAGTACAGAAAAGCCTCCTGTGTCATGAAAATAGCATATTTATTAAAATAACAAACACAATCATCACCAGCCCAACTGCTGCAGCTTTCCTTTATGGAATTGTGTATCTTTTCTGAATAGCTAATTGCTATTAATCAATTATTAGCAAACCTGATTGCTAAACAGGTTTGTGGCCAGGGTGTTCAAAACCACTTTTCCCATCATTTGTCCTCAAAGCGATGAAGCGGATGCTCCAGCCTTGTTCCGACTGCCCCAAAAGGACCTCTCCCCCACCATTTCCGTAAGATGTGCAAACCAACAACTTTGATTTTTGATTTTACTTCTCCTTTGAGACTGGGTAAAACTGAATTATGGAGTCAAAAGGTATCACCAGGAAACAGCGTTGAAGACACCACTCTGCTCCCTGAGGAAATAAGTCTTAAAATGAGTGGAAAAGCACAGAGCAATTATATGGTCATTGCATGGGAGGAGGAGCAAGGCCAAGAGCAAGGAAGCATCTGGGAAAGGACCAAAGAAATGCTGCGGTAGGAGAGAGATGGAAACCCTGCTAGCGCCTCATAGAATAAGGCTCTTATCTAGAAAAAAAGGTATGCAAATGAGCGAAGACATGGAGCAGTGGGGTGATGAGGAAAACTAATTAGAAAATGAGGCTTGATTATTCATGGACTTGACATAACAGAGAGCAGCTAATCAAAGGAATAATACAAGTTTGCATAATCTTTGTGATATGGGCATCAAAACCTTGCTTCTTGTCACTATGGCATCACTGCTGCTCATTCCAAAAACCAAGCACACTTGATGCAAGTGTAACATCTTGCTCCACATTAGGAAATGGGTCCTGGAAAGGCTGAGGTGTTCCAAAAGAGCGCTGTTTTTTCCAGCTATTGAACTGACCTTGCATTTATCTCTACTTATAGATCTTGCCTCCCTGAATACAAACATTGCCCAAAGCTCTTTGGGTGTCTAGGAAACTGGGCAGCTTTTAAAAGCTTGAGCCAAAGACCTGGATACTCAAGGTACCCACCTTGTAAGATAATTGCAAAATAATCCCTTACAGTTTCACTTTGCTTCAGACTGATTGCTAAATAAACCTTGTCTAAATGCCACATGGGAGGCTGGACTTGGTAGGAGGCATTTGCACAGAACTTGCTGGGTGCAGGAAACTTTCAGGAGTTTCTTCCCAACACGTGGCATCAGAAACCTTCTATCCAGGCTGCTCACTGCAGCAAATCTTGGATTTGCACCATCACTTGGAGCCAGACAAAAGGCAGGCTAGCTTTCAAGTTACAAGATATCAGCAGTATTTCCATTCACACATAGGTTTTGGTCCTGTGAAAGGTTTTAAAGGAGGACCCGATGTGGGACTGACACCTGGACATGTACCAAGTGTCTGGGCAACAGTTGGAGAGTGAATAAACGATACTGCCCCATCACCACTGATTCTTTCTCAGCATGAAACTGTCTGAGAAACTGCTGAAACATCAAATTCCTTTTTGATGAGGACAGCCTGGGACAACTCCAGGCAATAGGATCCATGGGGATGAAAGGGCTCTTTCAAGTATGCCTCTGAATCAGTGCGAAAAGGGAGAAGTCGGGATCTTTCCTGCCACTGTTTGCTTGTCTGGATAATTACAGTGATGGGTATATTAATACCATCTGGCATTAGATCCAAAGAGCAACCAGGCATTGAAAGAAACTACTGGTGAGATGCGTGAAGAACCCTTTTGGAGGTGCTTATGAGCAGATTAGGAGGAATTAGAAAGGGTGTGAGCCAACAAAGCCCAGGGCTGTAAACCATATGGTCCAAGGGACATTTTGTGTCCACTTTGAAGATATATAATGCAAAACTGGTGTATCTGATCTAGTTTAGGGAGAAACCTGCAGTATTTGCCTGATTAAGGTAGGTAAAAGACTAAGATAATATACAGTGGTCTTCAACAGTGGTTTTATACTGAAGAAAAAGGCTGTTAAAGGACTCATACGAATATTTGTTGAATCTTCCTAAAATCCTGGGGGAAATAATTTCACATGGCCCTGAAAGAACAGTGAGAAAAGACATAATATCACAATTCACACTGTCTCAATAGGTAGTCCTGTGTGGAGTGAAAGCAGTGGGATTTGGTCTAAAAGCATTCAAGACATCTCTCTTGACAGTGAAATGATTCCAGTTTTACAACACTACTTTTGATATATATTTAGTTAAACTGGTACCACCTTTTGCCCAGACACTCTTCAATCCTAGAGTAGTTAGTATCAATTTAACTTAATTTGGTGTCATTCTGTGTACAGACTGCATCTTGAATGCTGTATAAATATTTGTTTGTTGAAATTGATGTTGAATTTGGGCAACAGAGTGTTGTGGAATTAACCTATGTGACAGAGGATCAGATGCAGGAGCAAAAAAAAAAATCTCAGGAAGAGGCTTTAAATTTCACATGACTTCATGTAATTACCTAGTTTTTTTAAAATTAACAGAAGAATAAATGAAGGTGAAGCAAAAAGAATCTCAAGCATTACCAAATGATAATATTAAAAGAAGCTTTGAGGACATCTTCTTCCAGCAGCAGGGCTGATGAATCTTCAGGGAGTGATCCCATAGACCAGAGAAACAAAGAAATACTTGTTTCACTGTGAGGTTTTGCAACTGCAGATTTACCAGGAAAAGCAAATAAATAATTCGCAGTTTCTGAAGATATGAAGATAAATTTTCTTTTACTTCAAATCTAGTTCTGCCAGCTGCTAAAGGCCTATAGCGAACATCCCCCTACAAAATAGAAAATAAGGGACAAAGCAGGAGTTTCACGTTCCAGTTATGTGCAAAAAGACTCCTAAAAAAGAAAAAGCTCCTTTTCCTCTGTAGTCCTCTCCATACACACACACACACAGCTGCCATGAATCTACAGGAAAACAGAGTATTTGTGATATATTATGCTGAAACTTCTGGAAAAGAAAACAAAAACATAATCAAACACTTAAAATTTCACCACAATGCAATTCAGTAGAAAATCTCCAGCTAGACTGGATGTAAATAACAGATATTGAATACAGCAATTTCTTGTGGTTTCCCAAAACCACTCAGGGTTCATAGCATTACAGCACTTTGCAATAACTCACAGCAAACTGGGAAAGTGTGAATTTATACCTCCTGATGTTAAATTTTACCACCTTGACCTGGGCCAGCTTTCCCCAGGCATCCCCGGGCCAGCCCTGTGTTTGCCTTACTACAGGCTGCCCTTGGAATCCCTCTTTCCAGAGATGCTCCCAGTCCTGCATGTGCCTGTGCGGCCACTTCACTGGATCAAAATAGTAGCAGCTATTTTAATCTGCTGCTGGAATACATCTGAAGAAATTCCTTGCAATCCCTTACTTTTGTTCCCAGCTGACACAGAGCCACGTGGCAGAGACTGCCTGTGCAGATTGTGTCCCCTGGCCAGATCCTTCCTTTGCCTTGGACAAGAGATGGATGTGGGGTACCTGCTACACGCTGTGAGCACCACTCCACCCAGTGAGGACTGAGCAGCACAGGCTGCTCATCCTGGTCTCAGCCTCCCGCTCAGTGCTTTGGGAATGCTGAATCCATGGAAAGGATGGCTGGGGATCAGCAGCAAGCCCACCACAGCCTCAACATCCCCTCGTCTGTCTGATGCCAGTGTGAGTTCTTCATCCCCCAGGCTGAGGACTGCATAGTCAAACACTTTCTATGTGTACTATAGCATCTAGTCCAAAACTGCTTAAATGACAGAAGCCAGCAGATGACCTCCTCTGTGTCTTGAACCTTTGCTAACTACTCATTGATATAATCAGAATTAAGTGGGCAGAGGAGAGAGGGTCAATGCTTTGTTTCCTGCCCTGTCACAGGGACAGGGTCCACTGCTGTGAGTGTAGACTGTTACTCACAGATGTGCACTAGGTTACTGTGCAAGAATTACCTGTCCAAAGAGATGATGAAGAGATTATATTATTATAATGCATGGGGCTGGTTCCAATAATTTTCTTGCTTATCTTTCTCTACTAAAGATAAGCAACATATAATGCCGGCCCTGCACTCTAAGGGGTGGAGGACAGCATCTCTCAGTATCCACATTTAGGAGATTCCCTACAAGAATATGTGTCCTCCTACTGCACAGAGCTTTTATGGACTTGCCTAGGTCCCAAGTGACATAAGAGTTTTCCAAGAGATCCCTCTAACTCTGAATTTTTCAGAGACTCAGGATAAATTAATCTGGCTGTGACACTATGCAGAACACAGTAACAACCAGAAGAAAAATAACTTACCAAAAATATTATTTCTTTCATGCAAAGAATCAAACTTTAAATGATTCCATCTGTCACTTTCATCTGTACCCTGTTTCATTGTCTGGATTTTGCTCATTAAGATAAATTTCAAGCCAGCAGATAATTTTTACCTTCAGGGCTTTGATGAAATGTAGTATTTGGTACTTCCTCCCCTCCTCCATTTTTGACAGCCATGTTTCTCTCTTATGCTGCTTTGCAATTGTATGGAATGGCTTTGACCTTCCAAAAGGGAAACACACTACAGCCAAATTCCTCCTCCTTTCCCCAGGAGCTAGGAGCTGGCCAAACCCTTCCAATAAGTTTCCCACTCGACCTTGCATCATAAAACCGTCTTTTCTTTGTTATACCATCTCCTCAAAATTTCCTTAGCAAACCTCTAAACCTTTCAAGAGGTGGGCTGGAGAGCTTCTATGCTGTGCAAATGTTTGTTTCTTCCCTGAAAAAGACATAAAAGCAATTTGTTGGATTCCCTACCTTATAACCAAACACAACTGTGCACTCTGCGTCTTACAGCTCCCCGTGCTTTCAGCCCCCATGACTTATTTTACTGTAAGTGTTAATTATACATTGGAGTGGTTTCATGAGGGATGTGATAAACCATCTGCCTCTTAAAGTCTTTAAATCAAGGCTGAGTGTTTTCAGTGGGGTCCTGGTCCATGCCTGGAGCACACAGAGGCTCCCAGTTCGTTTAAAGGAGGGTACATAACCACATGGTCATGGTCAGCCATGGTATTGAGGAATTAGGGGATGGGCAGGATGGCCTTTGTCATGCAGAATGTGAGATTAGTTGGACTTAATGGTTGGACTTAATTTGGCCTTTAAATCTATGAACAGGAAAAGGAAAGAGGAAAAAGAAAACAAAAACCAACAAAAGTCCCTATTATAACCAGCATGTTTCTGCTGTAAGCAGAGCCAGATGGACTGCAGGCAGCTGGAGCTAGAAATGAGTGCTGGGCATGCCTGTGCACTGCCCCTGCTCCCAGAGCTCCCCAAGTTCTACCAAGCTCCCCAAACAGGTTCTTGCAAGCAAAGCCAGAAGCCCAAGCCCACTGGGATTTGCTGACCTCTTGTAAGCACACACAATGCTCAAATGATTTTCAATTTCTTTCCCCCCTTGAGGACATTTTATGCATTCAAGAACTAGAAACCCACTGCTTTTTCTATTTCTAAATTAAGCTAATTAAAATTTTAATCTGGTGGACATTATCTTATTGCATAATTAGAAGAGCTTATATTGCAGTGGTTTAGTTAGTACCAATCCTTTTTGCTTTAAATTGAGTTTCATTAATTGAACAGAGCTTAGCTAGGTGCTTATAAAGTACTAAGCCAACTATCTGTTCTTAACAAAATATTCAATTCTCCCTTTCAGCTATACCTGCTCTGACCCTGCAAGCTTTATGCTATAATAGTTTTTCTTTAGTGAAGGATGGGCTATTACACCCATGATCCACATGGGAATTTCAGGGACCATAGGCACCCTCACAGACACCATTGTAGACTGACTTCACAGAGCAAACACAAAGGTTCCTTGCTGGAAAAAGGCAAATCCAAACCCTACCCACTGACTTGCTGATATCATCTGCTTAACCATGGGTTATTACATAATTAATTACTCCCAGTTCACTATTAAGTCCCAAAGAACCTTTTTATAGACTAGATTGGTATTACTCTGCCATACATTTAAAAGAGATTATTGTTAACTTATTTAGTTTGTCTGCATACCTAAAACTCAGCTAGGCCCTCTATTGTGTTACCTGCTGCCATTTCAGACGTGTAGGCCTTCCAAACTCCCACAGAAATACAAAGGGATTAAACTCATCCACAGAGATATAAAACAATTTAAGAAGTTGCTTTTCAACACTTCCCACAGGACCCTGTGCAGAGTAGGACCTGGGATCCAGCAGAACCCTTCCTGCTGGTTATCCATCCCACCAGGAGTCAACTTCCCTCCAGGACTTTCCACCCAGTGCTTTCCAAAGACACTAAATTTCCTGAAAGTGTAAATAACGTGTTAAACCACAATTTATCTACTCTCAGGGCTAAGGCACCCGAATCAGTGAATGTAAATCACTCAGAATATTTATGTTGTACTGACATATTTCCATTCTAAAATAGGAGTCTGACACACTCAGCATTTATAAATCCTCATAAATGCTTCTCTGGACCCATCCTCATCCCATTCACCTCAGCAATGGTCACCATATCTGCACAATGCCTGAGGCTGATGTGGATGGGCCGAGGGCTCTGTTACTACTACAACAAATGAGTAAATAATTACAGTAATAATCAGCCAGACCTTCCAGCTGGCCAAACCCCAAGAGCCAGGGCACTTTTGCTAAAAAATTTCAGATTAAAAAACCCAAGCAATCTTCTGTCAAAACTAAACAGTTCCATGCAGATGAAATCCTTTGGATAAAAATTGCTATTTTTCCATAAGGAAAGTAGAAAATTCAGGTATAGAAATTATTAGGTTTTGTTGGGGGTTTTTTTGTGGTTTTTTTTTTTTTTTTTTTTTTTACAAAACACACACAAAAAGCCTTTAGAAGAGGATTGGAAAACACTGATTATTCCTCATGTAGAGCTTCTTCTGAAAAGATGGAGAGTTTTAGTAGAAGGTTGCATCCAAGGTTTAAAAAAAAAAAAGAGCAATTTCTTTAGGCTCTATTGTCAGCTCTCCTTCATGAGCTGCTTTGGGATTAAGAGGTTGACAACAGCCCTGTTAGCTAGCAGGGAGTCATGTGGGTCTGTGGAAATGTGGAGCTCTCAGCATGGCAGTGAGCCATAAGGCACAGCATGCTGGGAGCAAACCTGCAGCTCCCAGTGCTGGGTTAGGGAGCTGCTGCAAGACCGGGAAGACCCGTGGAGTTGCCATCTCACAAAGCTGAGCTCAGGAATTCCTGCCCTTTCAGGTCCTGTTTGGAAATCGACAAAAAGTTGCTCCACAGTTGCAAAACATACAGCACTTAAGCAGAGTCCATTTCCTAACCAATAACTCATTTCAAGAGTAGTTGGTGACTCTGCCCAAGGTGAGTTCCAGCAGCCTTCTCTGCATTTTATTTGCACACTGGTTTTGTTCAGGATGGAGTCCCTGCAACACCACCTTTCCAACACCGGCATTTTCCAGACTGAGAGTCGAAGGGATGCTTAGGCAGATATTCCTGCAGACAGAAAGCTAAAGCTGGTTTGCTTTACATGTGCTCCAAGAGGGGCAGGATGGAGAACAATGGTTTGCATCCAGGCAAGATGTCTGAGCTCATCGCTCAGAGTTTGCTTGCAATGAGTGTTCCACCAGGCTTGAGGCAGGGACTCGTCTCTGCTGACCAGACCGTCTACCTCCTTGCCTCCACTGCCTGTAGAGTTGTCTCTGACTAAGGTGATGTCAAAACTCAAGGTATATTTGCTATGAAGACAAGAGTTCACACCCAATTTTGTCACCTATCTAGAATTCCTTTCAAGGATCCTGAAGCATGGGATCACAGCAATGTTGGTGGGAAGAGCCTCTCATCTGGCCTCCTCCTCAAAACAGGCTTATCACCAGCACTAAATAAGCTTGGCCATGGCTTTGTCTAGCCAGAGCATGAAAACCTTCCAGGCTGTGGATGTCACAACCCCACTGGATGACCATGTGTCTGTCTCACAGAATTTTCTTGATCCTCAGTTTGAGTCTCCCAAGCTGCTGTTGCCTCTTGTAACATCATTTGCCTTTGCTAAGAAGAGTTTGGCTCCATCATTTCTGCAGGTAGCTGTAGGTTGTTCTTACCTCACTCCTTCACCAAGCTAAACTAGCCCAAGGCAAAACAACTAGAACCTTGCAGGGCATCCCAAGTCCCAAAAATCTCCCTCCTCTCTAGTATCTTAAGTCAAACTGGGATCAGCCAGTTCTGGCAGCACAGGTTTAGGTCTTGGTTTGTCCTTCACAACAGACATCCCAGTCCCTTTGACCCAGCCAGGCAAAGCCTGCTCAGAACACCACTGAGCAGGGCACAAAGTTCTCCCACACATATTCTCCAACAGCAGTGCTGAGGCACCCCTGCTAAGCAAGCAGAAAAGAGAAATAATTCAGTAATGATTTGTCCCGTTCACTGAGTTGTCTGAAAACTGCAGCTTGGGCAGGCATTAAAGCAGCTACAGCCTCAGTGGCTCAGTAGATGCCCAATTTTTGGTGGCCTCCAGCTATGTCCTAAAGCCTTCTCAGCCTCCAGCCTGACTAAAGCCCTCCCTTTCCACTTTACTTCCTAGTTTACATGGCAAAACAGCTTCCCAAAATATTGCTGTGGTATAACAAACAATCTTGCTGTCAGGATTCAAATTTCAGCGTGATTGGTAATGAGTGCACCAGGCATCAGAACTGAGTTATTAAAATATCTTTCATGATGAACAGTGTAAAATAAAAGTGGGTAAATTGTATTAGTCTGGGTCATTTAATTTTGAGTGCAGCAGCCTCTGTATTTTTTTGCCACTTAAATGATATGCAGCATGAAACAGCACAAATAAATACAGATGTAGAGAACATTAGATACACTTTGTAAGAGCAGATTATGCACGTTCACATTTCATTCTACTTAGATCAAAATTAGATGGTTTTCCTCCATTATCTCAGTGGATACATTAAAAGTCAGTGATTTATGAAAGAAACCAATGTGAATGTCATTATAATTGATTAACCTAAGAGACTGGTGACCTACTTATAGATATACAAATATGATTATAATAGTGAAGTAAGTAATTGAATGTTCTGCAGGACTTCTTTTTAATGTGACTGTAATGCATAAAAATAAGAGGTAGAAAAATGGCTTCAACACTGTGCATCCTCTGAGATCCTAGGGAGAGGTGCTGAGTGCTTCCTGCTCTCTTGGATCAAGGTGAATAGGTGTTGAGACCCTGCAGAATCAACCCCCTCCTGAACAGCAGCTTTTCCCTGAAACAGATTGTCCTGTGGACAAAAAGCTCCACTGTGCTTTGTGGCTGGGATAACTTTGGACACCCTGAGCAGATCTCATTGTCTGGGAGATGCTGCACAAAGACCCCTTCCATGTCACCTTTACTGGAGCCCCTTTTCAAAGACTTCTTTGAGTCAAGAAAGGGGGACAGGCCAGAGCCCATGAAGAAATAAAATGAAGTTATGGGTCCCTAAACCCTATGGGTTTCAAAACCACCCTTTTGCAGGGGTACTCAGCACTGTCGTAGTGGGTTTGGTAGTCTGCCAAACCTCAGGTCTCTGACAGCTGTGACTCTGAGTCCAGCACTGCTGCTGTGTCTGCTAATGGGTACAAGCACTCCCTTGCTTGTACTACAGTCACAGAACACAGCAAAGAGCAAAAGCATCTCCCTGCCTCCAGTGTTTTGCTCCACATATGGAGCAGGAGGCAACAGATTAAAACAGTCCCCAAGTGCTGGTAGCTCATGGGTTGAAGCCTAATGACCTTACCTAGACTCTGCAAATGGCTATAAACTGCAATCCCAGGCAGTGCTCCTTGCTAATTAAGTTTTCCAACACCTCGGCAGTGTGTACCCTGCTGGACAATGTGCCAGCATCACCCAGCCCACAGCTGCCTGAAGGCCCTCATGGCATTACTATGTGTCACGGATTTTGCTGTATCCTCTGCTGCCAGTCACTTCTGACTTAATTTGCCTGAACTCCTCTGCATAGACACGAGTGGCAGAGCTAACCTCTGACAATGACACACACCAGCTCTTTGCAGAACAAAATTCTAGATTTCCAATTTGAATGACTAAATATACCAAAGCCCAGTGATGAATTATTTAAAATCTATATGAATTTTGATGCTGCATACTGAGCTAGAGACTTGAATGCACCTCTGCAATTATGAGTTCCTCTGTCTATAGCTCCATCATGGAAAAATATCCATTTAAAGTCCCTGGGGTAAATGATCTGTTACAATTCCCTGGACTGGAAACCCTGGAGATGATGTGGGAGCCATGACTTGCTAGGATGGGATTGAATTAATTAGTACTGTGTCTGAGGAGAGCTGTAATAGCATAATGAAACAAATAGAATAAAAGCAGTTTAAAGTGACTCCAGTGGATTGATGGGCACATGCTGCTGACTGTTGAACAGTCAGGATTGTATCCATGAGTGCATGGCTCTGCATTTGTCATGCATTGCTCACACTGGGGGAGAGGGATGAGGAACAGGGTGGGTCATTGCAGCTCTGCAAGAACTCTCTGGCATGATATGTGTTAAGGGCAGAAAGGTGGAAACAACTGCCAGCAGCCCCTTGCTGCCACAGACACCTGGCTCAGTGTCAGCCCTGCTTGTGAAGAGCCAAAGCCACCACCCCTTAAACCCTCACACAGGATGGGGTCAGGTCAAGTACACAGAGCTCCTCAGAAGCCACAGTCAGGGATGCACTGTAGCACCAGAAATGCCTGGATCCCCAATGATAACCTTACACACAGCTCTTGCACCAGCTGTAGGTGTCCCACTGCTGTTGAGGGGCCCTGGCAGGGCTTGCAGGATTCTTGTCTCCTTCCATCCTGCCTTGCACTTTATCAAGCACATGCTGGCAATGGCTTTGCTTTGCCCTGCATCAGAGCAGTATGTCCATTCAGCTGCAGAGCCACAGACATTCAGAGCATACCCCAGAGAAAAGTTTGTATCCCATCTCCCAGGGAGTTACCTCTAAGCTTGGCATGCAAGTGACTGGATGTAGATGGACATGTCTGACTTCTTCATCCACCCTTTCCAGTGCTGAGAGCTGCCAAGGGATGACTGACAGGTTCTGCTTTTTCAGTGTGTTTTGCATTCCTTTCAATATTCAGTTGTCTGGAAGAGGAATATGTTTGCCCCAGCAATGCTGCATTTAAGAGAGGTGCTGGCTTCTTCAGCATAAATTGTTCAGGGTATTTTTACAGTCGGCATAAAAATACTGACACTGCCTGTATGGATAGCTCTGTTATCGTGCCTGTGGCAAAAGAGAAAGTGTAAGGAAAAAAAAGAAAGCCACCAGTTAAATCCGTACTTAACAGCAATTATACTCTTCCTTTTAACTTCTCAAATTCTAGCTTCTATTAAAATGAATCTGTAAAATATAAATAGAACTGCCAAGCTGCACTGTTTTGAAGCAGTGAGATGACTCCCATCTTGCCTAACTATTCTGACTGCCAAATATAATATACACTAAAATGACAAAGCATAACAATGCAAAAGACCACATACTATCTCTATTTCTACCACAGGAAGCTGGAGCTGTGCCCAGCAGCAGTATCTAGTCCTGAGCATTGCCTACCTGCCAAAAACTAGAGAAAACTGCCGAGGACAGGTAGCAGCTATTAGGTGAGCTATTGAAATGATTCCTGCAGCTTTGCTTAAACAAGAGGAGCAGAAATAAACCCAGTCTGGCTTTCTCCATAGCCAAACTCCCCACTGCTGCTGCAGAGGCATTCATGTTGTGGCTTTGCCCAGCCTGTTATTGCCAAAGAATGTGACCCGCACAAGCCATATAGGAATTTCATTGCTCCAGCACCATGACATATCTTTTCTACAGAGCGGTTCCTCATTCCTGCCAGCAGCTGAGTCAAACCCTCACTTTCTGCTTGCCCCCTACACTTAAGACGTCTCCTCCTCCCAGCTGCACTCTACAAATCCAAGCTAATGAGAATTGTGGGACCAAACAAATCCCTATGGGTAGCACCTGTGCCACTCTCATCCCTCCACATACATCAGCTGCTCTTCCTTCCTAAGCATTGCTTGGAGTAAAGACAGATCTGCAGTGAAATAATCCCAGCTTCAAGCCCATAGCAGAAATTAAAAATTACTTGCTTCCATTTGGATGCAAGGCTTACTAATTTCCTACCAGCATTTACGTGGCAAATTTGCCACATGAATAATTATGTGTCCAGAAAAGTGTTCCACTGGTAAGGTTATTAGCAGGAAAAGAGGAATTCATTTGGAAAGCATTAATAAGCCTTGAAGACAACAGCTGTCATGGTGATTAATCCACTATCCAAGTGTACACAACTCATACAGGATGAAGGAGCAGAGGTTACTGCACAGGGAGGGTATGCTGATAAGTAGGATAGGAGGCAGGGTTCCTATAGAGGCCAGGGATAAAAATTGGTACTATCAGGTTCAAAGGCATTTAAAAACCCCACACATCTTTTCCAAAGCTGACTCAAAACTAAATTTTAGTAGTTTGCAGCATTTGTTGCTTAGATGGTTACTTTCTTTCTTTTAATACACATGGGCAATGGAAGCAGAAGAGTTTTGGACATGCCACAGAGAAGCTTTTGTTTACTCCCCAGGATCAGCAGATGCTGCAGCGTGGAGACTGCAGATGCCCCAGGGAACACACCCAAAAGTGCCCAGTGCACCCATCCCTCCTCCTGAGGGGAGTGATGAAATTACCAAGTTCCTTAAAGAGCTGAAAGAGGGATTAAGGAGAGAACTGAATTCCCCATTGAAATGCCAGGAATGTCTGTCCCACTGTGTTAGATCTGGTGAAGGGCTCTCCTGTTCATGAATAGCTGCACATCAAGAACATTACTCCTTTCTGCTTGTGTGCATCAGGACTTTGTCTGCTTGGGTAAGGATGCTGGTAAGAAAAGAAGAAAGTGAACCTCAAGTGGCATGTTTGGCATGTAGGAACATGCTGTGCACTTCTGCATCTCCCTTTGCCTTCCTGGAAACATTCTTTTCTGCAGGGATATCCCATCCATCCCAGCAGTATTGCCTTTGCAAGAGCTGAAAGGACAACCCATGGCCATAGCAGAGACAGAACAGTGGGAATTCAGGTCCCTCCACACAGGAACATCACTAGGGCTGGGAGCAGGCTGTGATACACCTCAGTGTTCACATCATGGCATTTTGGGTTGTGCCAACTGCCCTATATGGTGTTGAGCTCACTGCAGTATGTTTCCTTCCAACCAAACCCCTTCCAGTTTATTACTTCAACAGTATTTCATCCAAACCATTTTGGGAAAATAAGTGAAGAATGCTTGCAAAACCAAAGCAGCCATTTTTCTTCTGCCAGGGTGGCAGATACAAACATAAAGAGTAACATGTCCGTACATCTCCAATCTCAACTGCTTATGAAACAAAATAAAAGCAATCTGGTTGTGAACTGATCCAAAGCAAATACAGTATTTCAGAACACGCCACATTTAGTTGATGGGGCTGATTTATATTATGCAATTTAAAGAGCAGTGTGCAAACATGGAGGGGAAAACTACTTCCCCTTCACACTTTCTTACTTCACAGACATTGTTTTTGTTCTGCATGTAAGTGAGGACCCCTTGGCCTACGCAACAGATACCTTTGAAGGAAGAACACTGACAGGTTTCTATGGCACTTCCAAAAGGGATTGTTTTACAGGCCAGAGGTTCCCTTCGTCATACAGAACATTTTGCCATTTATTGTGTGATCCGTGAGATCATTGCACAGAAGTCTTTGAAATAAATACTGCCGAAAGCATCCTCTGCCCAACTTCAATTTGCAGGCACTACCTCTATTCCCAATTTACAGCTGGAAAGAGAGGCAGGGAGAAGGCAGAAGGCTCCCTGGGGAAGTGGTGGAGTCATCAGTGTGGTACTGACTTGTCAGTGGGTTTTTGAGAAATCTCAGAAAAAGGCTTGAGAAAAGCAATTCCTTTTTAACTTGTCTTGAACTAAACAGTTAAGTCTAAGGGAAGTTCTATAGCTTCCCAGGAGAAATCCTTGACTTGTAAATATGAAAGAATGTAAATATGAAAGATGTTTTGGTAAGGTGCTTTCCTTGGCCAATGAAAGAGTTTCTCTTTGTTGTTCATACTTCTTGGACTGACTGTGCTGCAGAGACACGGACACAGTCAGACACAGATGACCTCTCCAGCTAGCATGGCTGAAGGGAGAAAGCTTGATCTCTCTTCTTGATAATGTCTATAAATAATAAAGCTTTCTGAAAAATCTATGAACACGGAGTCTCGTTTGTGGAAAGGCCCTGGAAATAGGGCCCAGCCATTTCTACACATCAGCTCTGGAAGTGGTCAAAAAATGCGTAGATGTGGCACTTCACAATATGGTTTAGTGGGAATGGTGGCATTTACTTGAAAGCTGGACTTGGAGGTCTTTTCCATCCTTAATGGTTCTATGACCTTTCTCATGGCATCTCTGTGCACTGAATGTCAGTGCTGGCAATAGCTGACAGCCAGCACTGAGCCTGAGGTGGCAGATTGGGATCACCCCGTGCTGTAACGTCTCCTTTGTCACACATAATCTGAGAAGCAAAGAGCTCATTGTCTTTGATGTTTTCAAACCCTTTTTCTGAGGAAGTGCTGCTCCAACCATCATCTCTGTTCTGTTTTTAGATTTCATGATCAGTTTCCAAGATTCAGTGGCTTTTCAGCAGGCAGAAGAGCACCTCAGTTGCATGGCATTGCAGTCCTACTTTGAGATGATTGCTGAAGTAAAACAGAAAAAAGGGAAGACTTAGTAAAAAATGGAAATCATATGTTTTAAAAGTGAAATTAAAAATAAAATAAAAAGGAGGAGAAAGAAATACTGCCAGGATAATTGTCATTTTCACTAAGGGTGCCACTGAAGGGTTTCCAAAACAGGTCCAGTCCCCGTTTTCAGTTTGCATTGCTAAATCTAAATCCATCATTTTGCAATAAGCCTAGACATCCATTTGTTAGGGACCTGCAGGTATTCTCAATGAAATCCTCCAGCTGTCCCTCATGGGCTGCAATCAGGAAGGATGCCAAGTGCTCTGGATGGTTACTGCTGCTCCTTTGAACAGAAGTGCTCCGGAGTCCTTCCCCAGCTCAACCCCATCCCACTCCCTGTTCCCTGGAAGAACAAAAGCTTGAAGTCTACGCATGGCCAAATCGGTGTTTTACATCCAGACACCCTCATTATTTTGGGCTGCATCAGCCCCATAGCACCACAGGCTAGTGCAAGACACCACCAGGCTGGGGTTGCTCTAAGTTACACTTCCCAGGAGAGAGGGAGGTTAACAACAATAGTAAATACATTAATTTAGTACTGTCTTTGCTGTTTTCCTCTTGTTGCCAGCAGTTGCATTTGTGTGTTTTGCACACCAGAGGTGTGAGGGGTGCTCTTGAAAAGGGCTGAATCCCAGGATGTGGAGAGCCCTGATACCTGGATTTCATGAGCAAGGCAAAACAGCCACTCTGAATTAAAGGAACATCTTATGACAATGTTAATTAGCAGATTTGCTAATTAATACCAATTCGATTAAATTAATTTAGGACTCAGATTGCTAAGCAAAGCTCTTCTTCCCTCACATCTGGTTATTGCAAAACTCCAAGCAAGGCTGGGCATTTCCCTCCGCTTCAGGGGGAATCTGGTGGCTCCTGGGGCAATGAGCTGCCATGTAAACTGCTGGACCACCCAGCCCTGCTGGTGGCTGCAGGATCCCCACAACATTTCAGGACTTTTCTGCAGTGAAATACGCTTGATATGGAGGTCAGGTAAGCTATGCTGTGCTGCTTACAGGAGCTTTTTTCAATTATCACTGAAGACAGTCTCCAGTCTCAAAGTTCAGATATTTGAAGTCTGAGGGCTGTTTAAGGTTGAGCATGGTTGAGCTGGGCTAGACCTGCATTATTTTCTGAACTGTGGCTTTTCTGTCTTTATTTATTATACTTAATGCTCCCTTAACTTAGACTCTCCCTGGACTTGTTCTGGGATGTGCCATACTCCTTTTTCTTGTAATAAGCAGCATTCCCCTGCCAGAACACAGCCATGACTTGATGACTCAAATTTGTGAAGTCACTTTTTTTCTTATAGAAATCTGATTATCAGTGCAAAAAGAAGCTCCTTTGTTTTCATGGCAAAGTGGCCTATTCTGCTTCAGACAAAACTGTAGATGTTTCCATAATTACACACCTACCTGTGTTGAACAAGCCAGATCAAAAGCTATTCTATCTCAGCATGACCAAACTTTATCAGATTTATTCTATTTAAAGAAAGTCACATTACAAATAAATAACTTCAGTTGTAGATTGCAGTATGAGAAAAGCAAATTATTTGGCAACTACTCCCCTTTTCTTCTCCTCCTTATTCACCTGGTGTATAGGGATAGTAACAAATTCACCCTGGCTAAAAATGTAGCCTTAGAATAGATGAGACAACCTCACCGCTCTTCCACTTCATGAAGTTTTATTTTGAGTCCCTTTTTTCTCTTGCCCTCTAGAGACTCAAGTCTCTGTGACACTTTCTGATTCTCTGCTGCCAGTCTGGGAGGGTGGCCAGGAGATGAAGTGAGGGGACTTTTTTGGTGCCCTCCCTGAAGGACAATTGCTCCTTGCTGTAACTAGAGTTCTGCAACTCATTTCGTGCATCACTGGCACCTCACCTCCTTACACACAACCTTCCTTCCACCCATCCTTACCCCAAATGACACCCATGGTGGGTTGGGACTAGATCTGCTTGCAGGTAGGAAGCACAATGATGCCCTGTTGGGTGGGTCAGCCCATGCAAGGTTGTTCCTTTTATTGCCATTGTCCCTTCTTCCTGCAAGCATGATAAACGCTCTTCAACTATTTTCCTATAGGAAAATTAAAGTTTTAATTATTAACCTTTATAAATTACAACAATACTCTAAATAATAAATAGTTTCTGGCCAGGTCTGAGCTATTATGCTCCAGAATGATATGCTGAGCTGCCATCTGCATTTATTTTCCATACTGTGCTCAAGTCCTCTTATGTCATTGAGATAAGCAGTCAGGAGATATGTGTTTTCCAAAATGATGTCCTTATTCATCATTTCTTCCTCGCTGTTCAGCCCGATTACATTTAATTCAAGAAGAAAGAAGCTTCGCCTGAGCCCACTGAGCCTATAAGGTTAAAAAAGCAATACAAATGAAGCAACGGCTTCCCGAAGAAATGGCTACAGAACACAAAATAACAGTATCCCTTATCAGCACTGATGCTGTGTATTCTCCTCCTCGTTTTCAGAGAAAACTCACAGCACAAATGACCCATTCATCAAGATCAGCAGGTACAACTCTGCTTTAAACACATATGCACAAAAGCAACCACCCTCCCCATTAATAGAGTGAGCTTTGAGCATTAATTTCATCCGGTAGTAATGCAACGCTTAATTACAATTAGAGATATGAGAGCAGAAGCTTGCTGCAGCCTGAACCTTTTCCAGTGGCACTTGGATTAGGGAGAAATATCTTTTGTTTCTACAAGTTCTTCTCTCTTGCAGTACTTGGCTGCTCTAGGATGCAGCAGAGAGAACTAATGCCAAAATATGTCTATGCACAATGTGAGCAGCAGCTTCCCAAGCCTGATGGAAGATTCCTTGTGACTTTGCACACTCACCCTTTCCATGGCAGCCTGGGATGCACGGTCTGGGTTCATTAGCATCCTCAGTGAGCAGAGGGGAATTGGGGGAGTGAGAGGCAGCCTCTAGGAAATGCTTATTTGTCTTCTGCAGGGATGCAGCCACTGCAAGCTGCTCTTCACCAGCCCATGCAGAACAGCACTGCCAGCTTTGAGCCAGGGTCCCAATCCTGCACTCTCCTGGGTGCCAGCATAGCTGCTGCTCATTCCCACATTATTCAGTGGCCAACGTAATGCTGTTGGAAAGAGTTGTGTGGTGCAGACAGTGGTTTGGCTCCACACGGGCGTCTGCATATTGATGGGAATGGGCACTGCGGGTCCTGGCTCACGCGTGGCTCTGGAGTAGCAGCAACAAACCCCCCAAGTCCACTCCCCTAGACAAACTGGGCTTGCTGTTCCAGAGCCAGACTGGCACCCTTGTGTTTGTAGAGGGAATTTCCTACTAGGAAAGGTGGTTTGCATATTTACTGTAATCAGACTGCAAAGAAATGCCAAAGGAGCCAGGGAAATGAAACATGTACTGAGCCAGCCAAACAGGCAAATAAACACAGGGAAAAAAAGCCAGAGTCTCTGGCTGAACTCAGACCAACTCTGGATTTAAAATAAAAATTGAAAAGGACTTAAAGAGATGGGTGGCTTCCCAGCTTGTCCAGAGGGCAGAAAATCCAGAGCTCCAAGCTCTGCCCCACAGCCACAGCACCAGTGTAGGTGCGCAGCATCTCCAGGGCAGCACAGCTGCTCATCCAACCCCTCCAAAGGGTGAAGGGCTGTGGATGCACTGGGGTCCCAGCTACCACTGACTCCCCAGGGTGTAACATGTTGGGTTTTTCCAGAGAAGTTGATGTTTTCTGTAGAAAATTCTTAAATAAATACCTAGCTGGAACATCCTAGGTTTCCTAACTCTCCCCTCCTAACACTGTGACACAGCCAAATAACAAGGTGTCAGCTGCATCACTCAGTTTTGTGATGTTTTTCTCACAGTGCCCCATGAATGCTTTTGAAACACATCCTCAAGGGAACAGAGACACCAAATTCCCATTGAGGCAGGTCTGAAGCGTAATTCATCCATTTTTTCCCTCTCCCTTGGTATGGTTCGAGGTCTGGCTAAGCTGTTCATAGGCTTAGGATTTCACTCAATAGCTATGGCATTCACTGAAGTGGTTACAACGGCAGGCCATGACCTGTCTCTTCCTTGGCCTTGACCAAGCAAGCCCGTGTTTAACCCGCCCCTGCAGAGGAACCCTGGACACATGGATGGGGAAGTGCAGCTGCTGGCAGTGCTGCGCTGTACAACAGGCTGGGAAGTAAGGGATGGAAGTTCTATTATCCCTCTGAAGCTACAAAAGCAGGCAAAATGTAATTATAATCAGCCAGACTGGAGTTCTGCCAGGACATCAGGGCTAATGGTCTTGTTCTTGCAAGAAGTGCCATGGGATTTTTTTAATTATCATGAGTGGTCAGAACCTCAGTTTCGCATCTCATTTGGAAGATAATGAAGAACTGTCACATTTATTTTTGGTCCAAAGGGAGGTAAGGACAAATTGACCATGTCAAAGGGCATGAGGACTTAGAGATGTAGATTCTTTTGCTCAAGATATCACTGGGAGCTCTGACAGCCAGGAGGGATAGCAAAGGGAAAAGAAGAAGCAAGGAAGAAGTGTGTGTGATTTCATATGACTCCTGTTAGTGTTTCAACTTTTTCTGAATCTGCTGTGACTTCAGTGACATTGCTGAAAGGAAGGTGAATCTTTTTTCATATGAGTTATTCCTGTTGTAAAATATATTTGGAGGGAATGAGTTTATAAAGCTATCTTTGAGATAATTGCACGGATATTCCACAGTCCCATCAAGGTTATGAGTGGGTTACAAGAGGGTCTTCACTTTAAACTCAAAGCAATGAGAAATTAATAGATCTTGCTGTGTGAGTCCCAAGGCAGAAATCATGATAAACTGGAAACCGGCAGAGAGACTCTTTTTACGTTATGAAGTGAGAGAAGAGAGATGTATCAAACTCCTGGGTGTTACATGAATTCAGACTGATACCTCTGCCAAGCACAAGAGTGGTGATTGCCAATAAAAGGTCAGTGCAATTGGAGAGGACAAATATTGCCTTATCCTTTGAGGAGAAGAAGCGTGACATCTCCAGAGATCCTGCCTGTTGCTTCCCTGGAACAGGGATCTCTGCCCTGGGAAGCTGCACCATAATAAGTGTTATAAATGAAAATGGGTAATTCATGCTTAAATATGTAATATAAAAATGTGTGTAAGAAGTAAGCTAAAATTGTAACCAGTTTTAAGTTAGAAACTAAAAACTTGCCCAGGAAAGGAATGTAGTCCAGAGAAAGGAATGTTGTCTGGGCGAGGACAGATTTGCAAACCAAGGCCGAGTCACAGAAAATGATGGACTTATCAGAAAAACATCGAGCTCGCTGCTGGCAGGAACGGGACATCTACATCTGAATACTGCCTTCCTGGCAGAGATAATTTCTTATCTCTGAAAATTAACGCCATGTTCGGGTGAGAACGACCAGATCGGGAGTTTCGATATCAATCATCATGAGCCATCAGATAACATCCCCTTCCCAGAACTGGTGATGAGCAATTCATCAGGACCAGGATGTGCTTTGTCTACCCTGATTTCATGAATGGAAAACTTCATGAATATGTTGATCAACTAAAATAATACACAGGTTTTGGACTCTGCCACAAAAAAACTGTATAAAAACCAGCTGCTGGAAGCTGCTTGGGTGAACAGAGGGAGGTCTGACGTGGTAGAGGTCAGATCTAGGTTCACCCAGTTCCAGCCCCGGGCTTGGTGCTGTCTCCTTTTTCGATCGTGGCTTGCATGTCTGATACTTCGGATGCGAAATAAATTTTATGTTTGTTTTACTTTTAATTGGGCTGATCTATTTATTACATAAGCATACACAAGTACTGCCTTTTAAAGTGAAAGCTGCTGTGATACAGAGAATAATTTCCCTCTTTCCAGCCACAATTACTCCCATACCTAAAACCTTTGTAGAGCCCCTCTTTTTCTGCTCTGAGAACAAGAAAAAGTGACCATAGCCTAGAAAGCTGTAGAAAATAGTTTGGATGAGAGGAAGAATTGGAAAAGGGTGTTCTGGAAGGTCATTACGTGGGTATCGGCTGTTGTATAGATGGAGCTGCTGGAGTGGAGAAAGAACTGGCTGTGATATTGATGAGAATGAGTGGTTAAATGAGAGCAGTTTGGATTGCAAAATATAGACTGCCACTGAGATCAGCACTGGAATCAGTTTAATTAATTTATATTATCAATAACCTGGAAGGGTGAAGGCACAGTCCAGCAATGCGATTTGTTCTTGGTACAAAACAATCACAAAGGAGCCATCAAAAGGTGGGATGATGCTCTCCGCTCAGACTGGAACAAGGTGTATGCAAAGAGCACATGAAAGGCTGCTAGGGACAGCAAACAGTTGGGGTCTGTCTCAGTGACCTCACACAACAAAACAGAGATGAATAACAAGCAAACTCAGCCCTCGAGCACAGCACTTGGATGCAGGGTGCATGAAAGGCACATTGCAAGGGTGTGCCAAAGGGACCTCAGACAAAGTGGGGAAAGACAGGCTGGTGTCAGCAGGGTAATGGGCAAATCCTGCAGCTCTGCAGACTTTAATTTTTTCATTTAGGGAAGAGTACAAATGACACATCAAAGGTAAAAAAGAACCCACATTTACACATGTTTGCATGGAGCAGAGGCTGGCAGTGAGGATTAGTTGCCCCAGGATCTGCCACAGCAGCTGGGAGCCTTCCCTGTGAGGACAGGGCAGCCTTGCTCTCCTAAGAGATAAGATGGACAGGACATGGTGCTGGTGGAGGAGAAAGAGGAAAAACTGGGCTTCATGCTCCTCTTTTGAGTCTAAGAACATCCAATTTCAGCCTTCAGATGAGCATGACACAATGTAAAGTGAAAGTACCAGCATCAGGGCACTGTCTCTGGCTGCACCACAGGAACTGCAGGAGAGCCCTACAGAGAAGGGGTGTTGCTGGTTAGGCCAATTCCTCAAAAGACTTTGGATAAAACAAGTTTTCTCCTTTTGTTTTTCTTTTTCTTCTTACTCTCTGGAGAGGAAATCCCATTTTTCCTGACTCTGGAAGAGCCACATGCACATGTCTCCTGCTTGCACTTGTGCTTGAGCCCTGCAGGGCTGAAACCAACCCCATTGCCATTTGAGCTCTGCAGTGAGGGAACAGGGGGTCTCACAAACACTCTCCCATCACTGGGGCTGGCAGACAGGGGAACACACCTCAGCCATGGGCAGGGGCCACCCATGAGGGTCCTGTTTCTGGAGCAAAGGAAAGGGAGAGAGCATACAGGAGTGTAAGCATATAAATGTCAGTCCTTGGAGAGAGAGGCTGAGAATTCCCTGTGTTTGCTGATCTGCAAACCCTGTCAGAGGCTTTCGATTTTCTCAGAGAAGAGAAAAAAAGAGACAGATGCTGAGATAATTACTATCCTGGCAGAGAACTTACTCTTGTATCCAGAAGGAGAATTACGGTCTCACAGCTGTCTACAGGACAGAGCGAAAGCATTTTCTCCATGGTATATTGCAATGGCAATTAATTTTTTGATAAGCTTAAACTAACCTTTATTTTAAAAAATAAGACAACTTGTTGTGTGAAGCATCTTCTAATCCGGCATTTACCAAGAGTAATGGGATAATAATTCGAAAAGCAATTAAAGGTGCCTTTTTAAGGTGCTGCAGAGCCTATGGCCCCTCTTGCTCAGGATGACTCAGTGCTTCTTCTTCCACGGCACATTTCCAAATGCGCAGAGCCCAGACTTTGGAACCAAATTTTGGCGTACAGACTCTCTAAAATAGGCAACAATTTATCCTGAAGGTTGATCACAATGTTGGACCATTTTCTTGCATAGCAGGCATGTGAAACTAGGAAAGTTCTTCTAAAATAGTGGAAAGCCTTTTTGAAGTGTTCCAGTCTTTCAGCAGATGGTGATAAAATGTTAAATTCTGAGAGCTGTCCCCATCACCCCAGTGCTCTCCTCCAGTTTTTACAGAAGACCTTTTCCCTAGATTAACATTGCTTAAGTGCTTTGAAGAGAAAGAATGCCACATAAATGCTCAGCAGCATTCTATTATAGTAAATAATCTCTTTATCTGAATGGAAACAATATTTTGACTACTTTAAATAATACATTCTAGATTTTTAATCAACAGAATCTTTATAGTAATACACATGTAATTATTGCCAAGAACATGAGAATATCTTATTCTAAACTAAAATGGAGCAGGCAGCAACAAGCCAAAAGGTACAGTTCGTGGGAAAGCTATCAGCTTGGTCTTGCTGGTGCTTTTCTTATGAAGTATTTAGTTGAGATTTAGCATACAAATGTGACTAGCTCCAAAATCAAAGAAGGCATCCCCATAAGAGCACCGAGGTGGAGACCTTTGGGTCCAATACTGTGCACATAGCAATTAAGCTCCTGCAGGGAAGCTTTCCCCAGAACCATCCATCAGAAAGGATCTTAGCGAAGGGACTTCACACATTTTCTTTATTCCTACGAGTGGAAATGGACTCATGTCAGAAGGAAACTTGATACAGGTGAGACAGAGCAAGGCTGCCTTGGCAAGGTAGCCCAATGCGTGGGTACTTGTCCAGCTTGGAGCTGGGTCCTGAGAGCCCTGGGATTAAAACCTCTCTGCACTTGCGAACTCACATTGCATGGCCAGAGGAAGATACCCTGGAAAGCACCGTGGGTGTCCTCGGGCTGCGTCACTCTGGACTGCCCTGGCTCAGCATGTGCTTGGCAGTGTGATGTATTTTCAGTGCTGCTCCCAGGGATGAAACACAGGGAGATGGAGCAGGGAAAAGCCCAGTTATTTTCTGTCTTTTCCTGAATTGGCTTGGGTCCAGAGTTGATTGTCCCAGTGCCAGAAGCTCCAAGTGAGGGGAAATGGTTCTCATGCCATCACTCCAGGGAAGTAGCCTGGACACCATATATCGTGAAGCTCCTTGCCTCACCTGACCTGCTCCATCTGCCCTGCCTAGTAGCACTGCCGAAATGAAAACAAGTGAACAAAATATTGCTATAAGGGTAGAAATACATTAGACTTCAAGTGCAAAGGAGAACAGGGTGTGCCAGTGTTGGGGGTTAGGATTTTTCCTTTTGTTTGCTTTCTCTTAAGGAATTTTCTCCCATTTGTTGCTAAGAAACAGTAACGACCGATACTTAAGAGAGACTATAGATGTAGCCTTGGAGAAGGAGGATGAGCACTATCGTAGCTCAGGGGCATTCTCCTGGGAAGGGAAAAGACGCCGCAAGATTTGGGCTGGGTGGTGAAGGGCCAGGCTCGGCTCCTCTTGACAAAAACAGGGCAATGAGCAACTCTCCTTTCAATGCCTTTATTAAAAGGTCAGCTTGGTGTAGGTGTAAGAAACAAGTTCCTTAAACTGTAAGAAACAAGTTCTCTGCATTTACTGAATTGGAATGTTGATGGAGTCAATCACCGGTTAATTACCCTGTATTGTTACCAATCAACCTGTATTGTACTCGTGCTCTGGTGGGGTTTTCCTCTCGACCGCTCCCAAACTAGTAACCGGGACCCGAGGAGGCAGGCATATGTAAATAGCAGAGACCATGGGCTCCATGGGATAGTTTTTATTAAATAAAACCGCTTAGACAACGAGCCGACATACAATCCGAAGATCTAAAAGACACTCCAGATAGAGGAAAGGATAGACGCATCTACTAATCCCGGTTTGGGCTGCCACCCTAACCTACAAGGAGCGAGGCTAGCGTGGGGACCCCGGGCTCCAGGCAGAGCAAGCCAAGCCTCCTGGAACATCCTGCTGCTTCTGCTGGTGCTGTGACTGCTGCTCCTGCTACTGCTGCTGCCGCTGCTGCGACTGATGCTCCTGCTCCTGCTGCTGCCGCTGCTGCCGCGACTGCTGCTCCTGCTGCTCCTGCTGCTGCCGCTGCCGCCTTCTCCGGATTGACAGAGAGAGCTACGGGAACAAGAGCGGTCGGCCCCCTGCTGAGCTGAATTATTTAATAAAGAGCTGAATATTAATAAAGGCTTAAGCCCTACTTATTTCATAGG
Organism: Erpornis zantholeuca; assembly: GCA_013400515.1. NCBI lineage: Eukaryota > Metazoa > Chordata > Aves > Passeriformes > Timaliidae > Erpornis > Erpornis zantholeuca. The sequence continues at coordinate 107,660 of VZTN01001014.1, read as the reverse complement.
GGCCCAAGGGGTTGCGCAAACCACCGCTGCTCCCTGGAACGACACAGAGGAGGAGGATGTGTTCAGCTTTGTTGCTTGGTGCAGCAGAGCTGGGGCTTTCGTCCTCCCAGGAGTTCATAAGAAGACCTCTGTGACTGGCTCAATGTCTAGGGTTCCTATCTCAGTCCAGTTCTTCTTAGGTGACGTCTACCATCTTAAACCCCAAAAAAGAAGGTTCAGGGGACAGTCTTATTCTTTCTTCCTCTAGGGGTGTTGGTTTAGTCTTTTAATTGTTTACTGGTTTGTTGGTTTAGAGCTTTCTTTCACAGACTAGTGTCTTACATCTCATTTGCGTACAAGCTCTTTAGGCCATTTCCCTCCTCATGGTTGCGAGCACCACTTTGGGGAGCAGCAAAGGCAGTTTCCCAATGGAAAAAGGTACAAGAACAGGGTTAGTTACAACAATGATGAAATGAACAGAGCCAAAGCCTTTATTAATATTCGGCTCTTTATTAAATAAATCAGCTGGGCAGGGGGGCCCGACTGCACTCGTTCCCGTTGTCGTAGCTCCCACTGGCAACCCGGAGGAGGCAGGAGCAGCAGCAGCAGCAGGAGCAGCAGCCGGAGCAGCAGCAGGAGCAGCAGCAGGAGCAGGAGCAGCAGCCGGAGCAGCAGCCGGAGCAG
>VZTN01001014.1:0-106363 GCA_013400515.1 Erpornis zantholeuca | reverse complement strand
TTGACCATGCTCTTTTCTGGTCATCTCTCTGTCCACTCCAGACTCCTACACGGCTTTGTCCCTCTGTGTATAAACCCCTCTGCTCTCAGCTTGGTTTACTTCTAACAATGGGGTAACAATGGGGTAATTAACAAGAACTGTGGGGTAATTAAACAAAGGATAACATTGGAAACAAGAACAATGGTATAACATTGGGACTCACAATATAACAATGGGGTAACAATGGGGCACTTAACAAGAAACATGGGGTAATTGAAGATAATAGTATATGTTTAAATGTTTAATGTTGTTAAAATAATCTGGTTGTAATGTTGGCTTTTATAAGGGTTGTATGATTTTGTGCACTGTAATGTCAGTTCTGTAAATTTGCAATGGGACGAGCTGTTGCTAGCCACACTTCAAAGACACGACCATAAAAGGAGTGGGATTCCATCCAACGAGGACCCCGATGACTACAGCAATGGAACTGTGCTGGCGCCTGGAAGAGTGACGGGGCAAAACTATGCAAAACCATAAATAAATATGCATAAGGCTGATGCAATCACAGGGGTACAAAAGGCGAGACCACTGAAATGAACAGGGCTAAAGCCTTTATTAATATTCAGCTCCTTATTAAAGAAATCAGCTGGGCAGCAGGAGCCTGACAGGATGTGCTCCTGCTGCCGTAGCTCCCACTAGCGACCTGGAGAAGGAGGAGGTGTGTAGATCTGTCGCTAGGGTGCAGTGCAGCAGATGTCAGGATCCTGTCCCCGTGGAAGCATCAGAAGACTCACTTTCTTGGCTTGAAGTCCAGGGTACACACTAGCCCAGTTCCTTGTAGGTCAGGGTGACAGGGCAAAAAAAGCCCAAGTCAGAATTAGGAGATGCGTCTACCCTTTCCTCAGCCTGGGGTGTCTTTTAGGTCCTCTGATTGTGTGACAGCTTGTTATCTGACAGACTTTTATTCCACAAAACTATACCATGATGCTGAAAGTCTCTCTTATTTGCATACGCCTGCATCCTCTAGGTCTCAGGCACCATTTCAGGGAGCAGTGAAGATGAGATCTGAAGAAAAGGGAGCGTAATTTGCAACAGTTAGGGAGATAAGTATAGGACAATCAACCGATGATTGACTCTTTTAACATTCTAATTCAGCAATGCAGGGGCTTACTGGGAACTCGTTTCTTACACCACCATTTTGTGATTGTGTCACGCTCCCAGTGCTGTCCCTTTTGCTTTTCCAACTTTTTATAGTTCTCAATGAATTTTTAATAACTCATTTCTGTATTAGATATGGGTTCTTTGTAACATGTCTACAACTCCAGGGTTTTGCTCATCCCTGCTGTCCCAGCCGCCGCTCAGAGGTTCCTGCTGCAGCCCGTTTTGCCATCCAGAGGGGCAGCGGGCCCGGCTGCCCCGGGGGTTTTAAAGGAAGGCCCTTTCCCATCCCTTCCGCCGGCTCGCCGCCATCACTGCGTGCAGAGAGGCAGCCGAGCTCGCTCCCAGCGCCCCCTGCAGGCGCGGGAACCATGGCACCCGCCCTGCTCACCGGGAGCCGCCAGCGCCCCTGCCGGCCGTGAGCGGCACTGCACCCACGGGAAAGTGCCTGACAGCCCAGAGCGGCTGGCACTGGGCTCTGCTCTGTTCGCTGGTGCTGCTGCTCGTGGGGTTTGTTTGCCTTGTTATACATATACATACTAGTAAAGAACTGCTATTCCTTTTCCCATGTCTTTGCCCGAAAGCTCCTTCATTTCAAAGTTATAATAATAGGGAGGGAAGGGGGTATTTTTTTTTTTTTAATTCCAAGGGAGGTTCCCGCCTTCCTTGGCAGACACCTGTCTTTCAAACAAAGACAGCCAGCAAGGAGAGAGCCAGACCCGCTGCAGTAAGGCTAGAGGGTGGCAGCATGTCAAAGGGGGACACCAAAGTAAATTCCATCTAAGATTTTGGAAAACTTTTATTTGCTGCATTTTGCAGCCCCAGGTGCATTTGGTCCAAATTCTGCTGTCACTAAAAGGGTTTTCCTAAATAATTTGCTGTAGCTAAAAGCAGATGGAGAGAATTTATAAGAAACACAACCTAGGCTCATACAAGCCAGACTACATCCAGGGATGGGGGAAAGGAAGGGAAGGGATCAGACAGGTTACCCCAGGAGCAGCTAGCCCTGAAAACATTATTTCAAAGTTTTCTTACTGTCGTGTCTTTGACATGTGGCACACACAGCAACATGATAAAATATCTCCAGTCCCTCCTAATTGTTTTGTTGGATGACCTGTTAAAGCACAATTAGATCACTCCATGCATTCTTATTATATGGAAGCTTTGTGATCCTTGAAGGTCAAGCTGCCACAGAGATAACCTAACCTTTGAAATAGCAGTGTGTTAAAACCAGGAGTTATTTATTATTGGCAGTGCTCTTTACACAATGTTATTGCGGAAGCACTGTAAGGGAAAGGCAAACCAAAAACCCAAGGCTTAATAATGACCATATGCAGCAATAATTACAAACGTGCAGCAAAATGGGATCTGGTAGTGTGGTCTCTCTACAAGTCATCTGCACTGCAGAAAGCTTCAGAGGCCCTTGTGGCACAACATAATATACCCTGACCCGTCTGTTTTAATATTTGATCTCTTGTACTGCTCCATCATGATATCTTGGTGCTTCAGATCTCCAAAAACTATACTGTTGGATTTTAGATGAAAAAGGAAAGTCCGAATAAGACTCCTTACCAGAGGGCATTAGGTTACAATATTGCTTGAGGCAGAGACCTATGGGAAAAGAAGTTGTTTTATATAAATAACTCCTTCAAAAGTGCAAGGTGGGCCTGGGATGAATTGATAAGAGAAGACAAATTGCATGCAAACAGATATGTTAACAGCTAAAAATATCTAGGAGTCAAATCAGCCTGTAAAGGGGCCAGGCTGGGGGAGGCTGATAAACTCTTAAGGAAGCACACACCAGCCACACCATTCTGCTTCCCAGATAATCTGCCTGTTTCCCTCTGTCCACACCACCTAGCTGCCTTCCTCCAACGCATTCACTGATGGTAATTCAAAGTACTCCTTAACCTTCAGTTTATAAATGAAATGAGACAACTCTCACAAACTCCTCAGGGCAGTTTCTCAACACTCTGATCATCCTTGTGTCTCTCCTGCAACATTTTTCAAGTTCTCTTCATACTTTCTAAAACATGGACACCCGAAATGTGCACAGCACCCAGCAGCTGTGCACCAGTGCCAAACCTGGAGGAAATAAAACCTCCTTACTCCTCCCTACTCCTACTGCCTACTACTACCAGGGAAGCGTACTGGTCTTTCAGCTGCAGCCACAAGCAGGAACTCATATGCATTTAGTTTCCCACAATCCCTGAGTTTCTCCTTCCTGAGACAGCCCCCTCCTCCACAAGCCTGACCGACATTCCTTGTTTGCCAGTACTTAACCTTGTATTTTCATGTCTTCAAATGCATATTTGCTTGCTTGTGAGCTGCCCAGGTTGTTTGTAGGTCAGCCTCTGTTTACCACATTACCAATCTTCAAATCACTTGGGAACCTTATCAGTACATTCAGAATACTTTTTTCTCCATAATATAAAAATAAATATAAAAGAATATAATTTATATATATTATAAATATAAAAAAATATAAATAATATAAAAATAATTATAAAAATCCATAAATAAAAATAATATAAAAATCTCCATATATAAAAACACTACAAAAAAGCATAAGAACATGAGCTGATCTTTAAGAATAAGAAATTAGATGAAAAACTTTCATTTTTGATGTTGGCTGGTCACTCTTTGAACCATTTAATGTGTGCCCTAATGATTAAATATCATTCTTGATCAATACTTAGAATTTGCAAAATCATAAATGCTTACAGACCTCTACATATACTAGGTCAATACTAGTGATTTTATTAATCCCAGGAATAATGTAATGGGGAAACAAAATCATGTTAATGCTCTCATAGCCCTGCATTGACTGATATGAATTATCTCACCTTTCTTCAGCACTTTATTCAACAGAATCTGCCCTTTCATTGCTTTCTGACTACAAATGTCAACCCCAGTCCATGTCACTCACTTCCCCTGGACACTGGACAGATAAAGGCTTTTCTCCAGGCTCTTCAAATTGTCCCTGATGTTAAGATTAATCATTTTTGTTCAGCCTAGTGAGTCAGGATGTTTTTGAGAGAATTGCAAAATACAGCTCCTTTTAGGACCGTCCATCAGAGTGATATATAACTTCCAAACATCCCAGCTCCTCCAGTATAATCTTACTTTGTGGTAATCAGTGAGGAAAAAAAGGGCAAGGAGCAAGCCTCCTTTTTGATGTCTTTATTAGGAATCAGTTCCGGAAAGGGGTCCAAAGAGTCATACCAACCACCACTGCAGCCTGGACCAACACTGAGAAGGAAATGGTGTGCAGCTTTGTCACATCTGTGGCAGAACGAAGGCTTCCATTTCCAGGGTAAGCCCAAAAATAAATGATGAATGGTTCGGTGTCTAGGGTGTTCCTTCTAATTCAGTTCTTCTAGGTGAGGGCGATGGTTTCAAAACTTAGAAAACAGGATCGGGGGTAGCCCTGCTTGCTGCTGGTTTAGGGCTGTTGATTATGTCTCTTAATTAGGTGTTGGCTCCTTGTTTCAGGGGTTGATTTTCACTTGCTGGTGCAGGTCTCCTTAATTTGCATATGAATACTTATGTCACTTCCCCCTCAGGCGCCATTCTGGGGAGCAGTGGAGGCACTTCCTGAAGGGAGAAGGGGCACAGGGACAGAACTGGCATGTACAATTAGGTAGGTAACAGGGACAATAAGATGCTTAACATGAATACTGGGGTAGATAGCAAAGGCAATAAGAATAACGAGGGGTATAACGAGAACAACAGGATGCTTAACAGGGGCAACAGAGTACATAGCAAAAGATGATGGAGTACATAACAACAAACAGAGAGGTGCTTTAACAAGAACAATAGGCTTAATCAATGGGGTAAATAACAAGGGAAATAACTTTAGAGTTTATTTATAACAATCAGGACTGCCATATTGAAGTGAAAATATCTCTCCTAAGTTTGGATCAGCACAGTAACACCACAACAGTCTCCATGGCCCTTCCAACACTGCAAAATTAAGCAGCCCATCATGCAATTGTCTGATGAAAGTTGCCCTAGTGGAGACCCTGCACTATCTCACTGCCTGCCTGTTTCTAACAGAACAGCCTTTGTCCACTTCCTAGAAGAGAATTCCCTTAATATTTAATCAGTGATGGTTATTTGCTAGGAAAACTGTTCAACATTAATTGGATGAGCATCAGATGTAGGATTGTTGTTACAATTGTCAAAATGGTTCTGCTAATTGACAGAGAGTTTAGGGAAAAGTTATATCTTCACTTTTACTGTGCGATCCCAAAGAAGTTAATAAAATGAAGAGCATAGGTTTTTATCACAGCTTTCCAAACTCTCCCTTTTTTTATGAAGGTAAGTCCTCATGCTGTATTTGGCTGGGCTAGTATGGGGTTGGGTTTTGGATTTGTGCTGGAAGCAGTGTTGATGATACAGGCATGCCTTACTTATTGCTTGTTATAAATAAAAGTGGGAATTCATGCTTAAATATGTAATATAGAAATATGTGTTAGAGTTAAGTTGTAATGATAACCAGTTTTAAGTTAAAAGCGAGCAGGACCTGCCCAGGAAAAACTGTATTGCCGAGAAAAGAATGTTGCTCAACCGGGAACTGATTTGCATCCCAAAAACAGAGCTACAGATAATGACGGCTTATCAGGAGAACATTAAGCTGGCTCCAAGTATATACATTTCAATGGGGTTTTCCCGTAAGAACTGATTAGTTGTCTCCGAAAATCGGCTCCCAGCCCAGGTGTTAACGACTGGACAGGAACCAAGATATGGAACATCAGGAGCCATCAGATAACGTCCTCGAGTGATGAGAAATTAATCAAGAACAGGATGCGTTTTGTCCACCTCTGTTTCATGAATGGAAAACTTCATGAATATGCTGATTGGCAAAAATAATACACTAGATCCGGACTTTGCGGGCAAAACTGTATAAAGACTCACTGTTGGAAGCGGTCGGTGTGAACAGAGGGAGGTCTGACGCGACAGAGATCAGATCTAGGTTCACCCAGTTCCAACCCCAGGCTTGGTACTGTCTCCTTTTTTGTTCGTGGCTTTGCATGTTCGATACTTTGGACACGAAATAAATTTTATATTTGTTTCACCTTGAATCAGGTCGATCCATTTATTACATTGCTGAACTGGGGGAATGCACAAGAAATTGGGAGGAGACACAACTAGGACTGTTGACCCAAGGGATAGTGTGGTAACCCAAGAAAAGATTTCTGTAGGCATATTTTGCCTGAAAGGTTCTTAAAGCTCCAAGGTCAGCTCCTGCAGACTATGTTCTCAGGCAGAGAAAAATGTAAATATGACAGATGTTTTGAAATTTGTATTCTCCTTGGCCAAAGAGATTTTCTATTTTGGATTTTGTGTTCATACTTTTGTGTTGCACTGTGTGCAGACACAGAGGACAATCTCTCTGGAAGCTGCTGCTTGCTAGGGAGAGAGAAAAGCTTCTTGCTTTTTGCTTTGCTTTCTGCATCTTTATTTAAATGCATGAAATGAAATGTAAAAATAAAACAGTCTTCTGATTTTCTGAATTTTCAAATCTGTGACTGGAGTCTTTGTGGAGAGGGCCCTAGCTTTAGGGCCTAGTTGTTACCACAGGATAGTCCATAACATGAGATGTCATACTCAGCAATAAAACTAGGGCAAGGTTGCCAGAGGGGTTGCCAACCAATTGGTGAGCAATTGTTTTCATTTGCATTACTTGTCTTTCTTGGTGTTTTTTTCTCTCTCTGTTATTTTCCTTTTGACTACAATTTTGTTACTATAATCATCACCACAATAATTGTTGTTATTATTATTTTATTGCAATAATTGTTATTATTATTATTTATTTAAATTATTAAACTCTTCTCATGTCAACCCCTTCCAGTCCTCTCCCCACAATCCTGCTGGAGGGCTGAGCAAGCAGCTGCATGGTGCTTAGCTGCTAGCTGGGGTTAAAGCACCAGAGCCTCATTTTTAATAGGGAAGGTCATTACCAGCCAGCTCAAAGGCTGTGGTGAGACCCTAGCACTTAGAGCTTCTACTTCAAGAGATGTCAAGTAATTTCTTGACCAAGCACAGGAAATCTGGTTTAATGCAAGACTCAGTAGAGGGACCCTTCCTCTCCATGGGCTTTCCAGAGTAGATCAAACTATCAAGAGGGGTCTCATCAAAAGCCCAGGCATTTCTCACCCTTACCTACCTATTGACAGCTCACCTCAAGTCACGATATGTTCTTGCATCCCCCTTGTATGTTGCATTCCTTCTAAACTTCATTTTGCACAGGGCCAGCAGTTTTGTTTGGCTCTTGTGACACTTGAGTGTATGTGACCTACAAGATGATCAGCAGCTGGTGTTTCTCCTGCCCTTTGCACACGCAGCAACAAGGCTACAACTTTGTGACATGTTTTTCATCCGGGTAGTTAATGATATTTATACCAGTGATATAGCTGATCATTTGGACATGGAAATAGACAGGAAATCAATTAGTGTTGATACATGTTTCCAGACTGTTAACTTGCTTGTACAAACACAAACTACCTTCCCTCTCAACACCCTGTGGTGCTCAGGAGGGGAGCAGACCCTGACCATCCTCCAAAGAGGTTCGGAAATCAGGAGGAAACACAGATTGGAACATCTTGAAGAAAATAGCAATTTCTTTGCACACACAGAGGAGTGTGGTGGCCTCACTAAGCACTAAACAGAACAAACAAAGCACGAGCAAAATAACAACAGAGTGAAAACACTAAAATAGAGCCATAAAAGTGGCATTAGTGATTCACTGAGAGCATGGCCCATGCCAGAGAGCAAAGCCTGATTCACGTGGCAAGCGCAGCTTTTCTCCCTCCCTTCTGCTTGGTCAAGGTTGCACACAGCAGGCAAGACACAACACCACACTTGGCTCTTCTAACCCCACTGCAACCAAACTCACTGTAACCACTGTCCTGTGCTGAGCCACAGGCCCAGGAAAGGCAAAATTTCCTGTTGCCTGGAACCCAGAATCATGAGCAAAAACTCTTGTATGATGAAAGGGAGAGCTGAGAATGTGGTAGAATCTCTGCTACACAGGCACTGGGAGATGCTAAAGCTCCCTGGATGCCCTTTGCCATCATGATGCGCATTGTAGTTATGACACATGTGGTCACCTCTGCTGCCATGGCATGGCTGTGCTCTGCATGCAGACACTCCAAGAGACTTTTTGATAGAAAACATGCCAATCTGTGGGAGTAGACGGGCGAGATGTACTGCTTGAAGGTAGATCTAGTTTTTCTAGAAGTTGTAAATCCCTGCAGCTAAGCTCAGGGAGCTTTGAAAGGCAAACCACCAAGGAGCTGAGTGATATAATATGAAACCAGTTCCTTCTGAGTATCACTTAAGAGTGAGAACATTCTCACTGGAGCTAGGCATAGATGGAGCACCCTGAAGGGAGGAAGAAGGACAGGAGAGCAAGCAAACAACACCCCCATGCTATGACACCCATGGATGTCACTGGGCAGTGTCAGCACCCCATCCCATCACCCTGAGCTGGGAGGAGTATGGACAGTCCAAGCAGAGCATGGTCAAGGGCTCTCTTCTCTGTTGGGGCACCCAGCAGTTGTTGAGATCAACCAACAGCTATGGCAGTTTAGGTTGCGCCTTCCAGCCATCAGTTTTCACCCTAGAAAGTTGCTTCCTTCTTCTCCAAGGTTCTTTCCTTTGTGAGCAAAACCCCTCCTCTTAGGTGAGGCACCTCACAGCCCCTGTGGGAAAGCCCATGCTTACACATCCTCACTAAATCCCTCTTCATTTGGGAGCCAAGACGGAGCTCAGCAGGAGCCTTGGCAAGACACAGGCATGTGCTGCTGTGCTCTGGGCTTCCCCGGGGGAAAGATGAATCCATTCCACAGGGGCTGAGTCACACTGGAGACATGTCTGCTGATTCCTACCTTGGCTCTTGCACTCCAAAGCCCTTGTGAGATCCTAATCACATTAAACCCCCTGCTCCTAGATGTAGGCAGTGGCATGGAGCAAAAAGAGGGCAGAGTCCTGCAGGAATACAGCTGGTGGGTGTGCAGGGGCACTGTGCTGGTTTGCACACACCAAGCAGCTCAAGAAGGGTCGGGATATTCCCTTTTCCTGAGCTTTTTCAGGCCACATTGCTCCTGGCATCACCACCAGTGATGGGTGCAAGTGCTGGGACTTGCACCTAACCCACTCCTGCTCTCCTCCCTGCAGGCACTGCATCCACACACTTCAGATAAGCTGTATTCCAAAGTCCTCTGAAAATGTGGTATGGCCACCTGTCCTCAAACAAGTAGGCTTTAAAAAAATAAATTAAAAAAAATATTAAAAATTAAGAAAAGAGCTTCTTGCAAACATCTGAAGGATACTGTGTTATCTGGGACCAAGACCCTTATCATGGTTTCCTTCCTACACCAAACCCCTTCAGGGCTCTACAACCCCCTTCAAACTGAGCATCTCACTACCCTGAGGGTGTGGTGATTCACCAGTCTGAGCACATGCAAGGCAATTCTGCATATGTCTGCTGTTCCTGTCAGTCTGTCTCCTCCTGTACTGAGAGAGAGAGAGCAGAGATCTCTGACAGTGGGCAGATTAATAATACATTTAATTTCTCCATGCATCATGAGGAAGAGGAAGAGCCATAATTCAAGAGTCTCCTTGATAGCTTTGCAAATTCCTCACAATAGGAGACAAGAGCAGGAAAGGTGCTTTAACTCCTTAAAGCTAGTGGTAATGTGTATTTTAATGTAATATTTAAAAGGCACAGAAAGAACTGTGTGTACTGTAAATATGAAGTGAAAATATTAAACCAGTTGATAAAATCAGGACATAATTTTTCATAAGATCTCAGGATCACGAGATAGGAGCAAAATGTGTGTCTCTGTGACACTGATGGCTCCTCAATATCTCTAAGGAAGAGTGTTCTGAATACCCATAAGCAGTCCAAATCAGAGCACCTCTCCATGGGTAAACACCATGGCAGTGATAGCAAGGCTTCTCTGTGGCACCACAGAAGGTCTGGTTTCCCTGCACTGTCCTTTACATGGAGATGCATCTGCTTGGAAAATGAAACATGAGCTTTGTTTAAGGAGAAGTGCTAGGTCTAAAGAGCCAAAGTGCAAATCTGGCAATGCCAGTAATGATTTGCTTTATTTCAAAGCTTGCAGGAGCATGGCAGCTCCTGTGCCCTCTCCTGCCTTTCCCACTAGCCAGGTTCTCCCTGAGGCCTCCCAGCTCTCCCTCCCAATGTGGGTTTCTGCCCCATCTACTCTTTACCTCTTCACCTTTCGAAAGTTTCCACACTTGAGGCAGCAAGAGTGCATAATGCATTTCTTGTTTGCCTAAACACTAGCATTCCCATTTTGGAGAAGGATCCTTTAAAAACCCAAAGCTATTTCTTACTTTGTTTTCATATATACCTCACTTATACATTCACCTATTTTCAAACAAAGGGGAAAAGAAGATGAGATTTTCTGATACAGGCATTACTTCACTTATCTGACACTAGGTAAAAAACAGGAAGATAATGAAGGCATGTTGGTATGTATTAATCAGAAACACACATGCAAAGGCACAGGCTGAGACAGGTAATTTATATGTCTCTTTCTTCAGGGTTGCTTCTTTTGTTTTAAACATCAGGACGAGAAAAATGTAGAGAAATCAGAATAAAAATTAGTGTTAGATATCTGCATATCAGGGAGCAAATCTGAGCAGGTCTCCCCAAGTGTGCCAGCCCTGCAAGGTCCTGGTTTCCTTAGGGCTGTGCGAACTGGAGCAAAACCCCAAAATAAGATATGCAGACCAGGTTAAGCTGGGAAAAGCTGAGCTCCTGGCTTGGCTCAGAGACCCTCAAGCTAACCTGACTCTGAAGCTGTCTTTCAAATACACCATTTGGCTGAGAGGTTGAGCAGAGCACAAAGAGCACTCTTGTCTTTCCTAAAGGCCAGATACTCACCTGAGACCACAGACATTGTCCATATAAGTACTAAAATAGCTTTTGTTTTTAAAAGTCCTGATAAAAATGACAGCACTGGATAATGCTGTTCCCAATAAGCAGTATAAGCCGTGCCAAGTGCCTTCCAAATACAAGCCTACAGCAGGTGTCCTCACGAGACAGTCCAAGTCCTTATGGTGTCACACAGGTGCCATAACAATCATGAAAAACAATTTTAAAGAAACTGAATTTAGGTAAGAGTATTAGCCCCAGTTTTCAACCTGCCTGCATTATCAAGAACTCTTATGATCGTGACAGCTTTATGCAGCTTCATATATGCTTATGTTAGACACTGTTAGGTCATTGCTCGAGTCAGGAGAGCTGCTGTTCCATCAGCGTTTCTATCATAAAACTCCTTTGCAGAGGTTAGTAACATAGCTCATGCTTTAAGCCAAGAAGCAATTTTTTTCCCCTTAAAATTTCATTAAAATTTCTGCTGATATAGCAAAAAGTAACTTTTTTGTAGTTTCAGATACTACTTCTATACTCTCTCACTATAAAGAAATTTTGCTCCAGGCAATTAGTTTTTTGCTGGGTCTGGTCGTTCCTGACCTCAAACATTCCATAGCTAACATATCCCAAACACCACTGCAGGAAGTCTGTGCAGCAGCAGTAGTAATTCTTCCACTGTAGCAATGGCTATAGCCTATCCAGCAGACCTGTATGCATGTATTATTCTCAACATTGACCATGTCTCATGCTGGATGCAGCCAATTCCCAGTGAAACAACACATTAAGCCTTTGTACTAGTTTGAAATCAAACCAGTGGGAGATCACAAGTCAGAATTATAATTTAATGGAAGAAAATTAAAAGAAAGAAATAAATAAATGCAGTAATACAACAAAATACTAACAAAATCAGAAATACAGCCTGACACTCTAATGGTGGAGGCAATCCAAGCGAAGCAGTTCTGTTGACGCGGGGATCCTGTAGAAAGGTCTGGAAGTCCAGCTGTAGCTCTTTCCCTCTGGGAGTCCAGTAGGCAAGTGCTGCTGTGGTGTTCAGGATTTCAGCTTATATCCATGATGGAATAGTTGGTTCCTCCCTCTGGGCAGAGCATCTCACAATGGGATGGTGAGTCATGAGATAAGGCACTGATGGGCCATTAACAGGAGGTAGTCCAGGGGGGGTGTTATCTCTGAGTCATGGGACCAGGCACTGATGGCCCATTAACAGCAGATAGCCCAGGGGGAGGAGGCAAGGAAAACAACACCTGGTTCCAACAGCTCATGAAGATGGTAACAGAATATACTTCAACCCAGGACAGCCTTAATTCTTCAAACACTAGCATGTGTGTTTATAAACATGAGCCACACTGGGGAGCTGGATGGGTCTAATGTGCTACCCCAGAGCACGCTGGAACATTGCATTCCCTGCCTGTTTTCCATCAAAGGAATGGCTACAGGCTATGAGCAAAACACATTGCCACTCCAATTCAGTCCATTATTCCAACCAAGCATTGCTGTGATTTACTATCCACACTGTGTTCAAAATAATGGAAAAAAAAACATCATTTGTGAGAAAGATCATTTGATCAAGTTGTGAAAGCAGTGACTGAAGCCATATTAGGGAATTACCTCTCAGGCTGTCCCCATGATCCCCTCTTCCAAAAGCCTCCTCCATACACAGGCCAGGCTTCTAGGGGGCCAGGTCCACATGGGATAACCCTGCTCCAGCAAACAGGCAGCAGCAGGGACTAGGTTAAAGCCTAATCTCATCCAACACATGTGTGTAGCCCTTTACAGAAGCCACCAAACTCAGGCAGATGCCACCAGCATTATTTCCAAACTCTACTGCTTTGCACTAAAGCGCTGCTCTTCCTTAAAGAAATACCTGTCCCTCTTCCGAACCAAATTTATCAGGTCTATTTGTAATATTGTCCCAGTTTCTATTTTTTCCTTCACGTCTGTGTCTTCTCTCTCTCTCCAAGTTTTTCCTGGGCTTCAGTAAGCCAAGCAGCAGGATTGCAGAAACAATCATATTTATCTGAAAAGAAAATGAATCATAACATTATAATTTTTCCATCTGTAAGCATTCAGTTCTCAATTTCAGCATGTTTTGTCTTGCTTTGCCATAATGGTCAATAGAAAGGTTCCCTAAGACCTTGATAAGATAAAAGAAAGTTTGTTAACATAATAAGAACATCTCGAGGATTTCATTTCAACGCCAACAATGGCTTTCTGCTCCTTCCAAGCTGCCTCAGAGGCATCTCATTCTCCCAACAGGGTGCTGGAAGACTTTGGTCCAGACCCACTTGTACATTAGAAATTCACATTATTAGGTGAAAAGATGACTGCATATGCACAAAAACACACCTGCTCCTGTTATTTCCTGTAGAAAAAATCTACAAAACACGGCATACAAGGAGGTTGTAGATGGGTAGGAGTCAGTTTCTTCTCCCAGGTAACAAGTGATAGGACAAGAGGAAACGGCCTCACGTTACACCAGAGGAGGTATAGATTGAATGTGAGGAAAAGTTCTTCACTGAAAGGGTGGTCAGGCATAGGAACAGGCTGCCCACTGTCCTTGGAAGTGTTCAAAAAACCTGCAGATATGGTACTCAGGAACATGGTTTAGTGGTGGACCTGACAGCATTAGGTTAATGATTGGACTCTATGATTTAGAGGTCTAAGATGCTAATTCCAGAATACGGAATTTAAGCTTATCCTTTGCTAGCTGTTTCACACGGAATCCTGGAAAAGAGCCATACACCCTCCAGAGGGTGGCCTGAAAAATCTCATCACTCACAGCCCTCCCTCCTGGTGTCTGCGTGAACTCTTAAGCAACACAAGTGCAGGCAAAGGATGCTGAACACCAAGACCACAAACTCCCCTTTTTGTTTGATGGGAAGCCTAAAACAGAGAGCCAGCAGCTGCATCAGGGCTTGTCACAGGCCACAGCATGGCTCAGTGTCCTGCAAGGCTGACACGGGACGCAGCCAGCTCAGCAGTTGCTCACATTCTGACCAACTCCACAGCTTGTGCAGGGCAATCCAGCCCAGCTTTAGAAAAGACAAAACCATGTCATTAAATCACAACCTGAGTGTACTTTAAAAAGTACAGTAGCTAGTTGTTTGGTTAATTAAGATATTAAATTATGCTGGAAAATAAACATTTGGAATCTTCAAGCAAGACAAAGCCAGGAATACTAAGAACTTCCTAACTTAGCATGATTGATTACACAAACAAACTGTATGTATTGGAGAAGTGTTATAGAAAAACATCGCTTTCATCAAATTTTAAGTGAGCAGTTGTAGAGTGGAGAGGGGGAAATTAATTAATTACACCCTGAAACATTTTACTGATTGAATCCATGATCCCAGCACTTGCAAGGTCATCAAATGATAGATTAGTGCTGCACAGAGTATCACAAATGGCATTTGCCCTGGGAAGCTCATTATATGAGATGTCAGGTCATGTAGATCATAGGAAACACATACAAACATTCATCAGAAAAATGCAGATAGTCATTACAGGCAGCAGAGAAGAATCGAATTATCATGCAAAATTTATTTTGACTATTAAAATACAAAGAGGTGATACAAAATTGTCCTTTAAGCAAACATAAACTACAAGTACTTTGACAGGAGGCTTTATTTATAAATGTTTTATCTCTTCAGTATTCCATGTCTGTAAACATTACTTGAAAAACAAAGAAATGGGGGAAAACCAGAAAAATATAAAATCAGCGATCCAATGTTTGGGTCTTCAGAGCTTTTTTTTTGTTCAAGAGAGAACTATTCTTTCCACATCTGAATAATCAATGCAAGATAGGAAGAAATAGACTGTAATTATTGCATGCGAATCATTTGTTACAGATCCTGTCTGCTCCAAGAGAGCAGAGGCAAGCACTGCCTCTTGACGAGCAATTTTTTTTTTTTTTTTTTTTTTTAGGGGGATGCACTGAACAATTTGGCAGAAATATGTGGGTGTTCAAGAAGAGAAAGCTTAGCAGCAGGAGAAACTAAACCAGAGGGGCTATTAGCACTCTCCAAATGACCCAACAGGGGCCCAGCCACCTGTTCCCAGCACTATCCATGACTCCAGGAGATGGACTGGCTTCTGCTGGACTTCATTTCCTTGGTCATTAAAATAAACCCTTGGGTGTTCTCCCTATTTCTTGTTAATTTGCTTGGTGAAGCCCAATTCATACATGTTAACAGGACAGATGATTTTTGGTTTGGATTAGGAAAGTAAGTTCTTAAGTTCAGGTACAGCAGCTAAGCACCCAAGACATAACTAATACTGATAATTTTAAAGCACTGTAAATTACACCCAAAGTATAGTTTCCCATGTTGAATTCACATAAAAATATTTTTTTCATTTTGAAAAGCTTGGTGACACAGTGTTTAAAGGAGACTATTTTACATCAATATCATGAAGGAGATCATGGTTTCGGAAAGGAGTTTTGGGAGCTTTCAATCTGAATTTCTTGGTTGATTCTATAAAAGATAAAACCAGGGCTGGCCGGTTTTGTTGGGTCATGTTTTCACTGCTGAAAATCCTCAAAGGTACATCTAAATTCCCTAGACTGCTTTGGAAAGTCGCAGCACATCTTCCTGAGCGAAGTGGGCTCCTTCCAACAGCCTCAGGATTATGTCTAATGAGTCACATCTCTTCTTAGTCTTATTCCATTTCTCACTATTGTAAATCATTCTAATCTCATTTTATGAAGACTGCATAAAAAGGCAGGCACTGAAAATTACAAATAATAGGTCAAACTGTGATTTGTGAATAGTGAATGCAATATCCCTTCCATTACCTGGAAGTTGTTTGTATGATGGAAAGGAAGAACTGGACCTCACA
Organism: Erpornis zantholeuca; assembly: GCA_013400515.1. Lineage (NCBI taxonomy): Eukaryota > Metazoa > Chordata > Aves > Passeriformes > Timaliidae > Erpornis > Erpornis zantholeuca. The sequence goes on along the minus strand of VZTN01001014.1, from coordinate 90,456 downwards.
ATGAAACAGAATAAAGCAGATTTATTGGATCTTTTACCATCTCAAAAAATGTTTACAGTGTTACTAATGTAAGACTGATTGATACCATCTGTACAGTTCTTCTATTGCTGCTCTGTGGTGGGATAAATTAGTATGCTCTCAACTTTCCTTGGGTAACAAGCTGTGAGTACCAGAGCACTGCCAATCTCAGTACATTCAGTGCTGCCAATATAAATTGCTTAGTCCCTTTGCCACCAGGCAAATGGAGTACAATTCCAGTAAAATAAATACAATTCCAGCACTGAAAGAAATTGCATCTGCTGGTGATGCCTTTTCTACTGATGTACAAAGGGGGTCGTGACAAGGAGCTAAACACAGTTATTAAAGATGCAGTGAGCAGTTCTTCAATTCGTCCAGAGACAGAGAAGAAAAATAATACTGTGGGATCCGGTTCCTCCTGCCCACATTTTTGGAAAGCACTGGCTACAGCTTTTGCAGGGAGTCTCGTTAGCACCTGGGACATCCCTTGGCCTGGTGAGCAGTGAGCCCAGCAAGCCTGAGCCAGCATCTGCAGGTATATGGTGCTCTTGCAGAAGTGCTGAGAAAATCAGAATGATGAAACAGAAATGGGAAGGTTGGACATGGGGGATATTTAAAATCAATGCCATCAGCTGCTGTGCCATTTTGTATCAGGAAGGGTTCCTGACCTTGGTAGAGATGGTGACCTTGAAAAACCATGAAACCTGGTAAGTGCGGCTGATTGGAGCAAAACATTTCCAACCTCTAAAGGGTAGATTCCTGGAGGTCTTGTTACATGCTGGATATTTTAATTGCCAGACCTCCTGGTGCAGGACCATAGCAGGGAGTGCTTGTGCCTCAGGGTAGTGTTTAGGATTAAGTCTCCATAGAGGTCCTGGTAAGAGTGCAGATAGTATGATCTGCCTCTGGGAAGCATGGCAAAGCCTTTCCTGGGGACCCAGCACAGCCCAAGCTCCCCTGAGTACCCCCCAGCACCCCATGGCTGAGCACTGGCACAGACATCCCCACCCTCCTTCACTTGGGGCTGCAGAGTGTGTTCATGCTACATCATGGTGTGGCTTAATATATAATCCTAAAAGAGCTCACCTGGTGACATCTTTACCTTGAAAGAAGCAGCAGCTGGTGTATGCTATTTTCAGCCTTGCAGGCTTGTTTTGAGAATCTCTCCTGCTGTTTCTTGAGTTGAAGCTCCAGACAAGTTCATCCCAAGGGGAAAAACAGCACTCCCTCAGGTGAGCACACAGGAATGTGTTCAGAGCAGGGAAGGAACCCACTGGTCTGTCCCAACTCATTCCCAAACACCAGCTGGGAGACAGGACCCCCTGCAGTTTACCTGGTCCAGCAGCCCTCATGTCTTTGGACAGGCAGGGATTGTCGCTGTTTATGACGAAGATAATACCAGGCTTGGAACTGGAAGCACCGTGCCCCACACCCTCTCTTCTTGCCTCAGACAGGCACTAGTGATCAACTATTGCCATATCATTTTAAATAGGGGAAATTTATTAGAATCTCCTGTAAATCAGGCCTGAAATTACAACAGTGGTTTTGCAATAAGCCTGAGTTCTGTTGACCAGCTCATACAGCTTCTGTTTGAAATTCCTATTTTAAAACCACTTTTGCAACTCCCTCATGAAGGCAGCTTAATTTGTAGCTGTACACCAGGACACAGCATGGCACACCAAGCTGGGGACAGGCTCTTTCCCTTTAATGACAGCCATCTGCAGGTTCCTCTAACTTAGCAATGTTCCCAGCCATGATTTATGAAGGGTGCTTAGCTTTACGGTACAATCTTTACTATTTTACAGGGTTTTTTTTTTTTCTCAGTTAAATGTTGTTTTCTGAATAATTCCAATCTGCCAGTAGGTTTACAGAGGAGAAAACTGGAATGAATCTCCTTGCTTTTATTTACTCCTGTTTGAGTACTGTGTTGCTGCATCCATTTTGGAGATTTACAGAGGTATTAAGGTTTCTTCCCTTATCCTCGTTATACAGATTTCTGCTGCAATCATTTTGAAAACCAGAAAGCTGACAGGAAAATTAGGAAATTAGATATCATGTTCCTGTTCCTTCTGGTGCCCTGATGAAAAAGGGGAGAAGAAAAATCAACTGAAGGCATAATAAATAACACCATATATCCTGGAGTCCCCTCACTGATGCTGGCATCTCCTCTAGGCATCCCACTGCATCCCATTCTGCCAGCGCTGTTCTGACCCCACGAACATTGGGCTGCACCTGTGGTTGTTGAGGCAGCAGTCGTCCAAGTGCCAAGTTCACAGGCTAATTGCTCATCTAATTTTAATTGCTAATGGTGGCCCATAGAGCAGTAGCTCTCTGTGCTGAAGTTATCTCAGCCTACTGTTCAAGTTTATTGAAAATAATTGCCTCAGAAAGAGAAAAATTATGGTGGTGACCACCAGCTCTGGGGACAATGGTGTGGTGGCTTAGCATGTATGACCTGAATCAACACCTCCATCACCATCAACACGTGAGGGCAGAGGAGTCTCATAAGCTTATGGAGGACAGCAGGCAGAAGCCATCCTGCAGCTCACTGCACACAGGAGTTGCACTAGCTTGCTCCAGCATCACCAGCTCTCCAGTAAAACAACCTCTAAATCAATCTCTCAAATCATTAATGTGATTATATGGGCCAAATTTAGGCCTTTCCCATCAAAATGAGCATGCTGAGCCTTTCAAAAAGGAGTGGCTTATCTAGTTATGAGCAAAGGCTGGTTTCAAGCGGGAGCTTGTACCATCAGCAGCCAGAGACAATAAATAGCATGGGCAAAATTCACCTAGGGGAAGGTTTCGGCTGTATGTGTCAGTTGTCACAGTGTCTTGTTTTGAAAGACAGGTGTCTGCTAAGGAAGGCAGAAGCCTCCCTTGGAATGGAAAATGTAACCCGCCTCCCTCCAAATTATTATAATTTTGAAATTAAGGGCTTTCAGGCAAAGATATGGGGAAGAGGAATAACAGTTCTTTACTAATATATATATATATGTATAAAACAAGGCAAACAAACAGCAGTAACTGTGGCAGTGATAACAAACAGAACCAGAACCCAGTGACACCTTCTCGGCTGTCAGGCACTTTCCCGTGGGTGCAGTGCCGCTCACGGCCGGCAGGGGCGCTGGCGGCTCCCGGTGAGCAGGGCGGGTGCGATGGTTCCCCGCGCCTGCAGGGGGCGCTGGGAGCGAGCTCGGCACCACGCGGTGATGGCGGAGGAGAAGCTGCTGCACAAACCCCTGGGGCAGCCGGTCCCGGGGCCCGGCAGGACCCTCGGGGACAGCAGGCTGGAACAGCAGGGACGGACCCAAATCCCGGGTTGTAGATGAGATGTATCCAACTCCAGAGCTGCAGCAGGAGCCCCGGTATGTCTCGGCAGGCAGGGGTGGGTGCGGGGCTATAGTGTAGCGAATGCTCACAGCAGGGGCAAAGGAACGGTGGGGGCAGGGCAGCCTCGGCCCGGCTCCCGGTGGGGCAGGGAAGGGATCCAGGGGTTTTCCCCTTAGGCACCTGAGCAGACTGTGAAAAGCCCATTTTAGTGAGGTAGGGTGTTAAATAGCATTGTAAATACACATTATAATACTGGCTTTTTGCACATATTAAAATGGATGCTACATATGTGATGTTAGAAAACTTTACTACCTAAGTATAGTTTCTTAGAAATAGTCATGTGATTTCTTAGGATTATACATGATATGTAGAATACTCCTTTTTGTTCATGTAACTAACTCAGAATAGCAAAGAAAAGCAAGGAAGTTCCCCACATTCCTGGATTGTCTGGATGAAGATAACAATGACAGGCTTCAGAACCTGGAAGGAAGATATTGATTAGAAAGTGGAACACAGGATAACCAGAGGATTTGGTCGGCAGAACTGGACCACAACAGATTATCAAATTTTAAACAGACCTGCACAAAGGAAAGTGACAGGATGGGGTGGACTTGAAACCCAAAAACTGCCAAAAAAGGAATGTTTGAATCATGCAAGACACTACATGAATATTCAAAAGGTGGTTGTATTTAATGAACTAGATTTTGAGTTAAGGTGTGCTCCTGGCAGCTTATCAGGCACCTGGTTGTATGAACCCTTTGCTTTATTTCTGTCTCCTATTGTCCTTTTATTAAACTCCTTATTAAACCTTTAAAATTTTACCAGGAGAGTGAACCTCGTTTTTCACAATAGGGTCCCAATGAAACAGCTGATCCAGCGAGCAAGTTTCACTCACGGTAGAAGGAAGGCAGCAGAAGGCAGAACCCCGCAGTGGTGATGAATTCTCCCCACAGTGACTGCAGCTTCTCTCCCATCTGAATGCCGAGAGCACAAGAGAGCTAGGGGCTCCATACAACCCCGCTTCCCTAGTCCAAATCTTGCAGCATCTCTGTCCTACAGGAGAAACCTCCAGGTGAAAGAGAGCAGCCAGCTGGACCCCTCCCCTGAGCTGTGGCCACGTCTTTTGTGTCTCTTAAGTATCCAATCGTTAATGTCTCCTAGCAACAAGTATGGGGAAAATTCCTTTAGGGAAAAAAAATCCAAAATCTAAAACCCCAACACACAGGCAAAACAAAAATTTTGGAAATTATTCCAGATCACAAAGTGACCTATTTCTTCTGATATCTTCCCATCCTGGCTTACAGATATGGGTGTTTTACATAGTTTCTCCCACTCCTGGACCAGTGATGTGATGACTAGGAAAAGGGTTTTTTCCTTGCTCATTTTACCCCAGGTACAGGATTTTCCACCTCTCTTTAAAATCTGGCTCATTATTTTGTGCAGTATATTACCATTGATTCAGGCTGAGAACAGGTATTTTCATTTAAACATGGAGAACAGCCATTCTGTCTTTACTGTTCTTTATGGAAACATCTATGAAACGGAGCAACTGAACACTGCAAAATGTTGAAATTGCCCAGGGAGTGAAATTCTGAAATTGCATGCTACAAAAATGTCATTTCCTTTTAGCCCAGTGAATTAGAAAGAGATTAAAATATATAGTATCGTTTTGGCTTCATGGGCTCAACCTTTGTACACCAGAAAATATGACTTCATGTTAATATGTGACATGGTATGATATACAAATAAACCCAAACCAGACTTTTTACTGTATGTGTTCTTTATTTTTGTATATTTTTATACCTTAAAATGCATGTTTAAAACTCATTTAAATGATAATATAAATTATTCTCATTGAGTGACTTGCACTTTGATTTTGACACCTGATGTTCCGATAGGCAACAGGGGATTTTTTAATGCTGTAACTACACTGGATGTAAAATTTAAAGATGAAAATGTAATAAAAAAATGCAATATAAATAGAACAATGATGGAGTAAAGAAAAATCAAATGGGCTGCTGGCTGCAGTGCAGAGGCCCAGCTGTCCCAGGGAGGCAGCCAGCTAGGCAGCAGGCAAGGAGGCCAGGCAGATATCTGGCTTCTTCTGTTGGCTTTGATGGCATTGATGTGTTCCCACAGAGCATCTTGATACCATCAAATCAGCATTTTCCAACAGAAAGTAGCTCAGAAAACTACTCTGATGGAAAATTGTTGTCCCGCTTTACTGGCTGCTGATGGTAGAATTGTAGAATAATTCCACAGAGTAATATTGGAAGGGACCCATAAGGGTCATCGAGTCCAACCCCTCCTCCTTGCAGGACTACCTAACACTGAATCTTATGACTAAGAGCATCCTCCAAATGCTCCTTGAACCCTGACAGGCCTGGTGCTGTGAGAGCCTGTTCCAGGGACTGGCTGCCCTCTTAGTGAAGAAGCCTTTCCTAATGTCCAGCCTGAGCTTACCCTGACACAGCTTTATCCCATTTCCTCCTGTTCTATCACTGGTCAGCATCTCTCCCTCCACTGAAGAAGCTGTAGACTGTGGTGAGGTCCCCCTCAGCCTTCTCCAAGCTGAACAAACCAAGTGACTTCAGGTGCTCCTCCAAGCCTTGCCCTCGAAGCCTTTCACCATCTTGGTTTCCCTCCCCTGGACATGCTCTAAGCTGAGTGCTGAACTTCCAAATGAAATAATAAATAAATAAACAAGCCTTCTCCTCCCCAAACAGGACTTTGTCTTTCTCCCTCTTGCATTATAAGCAATGTTCACCCCTATCCACCTTCATATCACTCTGGATGGAGCAGTGTTTACCCTTTCACCTTTGATCATGGCCTTTCCAAGCAAGAGCCCTGAACATATGGAGTTTTTCCTGTCACACAGGCTGGTTCCTATGTCCAAGGTTTTTTGCCTTCCCTTTTCCTTCTCTTGTATTCTACAGCCTTTCTGCAATGGGCAATCAGACCTGCAGGCAGGATCAGAGGTGTGGGTGTGCAGGGATTTAGCTTTGGCATAGTGATGCTCCTCATTCTTGGAGCTTTTCTCCATCCTCTCCATGGCCATGAGGATGGTGCCAGCCTCTGGAGAGGAGCAGCTGCAAAAGCTCCAGCACATTTTCCTGCTTAAGGGCAAGTGCTAATTCAAAGCTGATCGTTTTGTGTATGTAGGCAGACCTGTTTTAACAAGGGCATTAATTTGCACTTATCAGTACTGAATTTCACTTGCCAGTTCACATCACCCAGATACTTATTTCTGTCAGATCATTCTGCAAACCTCTGCTATAGGTTTGGCTACTCTGGACAAATCTGTGTCACTGCAAACTTCACCATCTCACTACTCATCTCTTTGTTCAGGTCATTTCAGAATATGCTGACAGTGTCCAGCACAGGCACTTGCAGGATTGCTACTCTAATTTCCACACACTGTTAAAATTGATCTAGCACATTTTTTCTAGCCCTTGTTTCCTCCATGTAATTAGTCCATAGAAGATTAATCTTGTGAAAATCTAATCCCATTAAGCCCTTTCAGTGATTCTCTTCTGTGCTTTAGCCCTGCTGACTGCTTCCTGGAGCATTTGCCTGCTTTTGGAAACATTAAATAAACAATCTCTGCTTGTAGGTACTATAGTAAAGGTCACTTATCTTGGTTTATTTTAAACTTTTAAATTTAATTCCTTCCCATTTCATCTTACTCTGTTTCCTCATTCTCCTCTAGCTTCTTCGGTTAAAATGAAATAGAATTGTGGTAGGGTGTTTTTTCCATAGGGATGCTGAATTTGATAAAAACAGACAATACTGGAGCAGCTCATCAGTACTTACATCTCAAGTGAGGTCCTCAGGAATAAATTGAGCTGATTCTCCTCACCTGGACTCTCTAATTGGTCCTCCCTCCCCCCCAGCAAAAAAAAAAAAAAAAAAAGGGGACATGTGGTACTTCCAAACATGGTCTGTGAGTAATCACCCCACATGAAATTTTCACCATGGTGAAAACCAAGTATCTCTCCTTTTTTTTAGGGTGGGTTGCTTCCTTTGCATTTCCTTTGAAAGTCTGTAGGATTTAAAAGATCCTCATAAAAGCCTTGGCATGAGGAAGCTGGAAAGGAGATCTCAAATTTGCCTTGGCAAAGCCAAGCCCCCACAGCATGGGGCAGGTGGGCAGGACTCTCCCACAGGTGAGTGTTCACCATTCACCTCCCAACGGGTCTGGTAGGGCTGCTCCTGTTTGACCTGTTTGGAATGAGAACTGATTTTTATAGAATCACACTGTTAATCCTTTTGGATCACTGAATGGTTGCATTATTTTCTTCTCTGGCTGCTTGCAAACTCGTCGGCAAAGCTGGATCTTACTCCACTGAGTGCTCGGCTATGTCCAGAGTTCCTGTTAGAGTCCTGGAAGAGATGGGAAGGGCTATGGCACTGGGAAACAGGCAGTGAAATACTATACAAATCCCTTCTAGTAAATCAGATTTAATACTTTTATGCTATTGCAAGCTCCATTGAAAATAGTGCAAAACCCCTTAGTAAATCTGTCCCCCAGGTGCCTTATATCTGTATTTATTCTGTCTTTTGAAATTTGTCCATTTACCCAGTTGAGTTTTTGCTTCTGGATGTTAGTTCTTATCCAACATGATTTAATTTTATACTGGGGATTGGGTTTAAAGCCTGCACCAAGGTATCTAAATAAGTTCATTAAATGCTCTAAGTTTCTCTGGTTACATGTATAAATTTGTCAGCATGGAAATAATAACATCTTAAACCTATTAAATTTAAAATATCTTTATGCTCAACCCCAGAGCTCAGATATGCCAGCAAATGATAATCAAATGCCATTCGACCACTCAAAAATTCCAGAGATGAGAAAATGAGCTGGTTTGAGGATGCCTGCAAGGCAAATCAAGCCGTCAAAATCCTATCATTCTTGGGATTAATTTACATAGCTCATATTAAACTCACCAGAGTGACTGGAAACCTGGAGTAATTAAATGCTGTGGGGAGAGGCAGGATGCTGGCTGTGCCTTAGCCAGGAGGCCCCTGCAAAAGGAGGTTCAGGAAGAGTCCCCAACCTACTGGCGTGCCCTGGGGACTGGGGAAGCTCTGAGCTGGGAGCAGCGAAGGAGAGAGGAACTTTGGGTGGTCAGGGTGGTGAGTGGGTGGATGGATGTCCATGGGAGAAAGGCAGAAAGCTCTCTGGCCTTAGGAAAACCCCTTGGCTTCCTACCCAGCACCCTGATTCCTCCCCCTGCAGGAGCTGACAGGGCTTTACATCCTCCTGTCCTGCTGCCTCACAGTCCTGCTCTCTGCACACATATGGCTCCTGGATTTAAGAAAGAAAACACTCTGCTTTATTCACATAAAGAGAACTGGAAGCTACTCCCAGCCCACTGGTTTGCTCCTTTCTCCATGGCAGATGGCCCTGGCTCCAGCCACCCATGGCACAGGAGCAGATGAGCCTGGGAGGCTGGAGACAGAACACCATCACTGATTTGCACAGGCATCCCTGGGTTGCAATAAATGAGGGCAGAAGCTGCTGCCCCTGTCCAAATCACTGGTCCCCAGCCTCAGAGCACAACTGCACTGCAAGGTGTTTGAAAGGTGATGGCTTTTGTTTCACAGAGGTTGGCAGCAGATAGACTCTGTCACTGCACCAAGTGTGAGGGACCTTAATCCTGCTCTTATTGACATGACATATCATAATGGCTTCTTTGGTCACCTATCAAGTTATTATGGACTTAGAAAGGTTTAATCTGTAGATTATTTACTCAATAGACTATAAAGGCTTCGGATAATAGCACATAACAGCTTCCAGCAGTTTAAGCCTACTGTGTCACAGGGAGTTTGTGTTGACTCCCCCCCAATAAATCTAACACAAGGCATCTAAACAACAAGAAGAAGAATAGAAACCCCTTTCCTNCCCCGCCCTTGGATCTCACTGTGCTCCATCTTCCTTCAGTGCAGGCATTCTTTTGGACTTCCTCCCTGTCCTAGCTGTGAATTTTCACAACATCTGTAGGAAATTCTACAAACCTTGAGATCTTCGTCCCACTACCCAAAGTTGCTAAAACTGGGCAGGAATCTCACAGATACTGGAGACTGAGTGTACAATACCCACATCCCACTTGTGTTCAGCAAACTCATTAGACCCACTTTCTTGCCCATCTTCCTTACCTGGTAGTGTACGTGCTATGTTGCACCATGAAAAGTCGTAATAAAAAAGGAAAACAGTATATTCAAGATTCTACATGTCAGGTTTGACCTGGGCATTGCTTGTCTAGAAGATGTTGTGTAAATGCTGGTTGTAGCAGACAGAACCTAAAAGGTTCTAATTTTATTGTTGTTCTAACAATGACATTAATGCCAGATCATCAGAATACTCTGAGAAAAGGAAACCATGTGGATGCAATTTCTTAGAGGCATTTTTAATTTTCATTGTCTTAAAGATGTTAGTAATTTAAAGGACATTCTCCACCAGGTGAAAACAACATTAATTTTGAGCCTAACTCTCCAAATTGATTTGATTTCATTTAAAACATAGCTAATTAATTAAAACCACTTGACAATGCCCTTTTATTGTTTAACCAAAGAGCATACCATACTGCAGCTGAGCTGCTAAATGTTTATGTCTTATTAGCAAGCTTCCGAAAGCTTAGAAAAAAGGATTTCCACACAAGTTCTCATTCCCATCTTTTAATTACACCTAAAAAACTCAGCTCATTATAATTCTACTACAAATATTGCTCTCAAGAGCATCCTGCAATATGCATTTAGCAGGTACCACCAAGACTTACTCCCACACCCCTAGTCACATGTATTTCTCCATTTTTAAGTGGCAATTCCTCAGTGGAAGATCTCAGAAAGTCACACTGCTCCATTTCTGGCACAGTGAGCGCTTTGGAATTAATTGCCAACATGAAATAAGTACAGTGTGAAGACATGCGTTAAAACCAAGTTATAATTAAGCAATATGGAGATTTGTCCCTGGTAATCAATAAACTCAGGGAACTTGGAAGTATCTGGGGCTGTGGGTGGCATGGGGAAAGGCTGTGAATGGCTCTCCCTTGTGGGGTGTTTCGCCATCTGCTCCCCACTGTTTTCCCCGTAGAAGTTGTCCCTGACGGCTGAAAGCTGGCTTGGTGCTGCAGTACCCCCACAGAGCTTGCCTCTTCCAGCCACCCCCCTGCCTTTGGGCATCTGTCCCCATTCCAGTGCCCTGCCCAGCCCACCCTGGCAACAACCCACACCCACAGCCCCCTGCAGCTCCCACTCAGAAGTTCAAAGTCGGGAGCAGAGCCCTCAGAGCCACATTTCTGCATCTCTCTGGCTGCAGGGGCGAGAAGAGGCCAGCACTGCTCTGGTAGACAAGGGTGTGGCTGGACTTCAAGCATTTCCCGTGGTATTTTTCCACAGGAACAGATTCCTTCCAGATTGCAGATGGTTAGTCATGCAAAGCAGAAATAACATCGAATTCAACCTTAACTCAGTCTGGGGATTGGGATGATATTTTGCCTGAGATTAAGGAGTCATTTTTGAAAATGTAAACAACATCTTGGCTTGTGCTGGCCTTTTTCTATTTGCAAGGTTTGATTTCACACCTAAAAAACTAGCCCATTTCATCATCCTGGTGGAGGGATTCTGTAAGAAAATCTTGGCTGAGTGAGGAAAATCACCAATGCCAGCTCATAAATCCTAATTGCCCCAAATGAATAACAAGCTAAAATAGTCTGGCCCAGTTACTAGCAACCATCATACCCATAAGAGTTTGGCATGGCAGCACAGACAGGAAGGCTGCATGTGAGACACCATTCTCCACCCTCTCCCTTTCCCTGTTGCTTTTCTAAACAACTCCATTAGGATTTATACTGTCGATGTGGGATTATTTCCTATACTTCTATTTCTTTGTCAAATGAATAGAAATTCATTTTCTGGTCATAATTTCAGTGCCTCTGGGACATTAGCAGGCTGGAAGTAAAAATAGAACGTCATTACAGTGTCAGGTAATGCAGATGAGTGTGACTAATAACCTGAGTGTCATTGATTTAATAATCTAATAATGTCTCTGCACACTCAGCGCTCAGACTCACTGAGGGAAGATAAAGATTTAAGCCCAGCTGGAGCTGCAGATAAGAATCAGCACCTGGGCTTTAGGCACCAGAACCAATGATAAGCAACACACAGCTGGTATCCAAAATATTAAAGTGGGGGAAGGAGCTGGCTGGTATCTGGAGCTTAAGCAACACAGGAGGCAGGTTTTCCATTCCCTGGGGTGACAGCAGCAGGAGGTCACAGCTCCCCACAGGACACACTTGTCAAGCTCAAAGAGAGATGCTCACCACCTAGCAAAGGTCTGGCAGCTCTCAAATAGCTGCTGGCCTGCTGACAGCTTGGTCTATGGTTGTCTAAAATGCAAAGGAAAAGCCCATTAATGTCAGCTACAACACCAGACTGAAAAAGTCTGGTCCACAGTCTGGAAACAGGAGGTGGAGTGAAGCGAATGGGCTTTCAACTGGGACACAAATCTTCTGACTCAGTATAATCTGGGTTATTCATTCAGGGAAAAACTGCCACAACAGCTACCAAGCTCCTTACAGAAAGCTGCAGAAAGGATCTCTTTCCCTTGAAAGCATCCCTTTAGCCAGGCCCACCCTCCACCTCCTCTGATCAGCGATGCCAGGTCTGGCCCCCCATACTGCTGATGGATGGTGGTAAAGGTGTTGCTTCACCCTGGCAGCCCCTGGATGAGCTGGGAGATGGATCTTACCCACAGAGTATGAAACCACAGAGAAATGCCTTCTAATGAGACATGACACCAGGTTTATTATAATTTGGTTGAAATGGGGACAATAGATCTTCTCAAACTGCCTGTGAAAATCCTATTCCCCACAAGGCACCTCTAGGCTTGGCTGGTTTGAGCTCCACATGCTTAATTATCAATGCAGCAAAATTTTCCTGTAGCTGGGTCTGCGGTGGCACAACAGAGGGCAAATGTACTTTAGGTAAAATTTTTGACTGCAGGAGCTTCAAGCCTCTTACAATGAGGAAAGTTCTGCAAGTAATTCAGCTTTTTTTCAGATCATGCTCCGAAGGCCTCATCGGTCTTCTCCAACACCACTTCATTTCAAGTATATTTACTTGTTTCCAGTTAACTTCACTCAGATAACAGGAAAACTCCATGGGGAGTTGCTATAGAAAAACCCAATGGAGACAAGGCAAGATTGGGGCAGCAGACCCCAAAGATACTGTTAAGATTAAGGGAGATTTTAACTCCCACTCTGTAAATATAATTTCCCTGGAGAAGTTGCAAAAATAGGAGTTAAAATGGAAAATGTCCTGCATGGTTAGTGATGGGGTGACTGATGATAACTTCACTCCCTCAGGGAGATTCACCCCCATGAAGTAGTAGAAAAGCCTTTCTAGGTCTTCCAACCTCAATGAGACCCTGTTTACTCTCAAAATGACATGTGAATCCCATCTGCAAAAAGGTGGCTAAAATGTCTCTAGATCTTTTCCGGTGCCTGGTGACATTGATAACCCTTTGAGCAAAGCAGTGTCCTTCTGGAAAATGGTCTGAGAAGGATTAAATGCAAGAAACAAATATAATAAGAAGTCAAGGAGCTACCAACCATTAGCAGATGTTTGAGTGTCAGGTAGTCTTGTTTTGGGTAATTTACCAGTGCTTTTGTCCAATATATTCATTCCACAAAACACTATTATGAAAATAGGTGTCATTAGAACCACTTTTTAACACCTAAAATAGTCTTTCTTTTTGCAGTTCAACTGTGTATTCAATTCAATTTTTCTATTAAATTGTCTTACACTTCTGAGAGTTCATAAAGACCCAACAATAAGAAATGGGTGTTCTGATCTTCATAAGCCAAATTTTTGGGACAGTTAGTGTCCTTTCTCTTATTTGATGCTCACAAACATAAATATGGAGGGTCATTAGAAATTAATTATCCCCAGCTGTAAAATAGAAGGGGATTAATCAACTATATTGATTTTTCTCATCTATGTGTATATATGTAGCTCCTTTGGCAATTAGTCATTAACTAAACCACTGCTTCATTCCTGTGAACCAAATTCTAGCTGCAATCTCCTTCACTGTAACTGTAGGCTTTTCCTTGCACTGTTTTTCTTCATGTGGATTATCAGCCTGGATTTGCAGGGGTATTTCTCTTACAGCCAGCAGGGTGGTTAGTTAACCTGTGGTCCACAAGCCCCAAAGGTAGAGCTGACGGGGGAGCCTAAAGAAAACAGGATCTTTATCAGGAAAGGATGAGTGCCTGCCTGGGAGCTTGTGGAGAGATAGCCAAAAACACATGAAAAATTGTAAAACTCCTGAGGCAAGAAAAAAACAGTTGGTGCACACCAAACACCTAAAAGAACTTTGGAAGGAAAAAAACCCAGAAAATAAAATGCTCAGTGATTTTATAAAACACACAGACTACAGCCAAATACCCACCTCTCATACTAACTATCATCCAGGATATTGGCTGGGCTGACTGGAATATTTTGGGGGTTTGTGAGCACATTTATCTTAATTGCATTCATGTGGTTGTGGAGTTATTTGATTTGATCTTGAGATATCTGACGCCTGATTTTTATGTGCCTTTCTGACAGGTTTGAAGGATGCCCAGAGCAGGGAATGGATTGTGCCTATGTGCAGAGCTGTGGAAAATGTTCTTAAGGCCAAGACAAAGTCAGGTGTTAAATCTCATAAAGAAACAGGCAAATTTCTTTCACATATTAGGTACAAAAATTTGGCTTACATAGTGCAGTGTTCCAGGCACCAATAAAGTTGACTTACTAGCAGTCTTAATCTTGGGGTGAAGTGTCCTAAGGTTAAGAATATAAAAAGAGAAATTAGCCATACACCTGTGTGAGCAGGATATTGGAGCCTGGGTTGACAGGGCAGTGTATAATTATTCCATTCTCAATGAAAGCTAAAAAGCCTCACATTAGAGCTCATCCAGAAACTGCTGACACAATTTCATCTCTCTTTCCTGCTCTACTTATTCTTCAGGTAGGAAAAAAAATGGGTGAAAGGGTTGAATGGAAACCTTTCCCAGTTTGCAGAAGAGCTGCAAACCCAGATGCAAAAGAGCTGGGTGACCATTCCAGCACAAAGGTAGTGCATCTGCAAGGGCACACTCCTGCCAACATAGCCCAGGGAAAGCACACAGGACTCCTGGTCTGACCTCTCTGGACCACCCAGGTAAATCTCTAACCACCAGGGTCCATGGTTTTCTCTCTCATCTTTTACAAATATATTTCCTTATGGTAATATTTTAATTGCTTTTTTCTTCTCTCACTGTTACCCACTTGATGTGTTGCTCACATGAACATTGACTGCCACCCCCTCTGGATTTTCACTTATTGAAATGACAGCTATCACATACATCTCTCTTCTCCCTGCCAGGACAACTTATTGCTCATTTTGGAAACACAGAGTGTGAAAATCCATAGTTAATGCAGTTCTCCAGAAGAGCAGAGACCCCCATACCTTCCGAATTAGAATAATATCAAATAATAACATGTTTGGGATTTGCACACACCTGGATTTATGGATGACCATCAACCCTGAACACAGGCACAGGACATTGTGTTTGACTGATTTCAGCTCTATTCTGATTAAGTGTTTAGGAGAGTCACCAGAATCCCAAGATCTTTATCCTCATAAACCTTCTGGATTTAATAGTGCCAATGTCTAGTGGGTGAACTAAGCAAGTCAATTTTATAGCAAAAGCAAGTAAAAGCTGCTATAATTAATTCAAATTAATTATACACACCCACGAGCTCCTGAAGCCTATCATTGGTAAGGTGTCGCTTCAGGGACAACTGCAGAAACATCCAAATACAAGTCATCATCAAGATCTTTAAGACTAAACATTTCCCAGGAAACCAACAGTAACCTGCAGAAAAGCAGGCTGGATTACAGAAACCCAGATGCTCTCTTCCTGCAGAACTTTATCATTAACATGGTCAACAAAGCAAAACAGTTTCCTGTAAATATGATTCTTTAACATTACTTTTTCTGTTCAATATTAAGCCTCTATGGAGAATTACTGGAGTGTATCCCATGGTACATATGGTCTATGATAGGATACCTCTGAAACCCTGAATAGCACAATGCCATTCAAGAAATGAGAAAGGAATGTCGTTTGCAGTTGCAACCTTCACTATTTTTTCCTTTCCTCTAGGAAAGCACAGTGTCCAGCATGGATATTTAACACGATCAGGTATTTGTGAGAGAAAATATCAAAGCAGCAGCTCTAAAGCCAAAAAAACATAGCCTTAGAGAATAAAATTATTATTTAGATGCCGAAAAGCACAATCTTGACATTATAATGAAACATGGCCCAACTGTTTCTGGAGAATAGTGGTGGAAACAGAGGCCAGGGAGTGATTTTGGAACATTAAGTTGTGGAAGGTGCTCATAGACCATCACTGGAATGCAATCAAGTTTTCTGAGCTGTCAAATGCTAAATAGTTAATTGTACAGGAAGGAAGAATAGCTGGAAAAATGCCCCCAAGTGCAGAAGAGGATACTGCTGGATGAATACTGTGCACACCCCCCTTATGCACTTGTGGACTGAGTTGGGGAGACCTTGTCTACAGACCAGCAGGGATGCT
Source organism: Erpornis zantholeuca (assembly GCA_013400515.1). Taxonomy (NCBI): domain Eukaryota; kingdom Metazoa; phylum Chordata; class Aves; order Passeriformes; family Timaliidae; genus Erpornis; species Erpornis zantholeuca. The sequence goes on along the minus strand of VZTN01001014.1, from coordinate 74,484 downwards.
TGACTTGCTGCTGCAAGAACATTGGTTTGGGTTTGATGTTCATGTGAGAATTATACTTTTAATACAACAAAAATGGCCACATTTGCCACTATCCAAAAAAAGATTTGGCTTCATTTGGTGATGATGTCCTGCCAGAAGCCCAGAGGGGCAGTAGACAGAAGTGAAATTGGATGGTGAGTGTCCAGAAAAACCAATGACTGGTTAGAACCAGGAAACTTTGCTGTCAGAAAAAGTACAACAGCCACACACAGATGTTACCAGCCTTTATTCCCCTGGAATAAATAGGCTATTTGAGCAGCAATTCACAGGAGAAAAACATGCTGGTGTTATGGCTGCATACCCAGCTCTGCTCTGTGCCAGCCTGCATCAGCCACTGTTTCTCCTCCACATCCCCATCCCTGGGGCAGAAACCAGGGGATCAGCAGAAGCAGGTGGATGCTCCTGCTCAGCTTAAGCCTCTCTGTGCTGACACTCCAGCTAGCCATTGTTTCCTTGGCCTGGGTGAACCAAGGCTGCTTTGGAGATGCTTTGCATGAGATGAACTCCACAAGCACCAAAACACCCACTGGCACAGCAGGACTGTGACAGGGCAGGGGAGCTGAGCAGAAAGGGACATGTTTTCTACAGGCTCTCTTCAGACTTAAATGGCACTTCTGTAAGCAAGGCTAAATTATCATCCTCCCTCCAACCCTCGCTCCCAGTTGCCTACTTACTTTAGCATTTGCCATCTGTCAAGCTCTTGTTCGGTTCCAGTGAAATCTCCTGGATTTTTCCTCTTTCAGTGATTATGTTGAACTGCTGGGATCAGCTCCTGGTGACACTGGAATTGCCAAATAATGCTCTGCTATTTTTTGTATGTTTCTACCCTTTTCTCCTTATTAATGTGAGCCAATGCAGAGCCCAGCACAGACACAATACTCTCCAGCAGGACACTGGAATGACTGCCAGCCTGCTCAGAAGTGTCTTCTAATGGAGAGCTGATGTTCTTTATAGCAGAAACAGTTCTCAGACACACTGAAAGTTCACATCACTTACCCAAGAGATCCTACAGATATCACAACTTTGAGATTTGTCTAAAGCTTCTCCTTGTTTTTCTTGTTTTTCAAAAAGTTTCCTTCCTCCTTCTGCTTTATGATAATGGTCAGGCTGGATCTGATCACCAGTCCCTCTAGCTTGGCACCCCATCTCTAAGACCTAATAGTTGTGCATGTCTTCAGAAAAGCTCAGGAACAGGACAAACACAGAGTAATTGCCTGGGGTGCTTTGATGGGCCCCAGTAATCTGGGTTTAGAGATTTTCTGCAGTCTCCTCATATGTAACAGCCCTTGCTGCACCTCTCTGGCAAGATTTCATCTAATTGTTTTTTGCACCATTTAAACATGATATGGCCACCTCAGCCTCCCACAGCGATGAGCGCCACAGTGGAACAACATGATGGGAGAGGGAGCAGCTCACTGGTTTGTGCTGGTGAGGTCCCCAGCTGCAGCTGAGTTCACTCTCTTCTGTATAAACCCGATGCACTCAGCCAAGGTATCCCTTGCCTTGCTGGTCTCCAAGCTCCAAAGGAAGCCCAGGCTTGTGGCCTCACATATATCTACCAGACCCAGCAATACTTTGGACAGAAAGATTTGTTAGATGGAAAAACAAAACCAGAACCCCAACTTGACTCATATTAATAACTAAAAATAAGGCATGGTTCACGTTCTACTTTCTCCTGGACCCCACAGCCATTGCATGTGGACAAAACATCTGGCTTATCTGAACACCTCTGAGCAACTTTGGGCTTTTGGGTTGAAAAATTTTAGCAAAAAAAAGCAGGCATGTAGATGTGAGACATATGTAGGTTTGTAGACATCCCTCCGTTCTACTCTTCAAGTTCTTTAAAATAATTTTCTCCTAAAGCCCAATTTAGAAGCCATGGCAGAGACTTGATGTTTTTATGCAAATTATCAAATTTACAGAAGTGCTGAGCCGAACTGGGGTTTGAAGGGAAAACTTCCTTGCTATTCATCCTGCCATTTAAACACCAAGCAGAGATACACTGGTAGAGGCGGCCAGAAATAGATACAAAACTTCAAAAGTGTTAAAATTGAATTCTGAAGAATAGGGGATTGAGAGAGAATCAGCCAGTACAGCCTGGGTCTCAGAAATCTGAGCACTAACACAGAGCTTCAGAAAATCAAGTTTAGCTAACAAACATGGCTGGTGAATGACTTAACCTTTGCCTGAGCTTGAGTTCCCTTCCAAAAGTTGTGGGCTAGATAAACTAATATTTTCTGATGAGAAATTGTTTTTCTGAAAGTTTCTGGCTATCCCTCCAGATCACACAGGATCCAGGCTGTATGATCACAGCCTTTGCCAGACAAAACATTCCTGCTTTGTAACATTCAGTCCAGGCCAAGATGCAAAAGTTAATTTATTGTAAGTTACTGATAGTGTCACTGATGGTTTATCATTCCCAGGGTGGTATGTCTTTACTCTGATTTAAACTGGTAACAGCTTGGATCTCATTTTTAATTGCAGTTTCAGTCTGGCTGCCTGGTTATTGTATAGGCAAAACTACTGGTCTGAAAATCAGGTCCTAAACCACCACTCAGCCAGGTCATTTAAAGGAACAGCTAAAATGTCATGTATGTTACTGTCACAAGCATCACTCCTAATAATTGTGTACTCCCTTAAATATATTTTTAGGAGGTTGTGTTTAAAAACCAGATTGGAGTTCTGACATTGCTTGACAATAAGGTATTTAACAGATCTGCACTGTCTCTAATGCCCCTCTTTTTCATCCTTTCAGGAGCAAGAATAGATTCATCACCATCATGACGTTAGAAAATGGGGAGATTGGAGAGACTACATGAAATAAATTGGGAATGGCAGGATAAGTACTTGAATTGACGATACAGGAACCACTGGACCTGTCACAGCATTGCTGAGAGAATCGACAAAGCACCTTGTTGGCTGTGAGTGCTGGGATTAGAGCTGCAGCCTCACCTCTACACAGCCCAGCTCAAGCAAAATTAAGAAACTTCAGCCATGCCTTGATGGGTGGTCTTACAGCCCTGCTGCTGCTCAGTCTGCAGTGTACTTCACCTGCCATTTAAATGTGTGTTTTCTTTGTAAAAGCCTAAAATGCTGCAGCATCAACGTATCAGAGTGCCTTCTTGAACAGAATGACTTCCTAGCCAAAAAGGTCTTGATTTGACCTTGGTCTTGATGCAAGAATGGTGAAAAAAGCATTCAAGAAAAATGTTACATGTTACTAAAAATAAAATGTGTAAAAAGAATTACTTAATTTAAACAAGAACTGGAATGAATAGGCAACCTATTAATGTGTTTCTAATATAGAGGTCAGAAAGGGAGTGACATTTCCAGACATTTTATCTCGGCTCTGATACAAGATGAACCAGAAGGAAGCATGACCTTGGCATTCAGCAGACACAGACTGCAGATCCAGAGCACAGTCTTCCTCACTGTCAGCTCTAACTTGCCAGCCCACTTTCTCTGCTGTGAGAGGAGCAGGCTCGTGAAGTTCACCCAGGAGCACCATTCTCTGGGTTTCCGTGGAGGATGATGCCCTGTGACTGCAGGAGGCACACACGCTCTGGACAAACCATTGCCTGCAAAAAGACCAGGTAAAACCACCAAGCATTATGTGTGCAGTCTGGCAATAAGAAGGTGGGAAATGACCAGCAGAATTTCCAAGTAAATCATGGCAAACCAATTTGTCAAGATAATTAGCATGGAGACAAAGGGGAGCGGTAGATGTGATACATCTTGGCTCAGGAAGGCTTGTGACACCGTCCCATTTAACATTCACATGAGCAAAATGAGGAAATGGAAGCTAAGTGAAAATTTACCACAAAACAACACTCTTAAAATTATTATCAGCAACTCAGTGTCAATCACAGCCCTGTCCTGTAGCCCATCATTCTGCTGTCAGGGTGGGTAGCTCACCTACAAAACTGCAAATACATGGCTGAAAGGGGCACCTCACTCAGGGTAACAGCATCACAGCTTAAGATAGAAAAACTCACCCAACATCCCCATGGTGAAGGTCAATAAATCCACCTATGAAACATCACAACCCAAGAGGTAGGTTGAGGCTCCTTAAAGTCACCCCTTTTCTACCTGGAAAATAAGGCAGTCCCTTTCCTTGTGAGACCTTCTGCTGAGCCTGCCTTGAGAGAGTGTCCCTGCAGTTAAAACTAATAGAGATTTTCCAGTGACAGATGGTTTTCATCTGTGCCTCGTTTCTGGATGGATTGTGCTGTGCCCTGCTCCTGGCCCTGTGCTGCTGGTTCCTGAGGGTCCTGGGTGCTTACCCTTGTACCCAAACTTGGACCACAAACCTTTTTCAAGTGAGACCGAGTCTTATAAAAATGAAAGTTCTTTCCCAAATTTTAACCCTACCCTTCAGTTCTTTCATTTTTGGTGAGTGTATTTCTTTTACCTTTTACCATGATATTATCTTTAAAATACCATAAACAATATTTCAATAGATAAATAATTTAAAGAAAAGCAAATAGGTGCTTTATGAGAGTACCCAGCTGCTCAGACATCCAGCAAGGCCTGTAGACTGGGAGTAGTGGAGGCCTGATTGCCCATTAAAGAGGCCCACATTCCACAAAGCCACAATCAAAGCTCTCTGGAGAATAAAGCATTTTGCCCATGTGTAATATGTCAGTTATTTGCCAGCAGGGGAAACACTGTAAGAAGTGAATGAATTTTACTCTGTTCAGTGACATTGCTAATGACTCATGCAGGATTATGGGTAACAAACCTTTGAAATGAGAGGTTGAGTTGTACACTACATTATACATCTGAATTTCATGGTATATTAGTGACAGTGATCGGCAATACAATATGATGGGCAATTGCTAACATCAGAGAGAAGTTAACATGATGCACTGCAATTTCTGGGAGAGTCCCATGCTTTTTTCTAGCGCCACCCATAATCTGCTCATTATGGTTCGGCAAAGAGCAATCCCTCTCGTGGAGTGAGCGGCACCAGCACCCTGACAGCTGTTCATAAATTTGAATGGAAGATATGCAATCTGAAATGTTCATGTTTCCATGGATCGTTACCCAGTCATATCTTTCCTAAGAAGCAGGTGATTTTTTAACATCCTGCCACAGTTTGTTTCTCCTGATATTTTCTCTCTCCAGATGAATCTGATGTCAGTGTGCATCTTAAAGCATTTCTTCCCCATCTTGTTCTATTAAAAGCGCTGATACAGTCTACATTCACATTAACTAAACACCAGTTAATAGAGCATATTGAAGAAGAATAAATATATTTACAAAAAAAAAGTATTTCTATACCATTAAAATTAGAGTAAAATATCTCACATAAGGCATTAAAATTATAAATGCAACCGCAGATTTATGTTTACAGACTCTGTCAAATCTCATGGCCATGGGTCTCCTCAGTCACTCCTGTTGCAAACAGCATAAACAAATGTTTAAACTATTTATGTGATAGCAACCTGGAATATTCTGTGGCTGTTTTACAAGGCTGGAAAATATCCATCTGACCTTTTCCACTTGTGGAAGATTTGGGTTTTCCTACAGGAAGAGCCCATGAATAGAGAAGAGTCCTGGAGTAATGACCTTGAAGACCCAACCCCATGTACTCATTAAGCAGAAGCACCAAGACCATCACCTTCACAAGGAACTCGAAATTGAAGTAATTCCTAGGGTAAAGAAGTCTGTTGCATCTGCTGGCTTTTGTTTCAAGCTGCAAAGAGCAACCAGTGCCAGAGAGCGTCTCTACCCAGCCCAGGCGGGGTCCTTGTGGTCCAAGACTTCCTTTTGAAAGCATGGACCACGAGGCCCTCACTGTCCGGGGAGCCTTTGCAGCTAGCTCGGGCATCGTGCTCTCCGCAATGACGCAGCAGCAAAGGGGATGGAGAAGAGGCCTCCGCAAGGAGAGCCTGGAAAGCCTTTACTCACATGGTGTTATTCAGCTCTCTCTGGGGGAAAGGCAAAGGGTCTGGAGTTTTATCAGGATCCAGGGGAGGGGCGGAGTTTGGGTCCCTCAGAGACCAACAGGAGGAGCTCAAGGGAGCGGCCAGGATTCCGCTGGCAAGCGGGTAAAAGGGGGTGGGAAACACCACAGAAGTCCATTGAAAACCACAGCCAAGCAGGAGCTGGATGATAATGATGACGAGTAAATGGAAGGAAGTATCTCCCTCCAGCATTAAATTCAAGCCCTGACCTTTTCCAATGTAATGACTAACTCAACCTTTACATAAAAACGTGGGTGATATTTGGAGAGTATAACATATGTGTCATTTTAATTAATTGAACAGAAATAGATTCACAGAAGAAAAATGAATTAACCAATCAGCAATCACCTTCTTATCTATTTGAATGTCAGAATAATTAGTTTATTCTCGTAATCTCTTGACCCCTCTAGAAATCATAACCTTGCTGACCTCCTTGAGAATGGGAGCTCATTTGAATAGCACCATAATTGTGCTCTGGGTGCATTATGATCTAGTTTCGATTTTATTAAGGTAACCTTACCCCTTATTATTATTTCTCTCTTTGAATGGCTGACCCAAACCCTGGCAAAGATTGCAGGACTTGGCTCAGTAAAACCAGTGTACTTTGGCCAGCAGAATCCTTCCTCCTAGAAGGCAGCCTGGTTTTATTAGCTGGAGGATCAGCAGTAATTTTACCACTGTTTTCTGTGGACAGCAGTATCCCAACATACTTCCTGATGCTGGCAGTTGCAGAGTGTTACCAACAAGCAAATGCTTAAACAAAACCACAGTTTGTTCCAGAATTATAAAGTGACCCTACAAAGTGAATTACACAGTGAAAAATAAATGTAAAACACAGTGTAGATGCACAAATGATTATTTCATTATCTGGCCAATGTAAGAATGACAGATACAAATTGTTCCAATCATAGAGTGATGAAAGAGTAATGAACAATGGGTTCTTGAATGAGCACAGGAACAAAATAATGAATTGCAGTTTAAATGAAATCAGGAGTCAATGGACTGGATCACAGACTGTCCTTCAGACATAGGAATTCTGCATTACTTAAACACTGTCATTTGGAAAAACGCCCTTTAAGAGGAAGGAATCTAAATGGGTCAGAGAGAAACAAATAGGATGAGCCTGGACACTCTATGGCTTTTAGCAAACTGCACTGAAGCATTCCCATTCTTGCTGCTTTGATAATTGATCTACTACAAAATAGCAGCTTCTACTCTGCAAAGTTAACAGACCATTGTTACTTTTCCCTGTTTTAACCTTGCTCTTCCTCTGCTACTCAGTTACTTACATGCAGCAATTTATGAGATCTCCACACAGATTTTTGGCACAGAATGAAGACCAAGCCATGAAAGCTTCTGGGAAAGGAAGTGCCAGTTGTGCAGAAATAACATATTTGGCAAAAGCTCTACTTACTTTTTTGTTGCAAAACTCTGCAATAGATGGATTTATATTATTTTCCTTTGTTTCATACCAATAAACCAAGGATTTCTAATGTTATTGCCAAAGAAACGTCACATTTCATGTAACATAGCTATCCATCACACTTCACAGCATCTTTTTAGTGCTTTGCTGAAGCTCTGTTTCACTTGAGTGTGCAGGACATCTGACCATTTTATCTTGCCGAACAGAATTCCTTTACATTATATGAAAACATCTTAGAAATGACCATAAACTAGCTGGTGTCACAGGCAGGTCTCAAAGTCTTATACACCAGCTCACCCCTCCTGCTGTTCTGCCACTGCCATGGCCAGGGCAGCACCTGCCCTCCTGCCCCTCACACAATACCAGGTAAAAAAGAGAGACAGCACTTGGAGCCTTGTATGCCTCAGCAAAGGACTCTGGGATGAGCATCCCCTAGGGAAAGGTCATGTTTCATTCCTTGATGCTCAATAACCTCAAGATCTCTGAAAACTAGAATGTCCAAAATTCAGAAAGCAAGAGCACTTTCAAAAGCCAGAGGGTGATGGCAACAAAGGGAAAAGCCGGGAAAACCAGATTTTGCTTGCTTTGTGGACAGAAATAAAAATGTATTGGAGAAAAAAGCTAGAGGAGAGAGGTGACATCTCTGCTGTGCAAGTGATGGAAGGCCAGCTGCTTCTGCCCTAATTCAATGACATCTTCTGCAAAGGGTCTCTGCCCTGCAAGGTCAGGGTTAATGTCATGTGCCCGCCATGTACATGTGAGCCAACATCCATCAAACACTATCTGCTACTGTATGTGGGCAGCCTGTCCAGGCAGAATCAGACCACAACTGGACGTACCACTTACAAGCCCTTGCTCCCCTTTTACTTGTTACTTGGAAAGATGAATCTGGATGGCAGGTGCTAGAAGGCCACGAGTCAGGCTCTGCCCAGCTGGTTGAATTGAGGGCTGTTACCATAGCTTTCCAGCGATTTTCTCAAGTACCTCTAAATCTAGTCACAGATTCTGCTTATGTAGCAGATATAACCCAACATTTAGATTGTTCACTTTTGAAAGAAGTCAATAATGCAGCTTTATTTTTGCTATTGAAAACTTTGTAGTGTGCAATTCAGACTCGATTTCATCCATACTACATTCTGCATGTTCGAAGTCACACCAATTTGCCAAGTTTCATAAAAGAAAGTAATGCCAAGGTTGACAAGTTGGCCAACCCTGCGTGGGTAGCACCTCAGCCTGATGAAATTGAGCAAGTCAAAATATTACATGAGTTTTTCCATCAAAGTGCACATACTCTGCAGAAGCAGTTTCAGTTAATGCCAGCTGAAGCTCGTGACATTGTCAGTTCTTGTGCTGATTGTCACGGACTTGCTACACCTTTACCAGCGGGGGTAAACCCCAGAAGCCTAAAAACCTTACAACTTTGGCAAACAGATATCCCTCATATCGCTGAATTTGGCCAACTCAAGTATGTGTACGTATCTATTAACACTTTCTCCTCTGCTATGTGGGCATCTACTCATAATGGAGAAAAGTGTTGCGATGTTATTGCCCATTAGAAGCTAGCTTTTGCGATCTTAAACATACCTTCTTCTGTGAAAACTGATAATAGTCCTGCCTATGTCTCACGGAAGATGCGACAGTTTTTACGCCTGTGGGGTGTGTTGCACAAATTTAGTATTCTGCATTCTCCAATTGGTCAGGCCATTGTTGAATGCGCTCATGGCACTTTGAAGTGTATTTTGAAAAAACAAAAAGGGGGAATGCATGGAGAAACCCCAGAGAGATGATTGGAAAAAGCTTTATATACAATTAATCATCTCACAGTGCCACCAAATTCAAATAACCCTGTTATTTTGAATCATTTTCTTTCATTGCAGTCTTCAGACAAGATGCACCTGCCCTGAACAAAAGTCTAGGTACAGGATCTAACCACCAATCAGTGAGAAAGCCCATGTGAGCTCATTGCTTAGGGTCATGGGTATGCATGTGTTTCCACAGATACTAGGGTATGGTGGGTACATGCAAGGTGCGTTCGCCCTGACTTGCGACACCAAAAGCAGAATGGGGCCAACAGGCAACCTTCAAATGATGACCAGAATGCAGATCATCAGTTGGATGATCCTTTGAAGGATGGCCAAGATGCCGATCATCAGTCAGATAGTCCTTCTACAAGTAGAAAATGAACATTCTATCTTTGTTTCTGGAGTAGTGAGTGTTAAAGCATTTAAAGCTATCACACAAGTTAGACTGCCAGTTTGTTGAGCAGACTAATGATGTTTTGTTATTGTATTAGAACTAGTAACTCATGTAGATTTGGATTTATTAAATGCTGGTGCATGGACATGATTGTGAAGAATTTGATGTCATGTGTTAGAGAATCTCTCTGGCCATTTTAAATCAGTGTCTGATTGAAGTTCTGTTTAGTAACTGGCGAATTATTAATGAACCCCTTGTGCTGTGTTTGTTCTCCTTTCTGCGAAGGGCCCTGCAAGAGATTACAAATGCTGCCCTTTTGGTTGTAAAACAAAAAGGGGGAGTTATGGATACTGACTGCCTAGTCAGAGAGGAATTTTCAAGCATCAGACTGCAGCTAAGTCTGAAAGTAAACTTTCTCATGCATTGAGCAGAGAAGAATGCTAAACAATTTTGCATGTGGTGTTTACGTTTAGAAATGAATGTCGTTTGTAATTATCCAATGGTGTTGAGGGGTGTCAATCAATTAAGCAATCATGTAACATCTGTGTGAAGCTGTCTATAAAAAAGCATATGTATCTAATAAAAAAGTCTTTTGAGACTTTTACCTTCTGAATCCTTTGAAGTCTGTGTGTTGTTTCTTGACTGACCCTAATACAATAGCAACATCTACTCAGACTTATGTTTCAACAGATGCTGATGCTAAGCACACCAGACCCTCAGCAAATGTCCCCACAACTCCATCAGGGTGCCTAGAAGTGCTGAGACAGGCCAAGACAACCAGCACATCTCACCACGGGCACCTACACAGCCATAAGGCACCTTTCACGTATAGAGAGTGGGGCTGAATACCTTCCTTCCTTGGGATTTTTCCTGGATATTAAAAACTGTGCCTTGTTGACTCAGAGAGACAGAATTCTTCTCATATGACAGCTAAATTTTACTAAACACAATGAGGTTTGCAAACTCCAGAATATTTTGTCTCCCTCTGCAAGGCTGATACACAGATAAAACTGTACTGCAGTTCCATGCAGTGGGAGGGACCACTGAGGATGGGCTCTCCTCTGCCACTGTGCTGTCTCTTAAAGAGGTCCTTTAAGACACAGGCATCTTCACCTACCCCCATGCTGGGGGACTTTTCCACTTACAGCACTGTCCCTGACAAAAGCTCCAAAACAAGAAGACCTCATTCCACTGAGTTTGAGTTTGATAAAGAACTCCCATTCAGCAGAAAATCATTGGATCCAAAATGGACCTGACACAATGCATTAAGTTATCATGGGCTCGCTACTGGATCTTTTAGATGATTTTGTGTCTCAGATCATCTATAGCATTACATGACATGACCATTCATGGCCTCCTCCAACCAACCTGGTGTCAGAAATTCATTCAGCCAAGTATGACACCTTGTCTCTCTAAAGAGACACCTAACCACCATCTTGGATCAGAAACCAAACTGAAAATATTCCCTGGAGCAAGAAGCAGAGAGCCCTGCTCCTGTCCAAAAGTCCAATCACTGCCTGCAAAAATCCACAGCACCCTGCCTCGGCATTCAGAGAGGTGTCCCTTGCCCATGGCAGAGCGGTTGGAAGCAGGTGATCTTTAAGATCCTTTCCAACCCAAACCAGTTCTATGATTCTAGAATTCTATGATCTCTGCTTGGGACCAAGCAACATTGCTGCAGGGGCACTTGGGAAGCTTTGAGTGACACCCGCATACCCTAGTCGAGAGTCTATATCTTGTGCTGCTCAGACCCAGGAGTTGAAGAAAGCTGATAAAAATTGTGAGTCTCACAGCCTGACACTCAATCTGTTCCACCAGCCCCCCTGACTGGCCAAATTCTCCTGTGTGTGGTGCTTACCAGCTTGAGAAACATCTCAACAGCCAGAAACTGATTGCCAAAGATATGGTCGCACCTCCTTGCCCACCTCCATCATTACAGATTTTGGAAATAACCACAAATGCCTCCTTGCCTTGCTAATAGTGAGTGTTGTACCAGGGGGACTGCCAGGAGCAGCCAGGTGACAATGCAGGTTGCAAAACCCTACAGAATGGAGGGGGTGAGCACCAGGAGCCGACCTCTTCACTAGAGCAATCCACTGCAGGAGAACACCTGGAAAAGAGTTCACTATACATTATCCAGAAGAAAAACCTCTGGATGGTGCACAAGGTGAAGAGCACAGCATTGCTCCTGCCAGGTGATACAGGGACTGGGGAATACTGGAAATGGGGAGGATTGCAGGCTGAGCCACACAGGTGTGCCTGTGCACTGCAGGGCTCTCCGAGGGTGCAGGTTTGCTTAGCACAAGTAATGGATGTGCCTATTAAAATCCAGCAAGAACATTTGTCTCTGTAGCTGGCAGAGAGGATCTACACTTCAGTGATATGCTGCATTTCTCTGTGTTTGTTCTGAATGCTCCACATGTTTGGTTCAGTGTTTTTTGTCTCTGAGGCCGATGCATTGGATTGATTTCTAACGTAACTCGTAATCACCTACACTTTGGAATGGTCTCTAGGTAAACACAAGGCACAGACTTTGTTGTATTAGACCATAGCTCCCATGTCTTTTTGTGGTTACAGAGCATGATGTGTCATTCTGGCTCAAAATTTGATCTTCAATTACTCAGCTGTGCATCAAAGGACAAGCACATGGTCAGAAAGTGAGCACAGCTTCACTAAAGCCATCACTGTTTTCATCACAATGACTTGCTTTGCAGTGTTACATTTGATTTACTATCTTACTCAAACTTGGCCTTGTTACAAAAAAAAAATCTGCATGAGATTCCAAAATTTCATCAGGAAAAAAAAAAGGTACCCTGTTCGTAGTGCTCCGTGAGGGGTCCAGCATGGCCCTCATCATCTAAACAGCTCTTAATTCAGAACTTAGAGATGATCAGAGTGGTCTTTCAGTGCTTTGCATTTCCTGACTCCCACACTTTTGTTTTTCCTTTCTCATAATTACATTAACACTTCTGTGTTATGGAATATTTATGAAGCACACCACATGCTTAATGGATTTCCTCATTTATTTGCAGCTAGCCTGCATTAATACAAGACTCACAATATTCAATCTGAAATCCATTAAGAACTCTGAGGCTTAATATCACCACTACTTTTAATGAGAAAGGAAATCTGTAAATCCAACTTGCAAAAGCAAAAATAAAGCCATGTGGGAGCAGCACGAGCAGTGCAACTCCATCCTTCACTTTAAAAGCATCTGGAAATAAACTTCTGCTAATTGAACTGGTTCTAAAGCCATGAATTACAAAGTAACTCTCTGCACTAAATCTTAGCAATAGTTCCCCAAAATGGCTCATACCATAATGCATTCCTCTGCCTACTGCCTATCCTTCAACATGGGGATACATGAGAAAGGTGAGAGGTCGGGTGGATTAGAGCTGGCCTTGGGACCCTGGTAGTACCCAAACCACTCATATTTATGTATCCTTGAGGGAGCAGGAGATCATCTGAAGACCAGGCATCCATTATGGTATATATGTTTAGATGCCTCTTGCTGGGCAGCAGCTGCTGGGCCTTGTGCTGTTGGCACCATTAGATGCAGGTGAATATTCACCATTCTTCATCCTTATCATATCGCAGGGCACCAATAAGCATGTATATGGCAAAAGGAGTTGTGTCTCTGGGGCAACATGGACCTTCCTCAGCAAGGGAATGCTCTGCCTGATGTGATTGATCAGCTATTGCTGCCATCTGATGTGATCTCTGAGAGTTCTCCAATATGTTTGTGTTTATAGAAGTCATTCTTCCCTATCAACATTTCCCCATTATTATCTCCTACACACATGAGCACAAAAATTAACCCTGGGTATTAACAGAGGAGACAAACCTTGCTATTAATGAGACTACTGCAATCCCATATAAATCAATCCACCTGCATGAAGTAACAGCACAACATTTAGTGCTGTTTAGACAGGAGACATGTACTGAAAATAAATACGAAGGTGCAAAATCAAACAGGTACTTTGACAATTAAAAAAAAATATATAAAATCAGTAGATTGTTCTTTCCTGGAAGCTTTCGAGGCCAGACTTTCGCGGATATACATCAATGTAAACAGAGCAGGGTCAGCAGAACACCTCAAAATTTTCTAGTGGAGGATCTGAGTCTGTGTATTCACCCTCTGCTCATGGCGAGTGTCCCTGAACTTGTGTCTGGAAAGGGACTTGCAGCATCAGCCACTTCTCCAGCGACTTACAGGAAAGTCTCAGCACTGGTAACAGGAAATTTGAGTTCCTTGTATTCCTTCTGTTGTCGGGCTCTATTTCAGCACGGGGCTTCAGGATATGCCTAATTTCCAGCTATATCTCCTTGCTTTTGAAGATAATGGGGCAATCACACATCTAAAGCTAGATGTCTCTTCCTCTCTTGGGAAAAACGGTCCTTAATACCTCTGTGTTTAAAGATGATCTGGCAATATTTCTATTCACCATCACACAAAAGGCAGAAGTTGCATATTTAAGAGTGGAAGGCAATTTCTTCTTCTGTGCTCAGCAACAGAGAATAGTGCTGTAGGCTTTCCAACAGCCAATCCATTTGGTGCTTCACTGACAAGGTTAAAACAGTCAAAAATTTATTGTGTCACCCTTGGAATAAAGGTTTTTTTCCTCATATGTAACTAATTTCTACTGAGATGTTGGTTAAGGAGAAAGCATTTGATAATCTGATTTTGCAATGGGTGACAGAGTCTCCAAGAGGGAAACAGAAGAAATTCAAATGCGGGCTAAACTGTTATTTGCCAAGCATTTGATTTCCAAGGAAATGAACATATTCAGCAAATAAAGGAGAACCTGACAGTTCAGGAGAAGAGCTTGGGGACAGCACATTGCTTCTGGGGTGTGTTCACGAGAGAAATGGTGATTTGGAGATGTAACAGGCTGGAAACAATCTACCCTGAGACAGCTTCACTCTCCTTTTTAAATCCTGGGTGCACAACTGGTCAGAAATGGGGTGCCATCCACTCCACAACAACATCCCAAACAACTCTAGCTCTGTGCTTACCTGAATGCCATCAGGTTTCACTGATGGGGAGCAGTACCCACCATCTGACTGAATCCAGATGGGTGCCTGAGAAAAACTGCAGAGGAAACCTGATGTCTGAATCAGCACATGAAAAGAAGTAAGCACAAATCGATTTGTCTGGCCTACAGTGTTTCTGTTCAAAAAGAAGAAAAGCTGCTGCAGACTTAGACTGCAGGTGAGGGGAAAATCACTTAGGAAAGCAGAGGGGCTCAAGATCACCAGCTGGAATGGGCCCTTCTGCTCCATAAATAAAATATTCCAGGTTTTGAGGAAAAGCAGCTCCAGCAGCACACTGTGAGGAGTCCCCTGCCAGCACCACGCTGCCCTCATCCAGTGCTTGGCTCTGACCGTGCTGCAGCATCTGCACAGCACAGATAATGCTCCCACAGATGCCTGCCCAGCACTTTGAACCTGAGGCTTATGCCTGTACAAACCATCTCACACACAAGAACCTCCACAAAGCCAGCCCCAGGGTGCCAGCACCATCCCCCTAAGGAGCAGGTACCTCCCACTGCACCTGGGTGTGCTGCAACCCATCCCAGTCCCCTCCAAGGCTATCCCACAGGCACTGCTGCTGCTCCAGGGCAGGCTGGAAGCAGCACAAGTTTGTGCTGGAAACATTCAGATTCTAGAAAAAACAGCACTCCAAATCTCACAGCTTCCTGATCCCCTCTGGGGAAGCCCGGATCATATGCCTGGACACATCTTGCATGTTCAGCCAAGATTTTGTCTTGCATTACTTATTTTTTTCCAAAAACATCACATTTGGAACTTGGTTATTTTTTTTTTCCCCTTCCCCTCCAAAGAGTGGCATTGAAAATGGGTGAGCTCAAAGGTAAAAGCATGGTCACTTGGTGTGACCTTTGAAAAAAAAAAAAAGCAGCCTGTGTAGAATGTGAAAATCCTGGGCCCTTTGAGATTGCTTGTTGTAATTACATCATATGGGGCAGTGCCCTGCCAGAATGTCACCCCATGTGTAACTTATCAGGGAAACAATGTGCAGTGGTGGTGAGAAGGGGAGGAAGGAGTGACAGAGGCTGTTGGATGGGTATTGACCCCACAAATAGTGTTTAAGATCCACCAGCAAGCACAGAGCAGGGGATTATCTCCTGTTAAAAATGTATCCTGTGTACCAGCATCTGGAGGTGGTGAGACATTCAAAGGAAACAGCTCAGCCCTGTGCAGGGAATAAAAGACAAAAAGCAAACCTCAGAAAGGCTCTAGGTTAGCACAGGTCAGAGGGCAAAATAAGACAGGGTTGGTTCTACCACTTTCCCAGGGGACTTCCAACACAAATATGCTCTGGGAAGGGGGGAAAGCTCATCAGGTGAGGGAAAGCTCAGGACTACCCCAGGAAATCCTGTGCAAGGGGAGACCCTGACCCACCGCACACATTTTTAGGTCCACTGCTCTGGCTCACCATGGGTCTCTCAGGGACAGCATTGCTGTATCCTTCCATCCACACTGGTGCCAGCTGCACTGCAGCATCTCCAGGGTCCTTGCATTGAGGAAGACTGGGAGCTGCCTCCCTGACTTCAGGATTGATGTTGCATGACTTAAGCACAAATTACATGTGGAGAAGAAAAACCAAATGCAGAACCAGCATTTGCAGCCCTGGATCTGGGCTGGCCTTGGTTGAAATTCAGCAGATCAACAGCATCAGATTTTGTTGGTGTCAGAGGCAGAAGCCCCCTGGCAATTTTAGATGACTTTGTGATAGTTATCTTCCCTTTCTACTATTTGCTTTATGCTTGGGGGAATAAAGCTATCTCAGGAGTCCTTTGAACATTAAAATTTATGCCATGCATGCTACTTTCTTCAAATATTTTAAAATATTCTAAATGTAAGAACCTTGGCACAGTGCCCAGGATCCAGTCTTTTTGGATAAAAGTTTGCAATAACTGACACTTCCAATTACTGTTTCTCCCTGAAGAGGTCATCTCTGCTTCAGCTCCAGAGCAAAGCAGTGGAGGTACCAGAGGTACTCGAATTTCACAAAAGGTTAAAAATTCTGCACGGGTGCTAATTAAAGCCAATGCACTGTGTCTGACTTAGTTCTGCCTTGCTTTCAGGAGTCTTTACCTGAGTATCTGTCAAACCACTTAAAAATTAAAATTGCTAATAATGCATCAGAGCCAAAAGTTACCCAGGGACTGGCTACATTGGTAAGCTCAATTTTGCCTGTGGGTGGCATTGTTTGTAGTTACTGGGGGTAGGGAGGACTACCAGCCTGATTCCCTGCCTTTACTCCCACCCTGCACACCTTTATGGCACTTACTGATGTCCCCAAACTTTTTTTGGACGATTTCTGTAAATGTTCAATATCACGCTGGCCAACTCAGGAGCTAGAAGTTGGCTGAACTGTTCTTCTGGTCCCTGATGCATCCATCTGCACAGTCAGGTTCTCCTGCACACTCAGCTTCCCTGTGTGTATTCCTACAATATCTGTATCACTATCTCCTCCTAAGGTTTAATTTCTGAGGATAAACAGCAGGGCACTGGTGAGCCGAGGAACGCCGGCTTAGAAATTTTATTTTCTGCTTCTGCACCTTGCATTGACATTCATTCAGGGAAGTTTCATTTTACCATGTTTTTTACTCGGCTGCCACTTAGTGGAAATGCAAAGTCATAGCTCGGGCAAACCCACAGCTTGCAAATCCATCTGGTATTCCAGTGACTCTTCCCAGGGCTGTAGGAATTACTTGCTCAGTAATTGACTTTTCACCCAACACCCTTTCCACAGGTTATGACCAATGTTACAAAACCCCATCTCACTGGAAAAGGCATTAAAAATATCACAGCCATTATGGAGGCAGCATTTGCCTTGCAGTGCTTTTCATTCATCAAAGAAGGTTGGCGGTGTCCAGCACGACCTGCAGGGGACTTCCAGAACTCAGGCTGGTGGTGCGCACATGGCCCTCAGACCCTGGTAGTGGAGACAC
Source organism: Erpornis zantholeuca (assembly GCA_013400515.1). Classification (NCBI taxonomy): domain Eukaryota; kingdom Metazoa; phylum Chordata; class Aves; order Passeriformes; family Timaliidae; genus Erpornis; species Erpornis zantholeuca. The sequence goes on along the minus strand of VZTN01001014.1, from coordinate 56,878 downwards.
AGCATTGAAGGCAAGTCTGCTGCTGTGGTACCCCATGGGAAGGGTCTGTCTTCTGGGGGGAAATAAACAGAAGTTTCTTGCTGAAAAACTAAGCAAAGTGCAAAGCAAAGTGAGCTGTTTCATAAACCCCAGCACCATTTCTCATGGGGATTCCCAGCAAGAAGTAAGGACAGGTCCAAGCTCACCCTTGCCTACAGTGTTGTGGCTGCTTCTCTGAAGCAAAACAGTTGCATTTTCAAGTTTCTACTGAAATGTCAACATTGCCTATGGAAACAGTGAAAAAAGTCATGGCATTGTGACTTTACAGAGGGCAATAACTGCAACAGGTAATTATCACCCCAGGGCAGAATCTTAAAAAGCCAAGTGAGACTTTCGAGAGAGGGAACTTGCATGTTTTCTGCAGAGGCTCTGTGCTCAAAGTCTGGCATCCCTAAGACACACCAACTTTCATTTCCATAGGTTTCATTTCTCTCTCCATAATTGCACTGGATATATCCAAAAGAACTAATTTTTTTGGTATTCTCCATGGAGGTGAAAGAGAAGGAGCTGAAATTGTAGCTTATTGGAGCCTTCATATTGCAAATGCTTGAAGTTTCCCTTTTTTTTTTTTCTTTTATAACCTGCATTGATTACTGTCAAGACAAATTTCTTGCTGTGAAATAGAGGTAAGTCCTTGTAACCAGACCCTGAACTCAAAGTGACACTCATGTTTTCTAAAGAAAGAAAGAAAGAAAGAAAGAAAGAAAGAAAGAAAGAAAGAAAGAAAGAAAGAAAGAAAGAAAGAAAGAAAGAAAGAAAGAAAGAAAAAGAAAGAGTTAAAAAAAGGTAATATTCAAACCTCACCTAAGCCCTCAATTTCACCTCTCACTCCAATCACAACTCCTGCAGAGGTACATCTTGCAAATCCACCTAAAGGACTCCCCTGCACCTGGAAGCATCTCTTGTGCACTAACTCAGCACACACCAGAGCCCTGGCAGCAGCATTCTAGCAGGATAGGGTGGCAATTGCTATTGCCTTTCCCTCTCACATCAAGCAGATAAAGGACACCTCAGTGCCATTTCCTTGCACTACCTGAACTCATTTTGATCCCTTGTCACACCAGAACCAGGTTGCAGCTCTGCTTTGCCCTGCATAGCTTAAAATGTCATCCTGGGGAGTGGAGAAGAAGCCCCTCCTGCCCATGCACAAAGATGCTCTAGACCTTTAGGTCTTGCTCTCTGCATGTGTGGGGGCCCCTCATCTTGCCCACAGGACCACGGCAGAACCCTGTAGCAAAGTCAGAAATAGGCTGGAAGAAGATATTTATTGTGCTGTGGATTTCTTCGTTAAGAATTTTAATGGTGCTTCAGATTAGTTCAGCTGTTGAGAGCAGTTGGCATCCCATTTGAACAGCTCAACCTGCATTGGCATTAAGATAACATGTTTACTTTTCATACCTCTGCACTTTAAGCTGTGCTGCAGGAATCCAGCTTTTCACAGCCTGAGCCTGCCTAGGCATTTAGACCCCTTTTCATCTGTTTTATCAATTGTCTCCTTGAGGAAATATTTTGTCAAAGTTGTGGATGAATAAAGGCTCAGGAGTAGGTGCCAAAAGACAGCCAGGAGCGCACTGCTATGGGACCATCTTGGGAAAATACAATGGGACCCTGAGCAGGCTGCCTTCAGGCTGTTGCCATTTCTGTCTGAGGAGAAATGGCACTGAAGGTGCGGGGAGATCCTCACTGTCATGGGAGCAGTTGTCCTGCTGCTGCCATGGTCGGCTTCCTTTGTCCCTCCCCTGGAGGCAGCACTTTGCTCATTGCACCATGAAAATCCCCCTTTCATCTAGCACTCACTGGTGGTCAGCATCCCTCCCACCAGCCTGTCTGCATCCCAGGGAACTGAAGAAAAAGTTTGGCTCTGGAGGTCGTTTCCTCTCTGCCTTGTGATACAGCACAGATCAACATCTAGCAATCTGCTGATAAACGATGCACAAAATACCCTACCTCTTCACAGCTGCCATGACTTTGCTGGACTAATTTCCCACATATTTTACTCATTTTGAACCATGAGAATGAATCAGATGGGGTGTCTTGTCTGGTGCAGCTGGACACATCTTCACAGCCAGCTGTACCTAAGAGGAAGCAGGGAAACTAACAGTTTTGTTAACAATTACATGTAGTTTACATGGCCTAGGAAAAACCATTTGACAGGCAGCTGCAAGAACAGGTAACATTTAGTTTGCTTCTTAGTAAGGAAGAGAGTAACTACACGGAATCAAGAAATATAGACACAGAGTAAAACCAAATCAATGAAGCGGGGCAAAACACCAGAAAGTTTTCTGCTGGGGTTCACTACATTTAAGACAGAACTGGTTATTGGAGAGGGGGGGCTCTTGATCTAAAGATACTTTGCCTTCTTTGGGAAGATACTTCAAAACCTCCCTTGGCCCTGGGGGCCTTGCCTGGGCACTGAGGGGAAGAATCACTGGGACACCCTGGGAATGCACTTGCAATGCCTGTTTCATGCTCCCAATTCACGTTCAAAGTTCAAGGTACTTTGTAGGTGGGAGAGGTTCCCCTGGCCAGCATCCCAGAGCAACAAGCTCAGCAGGACAGCAGTTTTTCCTTTGAGATAATATATTTAGGGAAAATGGGATAACTGCATTTTTGTCAAAGGGGCGGCATTAAAATTCTGCCGTGCTAGCCTTGCTCAGGGCAAGGAATTTTTTTGACAGGTGAATAAAATATCATTAGTTTCTCCACTGTCATCAATCATCAAAGTGAAGGCTGGGCGAGTAACCTCTCCAGACAGTCCTGGGGACTGCATTAGCCCCTGGTTTCTAAAGAAGTGGAGAGGGGCCAAGACAGGAGGCTCCCTTTATATCTAAATGCATGGGAGGCAAGCAGCTAAAACCTCTCCCCAACTTTGACTTTTTTCCCTAAGTGTTAAAAGGTGACAGCAGCATAGAAATGGAGATTTCACGTTGTCACTCCAGCCTTGCCCAGCTATTTGTGGCCAGGTAGCCAAAGCTGGGCTAGATATTGTATCAAGGCATTGCTGAGAGCACAGCATAAGTTCAGGAAAGAGAATGACAAGCTGAAGCTTTTGTCTAAAGGTCACACACTTGAAGCTTCTTTCTCATTTGTGTGAGTTAATTTACTTAAAAAAAAAAAAAGAAAAATCTTCACAACAAAGAAAAATGAACAGAAATCTATCCCTGAGACTGCCATGGCCGTGAACTTCCAAAGCTATTGTGATTTCAATAGAAGAATAGGAGACACTGCCATCGAAAATGCCATTGATATTGTAACAGATCATTTCCTAAATAGACCATAACAACCCCCATTTCAATGGTTACTGAGAAACGTATTAACCCCTTCCCGTCTGAGAGCCTGCACCATCTCTGCGTGACACATCAAAGAAGACACCAGATAGTATGAATTTCACACCCTTTTTCTGCCCCTGTCCTCTGAGCTTCCCTGTCCCTTTCCTTTTCCACACCATATCAGAGTGAGCTACGAGGGCAAATCCTTTTAAGTGCAGGCAGAAAACCTGGGGTTAGTGCATTGTCTCATCCCCCCCAGCCCCACTCCTCAAACCAACCAACCAACCAACCAAAACCCTACATATATATATATATATATATCTATATATGTCTTTATCTTTTAATTCCCAGTGGACCAAGCCCCAAACCCTCCCAACTCTGAAAGAGTTTTCAAGGAAATATTAAAACCAAAACCAAGTAAACCCAAAAACTAACACCCCCTGACCAAAAAAAAAAAAAAAAGAATAAAAACAGGTTTCTTTTGAATAAAAGGACTATTTCCACAATGCTCCACATTAATTAAATTCAATCCTTTAATTCTTTACTAATTTAATCTGGGGCCAAGCATACCATTGCTTAGCATGGGTCTTATGCCAGGCTAACTAGCACTGGCTTGCAGAGCATCCTCCTGCCTTTCCCATGCCACACTACTCTGGATTTGTGACATTCTCTCATTACTTCTCAGGTATGTACATATAGGTGTTACATACACATGTATGAATAAATACAAATATAAAATGTAAAACTCCCTTAATTTCTTCTTATTCAGTCATTCATCTTAAGTTTCTCCAGGTTGATTTTTTTTCTACTAAACACTACCCTGGTATACTCCAGCTGTTAATTGTTTCATTGACTTTAAAAGTTCTTTGCTATAGTCCTGCAGTCTCTTCTACAGAGGAATACAGTTCAGAAACACAAGTGCTCCAGATTTGCATGGGGCATGGATATCTGGCACCAAGCCAAGATCTGTTTCCCTGGCCATGGCTCTAAATCTCTGCTCAGCAATTTTCCACCCAAAAGCACCACGAGGCCACTGCCTGCTCAGATATAGGGACATTTCCTGGAGCTTCAAGCCATTACCAGACAGCTTTGAATTGATAATTGCAAAAGGCAACTACAGTTTTTGGTAAGTTCTGCAGGCAATGGAGGTCCTGGGGAGGACACTGACTGAGGATTCATTAATCCTAATGCAAGGACCAGTGGTTCTTTAATCCTGCATGATTACCTCATGGTCTCCTGGGGAGCTCCTCAGCTTCTTCTGGCAGCCCAGGATGTGGAGCCTCTGGCAAAACCCTGAGCACAACCCCCAAAGGGTCTGCAACGGGATTAAAGCTCTTTGCACACAGAGGCAGCTGGACTAGTGGCTGCTTAGGGAGGTGCTACTGGGGTGATGAGCATGCTCTCAGTACCTGATAAGGCAAATGCAGTGCAGGGGCAGGGAAGGGTGCTCTTGGTGCCTGGCATGGGTGAGTGCAGCCCCCATGCTGCAGCCACTTAACTACTAAGGTCTGAGCAAGGTCAAGAAGACACCAGCTAGGACATTATTTTCTTCTTGCTTCTGAGGAGAGGTGGCTGTATTTTCATTTCAATCCCATTACTTATGAGCCTTAATTACTTTTAATTTTTCAGAAGATTCAAAGGCAAATAGCCATCTTGCAAACAAAAAGACAACAGATTCAGAGAGTTATCACAAAATGACTTCTATCACCCCTGTCCTGTTTCTTGTAGGCCTTGGGAGAACCCAGCACAATGAGAAGTAAAGCTACACTTTACAGGGCTTCAGTGGCAATTTCCTCCCCATATGTTTCTCAAGACACTCTGTTAATTTAGTTTGTCTATAATGAATTCTGTCATTATTCCAAACATCCATTTTCATGACCTAGTCTTATAGCATATCATCACCAAGTATCTTTTTTTGGCTATACAATCTCCTTGGGGAACTGAAGATTGTCTCCGTCTGCCGCACAACTATGCTGGGGAGCAGCCTGGAAAACAGATCTGAGATTATTCCTTTCTGTGTCAGTCATTTAAGCCTCTTTGTGTTAAAGTTGACATTTGTCTCGATTCTGTCTCAATAGGCCCCGCTGGCTGGGTTTCATTCAGTGCTCTGAGCCGGGGGGAGAACTTGCCCCTTGTTTTACTTTCAGGCCATTATTGTGCCAAAGCATGGAGGGAGGGAGCTGAATAACCACAAACAGGTGAGGCAGGGAGAGGCTTTCTGTCTCTGCTCTCAACTTGCAAGAGCTGAGCTCTTTGGATGCCTTTCAGAGCCAAGAGAAGCCAAAAGCAATAATCTCCACCATGGGAGTAGGCAGGAAGGAAGGGTATCTGGTGTTGGCCAAAGATGTCCCAGCACAGGGGAAGCACATTCCCGCACAGTGACATCGCCGTGAGCAAGAGCAGCCTCTGCGGGGCCAGAAATGCAGAATTTGAACAATCTCCAAGCTCCACACCCACCTTGCTGCAGCAGAGTGGGGCAGTAAGGAAGGCATTTTTAAGTCTGTGCATGTGAAATGGCTACTAAGAGTAAGGGGTCTTTTCCTGAGCCACTGCTGCCTCTGCCTGTCCCTGTTAGCAATCTGTAGGTGTAATCTGTAGGATATAGAGGTTTTGGCAAACCACAGCCATTTTATTTCCCTTGTACCCCCTACCCCTTGCTTTCATTTAGTCAGCCTTGCAAAAAGAGCTGTTATTTTTACCTGACCTTCACAGGGCTGCAAGCTGGCTGGCAGTAGGTGGGTGCCAATGGGAAGTGCAGGGAGGATCCTCCATGCAGGGATCGGATGTAGAGCTTTTGATACTTGTCATCTTCCCTTCACCATGCAATGCTGTCATATTCATGTTTTTAGCATCAAGCCAGAAGGTGGCATTTTCCTGAGGCATACCAAACGTGTCCTCTCCAAACCACAACCAGAGCCTCTCAGAAGTCCCAAGGAGCAGGCAAAGCACACGCATGCTCTTGGGGGCAAACAGGATCAACTGTTTTTCTCCCCGCTATTCCATCCACCTTGCATCCCCAGTGATGACTCCAGGAGGAAGGCTTGGTTCATTCAGTCACCCTGTTTAGGAAGGCTCTCCAAGACATGACAAAGCATGCAGAAAAGCATCCCCCCCTTTGGAGAAGAACAATCAGGCACCTATAGGAACACTCCGGCAATATCTGCATCCCTGCCCCACCCCTGGCTCCATCCCAGCCCATGTTTGCACACTTCAGGCTCCACATCCTGGAGAAATGTAAGATGTTATGCCAGCATGGTCCTGTAAAGAGAGAAAGGAAACAAGGGTGTGTTGCCTGGTAGCATCAGGCTTTAGGTCTTGCAATTGTGTGATACATGTGTGTCGTTGTGTGACTTCAGATGTCCCACCCCAAAAGCTCTGGTAACAAGGGATGAGGGGAAGTAAAAAAGGGGAGGTGAAAACTGGGAAAGTAGAAAACTATTCACTGGAAATTTGTTTCAAGATGTTTACAGACTGCTTATGAAAAGAATTTGCTTTGTCTGTGCTTTACCTCCTGAGCCCAAGGATTGTGGGGGCTCAGGACATGCTGCTGCCCTGCTCTCACCAAACAGTCCTGCAAAGATAAAAGCAACTGGCAGAAATGTGGCACCCCAGGTTGAACCCATGCCAGATTGAGGACAAAGCATCTGTACACGTCATGTTCCCTCATGGCAAAAGTCCTGCTTTAATTCAGTGGCTTGAACAGGCTCCCTTGCTTGCAGGATCCCTCAGCAGCAGCAACACTACTCAGAACACCTTGTATGACAGAAACAAGCCCATTCCCCTTGAAATATCCAGGGGCCATGATCCTGATGAGGGGCATTGGAGGGACTATCCCGGTCTAGGCTCAAAGGCATACACTCGCCCATTCCCAGCCCAAAATCAAAGTGTTGCATGAAGAAGAATGAATACCCAGGGTTTCAGTGAAAAGGTGAATAACATTTTCAGAAAGGGGAGAAAATATCCGCAAAAGCCACTCACATCATGGTGATCCAACTTGTGTGTAGGAACTGTGTGGGCAGATAACCCAAGCATCCCAGCACTTCTGCTGGCCCAAAGTCTTCACTCAGGATTGCTCACAGTTGCAGATCCCAAGCCCCTGAGGATCCTCATTCAGTTCTTCCTCAGCACCTCTTGCCTTATCTCTTAAGAGATCTCTGGGACAGAGCACTCACAGCACCCCAAGCACTGACACTCTCTGCCTGGCTGCTCTCTGCATCCATGCCATAAGAGTGCACAGCAGAACACCAGCACTTCCAGCCAGGACCAACTTGTCAAAAATGTCTGTGGTAGAAACAGCAATTTTTCTTCTCAGGACCCAGTCTGGAGCAATGCATGAAAGGAAAGGTTTCCCAGCCAACATTAGCTGGCAGAGCTGGTTCATAATCGGGCAGAACAGATGGGAACATGCAATGCCTTGAACCCAATCAAGAAAACGTCCCAGGAATGCCTGTTAATGTGAACCTTTGGAGGGGTAAAACAGTCATTCAAATCAGGGCAGGATGACTGATTCCAACCTAAGAGAAAAGCACAAATCAAACTGAGTCCTATCCAGGGGGAAAAAAATCTTACCTGATCTGAGGTAAGACTTGACAGCAAATTAATTCAAGTGTTTTTGGCTTCCAAGAGAAAATAATACAAATGGAGATCTGAATGCATGGCACTGAGGAAAGCTGTGTTAGCAAGTGCCATTTAGGTGTTTTGCAAAGTCAACAGAGGGGTTACACTCAAAATTCCATAGGCATTGCTTTCCTCCTAGGAAGCATCCTTTGCTTCCCAGCTTTCCATTCAACCACATTTATCCCTCAGCATGTCACTGTGACAGTAAATAAGCACCATCTCTTTGGGAGAGCTTGGGCAGTAGCTCCAGTTCGGGCTCAAATCCTCCTCTTCTTAAAATTTCCCTCCAATACAGAATTATATCTCATGTGTCAGTATGAATTTTGGTTTATAAAACAGGCATGCAACACATCGAGAAGAAAAATTGTACCTGTCAAATGCCCTGCCCCATGAAATAAACCTGTGCAATTTCACTTTTCACCTAGTAAATATCCAAGCACTCTCCAGAGCCGTCTATTCCAGTATTCAAATCTGTTGCCATTAATATTAGAAGCTAGGAGGGTTTGGGAGAAAAGGAAGGAATTGATTAAAAGCACATGGTATTCATTATCCTGCTAATCACAACCCTACGAGGGTTTTTACAAAGAAAAAAGAGAAAGAAAAGGCAACATCAAGAAAAGGACATGCTAGTACCTTTCAAATAAAACTTTAGAAAAATAGCACTTCCAAGGATTTACTCCCCTCTCATGAGAAAATCAGCTTGTTTCATATCAGAGCTCAGCCACACTGGGAAAATGTCTTTGTGATACAGTCATCATTCTCACATTTTCTGCTGAGACTGCAAACTTTTGCCGAATGTCTGAGAAAAAAACCTGTTGAAAGGACCATTACCACATACACCTTGCCACCTCTGGTTGCATTGCTGTAATTCCCAGCCTGTTCTTTCTTTTCCCCAAAGGGAAGTCACAAATAAGCAAACAAAGCAAACAAAACCATATAGAACTAAAACGAATAGGCAGTTTATTAGCCAGAACCAGCATAGTGGGAAAACCCAAGGATGAATTCTCCTTTGAGCTGAGGGGCTGGATTTCACTCAGAACAATTTTCTTAGGAGGATGTTCGCTCTTGTATCTGATCCCGCTCCAGTTAAAGTCAATGGAGATGTATTCATTAACAATCCCTAGCACCGCAAGAGGATGAGATGCCTATATCAAACACCTTGGCACTTTTTCACGTTATAAAGTCACAAAATTCAAATGGGTCATACTCAGCCCTGCTTTGGGGCAGCAGAACAGGATACCAGTCAGCAGGAGGAGGTAGTATTTCCAGTATCTAAATATCCAGAATCCCGATGGTATTTCCAACTGCAGAAGCATAACTCTTAGCTTGTTCACCACCACACTCCTCTGGCTTTCCAAAATCTACCAATCCCTCACAGAAACTACCCAGAAAGTGTCTTAAACCAACCATGGAATGATCCTGCTCACCTCTGGGTATCCAGAGCAGGGATACCCAGAGGTGAGTAGCAGGAGTAGCAGTAGTGGCATCTTGGGCCGAGTTCAGTGAAGACAGGAAAAAATCCAGTTATTATATGCTCAGCCTCCTGGAATGAGAGGCACTAGGAAACCACCAGCAGTTGTCACTGAAAACAGACTTTATTCTTTTCCTATAATACTCTTTTTAAAATAGGAAGTGGTTGTACAACACACTGCCAAAATATTCTGCAAGTAGACGTGGTGCTACATAAGCCAAAAAAGCTATGCAATGGTGAGATTTTGTGGTTTTCAGGCTGAGATTCCTAAGCAGCTATTTATATGCTAATTTATTTTTTAAACCACTCTGAGTCAAGGCTGCCCTGAATGGCAGAAGATTCATTGTTAACAGTCTTTCTATGCCATCTCACAAGGTACTAAATAGCTCAGAGACAAATGAATCCAAAATATGCCTCAACACCACCCTGCTCCTTGTCTGGGAATGTACAGCACATCCACAATAATTTTTAAACTTGACCTAAGGTTTTCTTCCAGATACCTCCAGCTTCTCCTGCTGTTATTTATTCACCCTCAAGTCAGTCCCTTTAAGAGGCAGTGGTCTTGCCTGCAACACATCCCATTTTCAAGACAAGGTGATAATGTGTGAAATGAAAAGAGAGAAAGATAGATGTAGGTCTTTTTGCAGGCACATGTACAAGAAAAGCAAGGAGACCTGTGAACAGTTAAACTTTGGAAATCTAGATTTCTGCAGCTTTCACCTGTGGTTTTCTGAAGGGAACTGTAGACTTATCGTACAACATTCTTCACCAAGGGTCCAGCATGAGCCCTTCTCCACTATTCTGCTACTTACTTTTATGAAATTTAGAAAAGTTTGATCTCTTTGGGATAACAATCTATATGTCAAACAGGGCTGGAATCAGGAAATTTGGCTAAAAGTTTCCATTTATTTAATCTAAGCACTGTTTTCCTATGAAAACAAATGAAAACTCCGAGTCTCTTCTTCAGACACATGAGGAAGCATCACACTGTTTCTTAATGGAGTTATGGCTGGTTTCTGGATCCTATGTGCATGCAGAGCTGCTGTACCTACCGTAGGTAGAATGTAGGAGTCTGTGCTTGCCTCAGTGAAGAGCACCAGAAGCTAGGCACCATGTAGGGGTTTGGCTTTCATTGGGAAGTGGGTGCTTTGGGAGGCAGGAGACACCCACATCTTTCCAGACCTGTGAGTCACTGCTCACATCAAGGCTCGGTTGTATTAATGTTTTTTAAATGCAGCATTGCATTTAATGCCCATTTTTTTTTAGGGCTACGCTCTGAGCACTCTCATTGGAAATAAATCCAGAGCATAGCCACAGCAGCATAAGAATCGCTGAGAAGAAAATACAGGACTACAGCATCTCCTCAAGGAGCTTGGTAATACTCAGAGCTGTCTTTTCCAACATTCCCATGTTCCAAGAATCTTGTCCCCAGCCCAGAGGGGTAAACCCAACTGTGCCTGCACCAGGACATTGCAGGGTGAGAGCTCAGCATTCCCCCAAGCTTCCCTTTGCACGTTATCTCGCCTGCAAGCCCAAGTGTCTGCGGTATTTGCGAGAGGGAAGCGGGAAAGCGTGTATTTCTGGCTAGCAGTTACTAAATTAAAATATCCCAGATAAAAGAAAGAAGCACTGCACTAACACTGACACTCTGAAAGATAAACAGCAGCCTGGAGTCCTTAGAGGCTCTAAGTTATCTGGTTACATAAACGGCCCCACCCCACATGCCGGGCTGGGGGTACGCGGTCCCAGGGTGCTGCACTGTGACCACCCAGCGCTGAGCTCAGCCTGACACCCCACCAAGAGAGACCACCACACCCAGGAGAAGCAACACCCTTCACGAAACATGATTCTCCTTCACTTCGATTTTTGTTTTAATGATTTGATTTTGTTTCCATTTAGCTTCCCTGCCCTGAAAGCAACATTGCAGAGTCAATCTTCACTTTGCCTAAAGCCACTGGCCAAAAGCTCCTCCTCTCTCACTCCTCCCGCTGTATCGATAGATTTATTTAAAGAACGGTGGGAAAAAACCCATAGCACAAGATATCTTTCATTTTTACTTCACAGTCAGCATCACATACAGCTATTTTGGAAAAGCCCATGGAAATACCCTGCTCCTCATATTGTTGCCACTGGACCCCACTTTCACCTTGTCCCAGCTGAGCACCACGAGCTGCCAGAGCCACACAATGTGCCATAAGTGGAGACAAAAAGGGACGTGTGTAGAAGTGGAGGAAAGGCAAAACATCAGGGCCATGGTCCCAGTCTGGCTGGGCTTTCAGGCCAGGGACTGATGCCCAAGCTCAGCAAGCTCCATTATGGTCCCAGCTGCAAACCTTTCAATGCATTAGTCTTTCTCTCTCACCCAATACTTTTGGCTGGATTTGAACAACAATATTTTGGGTTAGAACTAGATATGGCAAAATTTCAGCCCCAAGGGCCAGCTTCTCAAAACAAACACACATGTCAGGTAGTCACAGAGGGAGAAGGGACATTTATTCATCACCCACAGTGACAACATCAAAATCTAGGCAAAGGGGATTTCCTTGGCTGGAAAGACACCACCAGTCAAAAGAGGTACTCAATGTATTCCTTGCAATATTTCTTAAATGTTTCTTCTATCTTTTTTAAACATGATGATTTCGGGGCATGGGGAAGATTTGCTGGTCAATGTCCTTGGGAATTCACCTTCATTACTCCTGCACATGTTGCACAACACAACCACATTATCTGCACCCAGGACAGCAACTCTGAGCCTGGAGAGAACAGAGCACAGGAGCAGCCAGAACTTCCAGCAGCTTCCTGGGCCTTGGGAGAGCTGCTTCACAGGAAAGGCTCCAGCTGAGCACACAAGATTTTTCTCAAGACAGAATGCCTTTCTTCTTTATTTTTTTTTTTTTCACCCCCTCACTGAGCTTATGGGAAACCATTTGCAAAACTAGAAATATCCCCTATGGAAAAGTCTGCAAGAATTCAAAACGAGTGAAACAGCTTCATTCTTCAAAAGTCACTGGAGTGGAATTTGATGGAAGGTAAGATCTACACCACAGTGTTTTCTAATGCCTTTAAGAATTTGGTGGCAGAGATCTAATTTTCTGTTAAGTTCCAAAAGGAGGTTATGAACAAAATCCATCAAGATAAAACTCTGTTCAGTACCATATGCTGAAGTTTTTGGTGTTTTTTTTTCTTTCTTTCTAGATAATCAAACCTTCACCTAGATTGTAAACTGAAGAGGTTTAGCTGTAATTCTAAGATAGAGCTCACACACTGAAAGACAGATCATGTCTTGAGCATATTCTGAAACATACTTTTAGGTATTAATTCTGTTATGAAAGCACTACATCAACCCTCAACTTCAGGTGGAACTAGCTCTCACTTACAGAGTTACTTACACTGATACATGTGAAAAAAAAAAAGAAATACCTTCTCCAGGCATATGGCATCAGGGACCTCTGACTGCCAGTTTGCAAGCTGGACTTGCAGTTTGCTCATCACTGGGATAATTTAGGAGTTATTACTTCATTTTTGGAGATTGCTTTTAGAAATTAATAGTTTGTGATCAGACCTCTTTTCTCTTTAATTTTACTGCCAGAAGGGCACAGATCTGCTCTAGGGCCTCCATTCAGAAACCCTGCACATGTAAATGTGGGAGCGATGGAGAGCGATGTTGTTTAGTAGCAAATGGACAGTACTCCTCAACACAAAATCATCTCCATAGCAAAGCAGTGAAGTTATTTTTTTATCTTCTAAGAACTATGCAGTTTTATACCCCTTCAGAACAGCAGAAATGTAATTGATAACTAAAAGTCAGTATAAATAAGCCTGTGCTACTATTCCTGAACAGTGATTCTGACTGGGAAAGACCTTACTGGGAATTGCCTGAGTTAAAGGGGAAGCTTAGGGTCAGACTTTTGGGAAGAGTTTCTGACCTGCTTTTCCAAATGAAGTCACTGTCAGCTCCAAGGCAAGTCTTGTCAAGAGATTTTCTCAAGCCACCGATGATGAGTAAGATAGAGTGAAAGTCCAACCTGGCAGAGTGAGGGCCAGCCGAACACTCAGGCAATTTCAATTGTAAATATAAGTATCTCACTTGTTATTTACCTGGCAAATGAACACCACTCAGAGTAATCAGAATGTACGGAGACTGGCATTCCAAATCATGCATGCACATAACCAGCTCCTCTAATAAAGCTGAAGAGTAACAAGCTCTCCAACCCTCCTTCTCCAATCGCTTATGCTTAGAGTAGTCTCTAAGATTGTGTCCATACACACTCTTCCAAATTCATTCAATTAAGAAGGACATCACAGATGCTGCTGGTTTCTTTTCATTGTCTTAAAGATACAGGCTGTGCTGCTGGAGGCCTGGGTTTTGCACAGGGGACATAATTGGTTTGAGATCACATAAATCTAATGATATTTCTTTCCTATGTGAGCAGTAAAAACACACATTTCCTGTCCACCTCACAGTCACAGATTGTTCTCTCAATATGTCCCATCACACAGGTCTGTAGGAATACCAGAAAGTGAGTTGCAATTCAGATTAGTCAAAAGGGTTGATGAGAGTAAATTTATATACATTATGATGGCAGAATTTTTGGCTCCTAAAACGATGTTTGCCTAAAAGATAAACAAAACTTAAATTCAGCTCAGTATTATAATGTGAACCACCAAGTTTTTGCTCAGCATCCCAAGCATGAGACCTGGGACACAAGGGTGGCACACGTTGACAAAAGAATGACCATAATCCATCAGAAATGTCAATGCATGGCACTGGTGAGGTCATTGGTGTAGGGCAGTAAATTAGGGGTTAATGGGAGTAGAGGGTCCTGCAGCAGCAGTTCCAGCTCACAGCTATCTTAGTTCTCTATGTTTTATGTCTGTATATCTGAGGGGGTAAAAGATAGAGAAGAGACTTGCCAAAGATCCTACAAAATATTTCATACAAAACAAGGCATGAAACCAGAATTGGTGACTGACAGTCCTGTGATGGCCCAAACAACACACTCAGGCCAAGTCCTCCTTCTGGGAAGCTCAACTGAGCACAAATGCTTCATTTTCTAAGAGCAGCTCTACTACAAGCCTTGCATCTCTCAGGCAGGAAGGCAGCCAGGGCCCACTCCATGGAAACTTGAATGCCCAAAGTGGTGTGAGCTGCACTCCGCACAAACTCTTAGTCACATGCGGAGAGAAGTATTCTATAAGAGAAGTGTTGCATCATGAAGTCTCCCACATCACTAGTTTTTAGAGGGTTCAAGTAGGAACCAGGGGGAGATTTATTCTGAACATTTTTCGTGAGCATTTCTGCAGTGCTAACACTGATCACGTAGCCGAGCAGCATGGAAAGTCACACGGATACTTAGAGATGTTAACACAACACAAATAATACTTTTGCTGATCATTAGATCTGTTGGCAGCCACACCAGTGCCCTGAAGGACATGCCAGGCAACCGAGGGGAACTCTAAATGAAAAACAAGCCGTCAACCTGCCTGAGGACACAAGATGGAGACGGCAGACGTTTCTAGGGGAGCGCGTTTCTCACTGGCTGCCATCTGGGAAAGCAGGAACTCTGTTTTACTTGAATGCTACTCAGGATTTAGCTTTCAAGAGAAACTGCAAGGCAGGATAACAAACAATGACACATTTGTTCCAGCAAAACCTTGGGGCTGACACTGGCAGGACAGGAGGTGCTCACAGTCTTGGAGCACAAACACCCAAGAGGGGCACCAAGCAACCCTGGCTGCTTGTTCCCACGCTGTTCAGCATTCCAGAGCTGCACAGTGCCCTGGAGAACCTGCCTTGGAGTGGGTTTCCTGCTTTCAGGGACATGACTGTGTTGCAGATCCAACCCAGGCACTCCTTGATTTTGGCTTGGCTCGCTCACTCCAAATGGATGTAGGGATACAAAATAACCCAGCAATGTTCCTTTAGCCTCTGCAGCTCAGAGTTCAAGGAGCAAGTGACAGTTTAGGAAGGCTCTCCGAATTACAATTCCTCCATTTTTGGTATGCTTACGTGTTTTTCAGGCATTCAGTGCCACATGCTGTAGACAAGGAACCAGGTGACAACCCCTCAGGTGCACCCTCTTCCCACAGCTTTCTGTTCAGCTTCAGTTTTACTGATCCCAGCCCAGCATGTACAACCAGGGGAGAAACTGGGATAGGGAGGACAGGGGCAAGGCTCTCAGTGGAGACAACAAAAGGGAATAAACAGCCAGAATGGGGAATCAAGAGGCGCTGCTGAACTCCTGATGTCTCTGGTATTCAGGTTTCTTCTTCAGATCCCACTGCTCTGGCCTTTCTTATATTTGTCCTCCTCACCTGCAGGGGTTGTTGGCAGCAGCAAAGAGCATTTCTTGCTGGGTGCTCAGCCAGTGCCCAAAAGCAGGACCCCAGGCTGGACCTCAGCTGCTCAAGACAAGCACAACATGGGCTTCAGCCACACCTACTCTGGCAGCAGCTCTGCGATGCCCAGGCACCAGCACACTGAGTTGCCCACGCCAGACATGGCAGCTGTATCATGCTCTGCCTAATGCAGAGAACTTAAAAAGTAAAATCACAAATGATCATCAACAGCACTGATCATACTCTCCGTGGGGACTGGGAGCCCACAGTCCCTGTAGCCAAGTTGGCAATGCCATCTAGTGCATGCAGGCAGAAATAGCATAGAGCCACAGGTGGGCAGGTGTGCACGGCCCCAGATATGCAGCCCAGATGTGCCCTCAGCCAGGGCTATGGCACCAGGGTACCCCAGCCCTGTACATTGCCTGACCAGGATTTTTCCCACCCAGAGCGAGCTTATCCAGATAACCCACTTGCCTGGAGAGGGAGGGGAAACCCTTCCCTTTCCCCAAAGGCTTTCAGCTGAATTTTTCCAGCTACATCAGCCTGTGGTCATGACTGCCAATACAGCTTCACATTTTGGCTCTCTGGCGTCACTCAAATGTAAAACATCTCCCACACAAACATTTTTTTTGAGCAAGGCAAACACTCTCTCAGTAACTAGAACCACTTCTCTTAAACATGAACAAAGGGTGAGGTTTCTTGAGACAAAGGAACTTAAGGTTTCATTTTAATGAGAGCATTCTCTGATGCAGACTAAAATCTGTGGCATTCTGGTTTTTTGTTTGGTTTTTTTTTTCTGTGCCTACTTCTCAAAAATTTGTATCTGGGTTGATAGTAATTTTCTTCTTGTGCAAATTTTCTGTAATTTCACCAGTGATTTAAAACAATTTTTTTTAAGGGGGAATCATTTGGCTTTTAAAAATATTTTTAACCAAAGAAAGATATATCTTTCACTAAGAATGTGTGCCCTCTACAAGCGTAATATTTCAACAGCTATTGAAAACAGATATTTTGTTAAGAAAATGATGTTATGAACTATGTGTTTTGCTGAAAAATGGGTCAATTTCTAGCTCTGTAAGATGCAGCTCATTCTCCAACTGTTATTTTAAGTTGTTCTTCAATCCGATTTAAAGGAAAGAAATTTTTTCTCAAAGCTTTCCATATTTTCCATACCTTTAACAAAACATTCAGGAAGACTCTGTTCCTCATTACAGACCCTTTGCCTTTTAAGTGCTTTATATATTTAATAGGCATAAAAAGTCAGAGGTGGGGGGGAAATAGTATGGGCTTAATTTAGAAATAGCATTTAATATATAGACCAGGTCCAACCTCCTCACTGCTGCTGGGTCTAAGAACAAAGATTGGCTCCCACTGTGATGTGGAAGTAGAGCAGAGGGGATATTTCAGTGGTGACTACTGTGCTCCCAGGGGTTAAATCCACGCTGGCCATGCAGAGACATGCAAAGTTTCTCTGTAGTTGAAGCTGAAGCTGCTGGGGCTGGATGAAGCAGGACAGGAGCTGCTGCTGGAGTCAGTAGGAGCCACCCTGCAGGCTTGGAGCTAAATCAGAGCTTAAATAAGAACTGGAAGGACAAAAGCTTGTGGGATCAGGCCTTAAACCAACAGCTCCCGACTCAGTACAGCCTCAGAGAATATCTAAAATAACCAGTATCGTTAACCTGCATGTAAAAATAAATTAAAATCAATAACGTTAATAGACATTAATTCATGCTAATAGAATCA
Source organism: Erpornis zantholeuca (assembly GCA_013400515.1). Lineage (NCBI taxonomy): Eukaryota > Metazoa > Chordata > Aves > Passeriformes > Timaliidae > Erpornis > Erpornis zantholeuca. The sequence goes on along the minus strand of VZTN01001014.1, from coordinate 39,400 downwards.
CTGCTCCAAAAGCAGAGTTAATAAGCCCGGTTAGACCACTACCACTGGCTACATATTTAAAAGATCCAAAATATTTCAATAATGACCACATTCCTTTGAAATTAATAGTATTTCCTTTGGATTGTACATTGATCTTGGCTGAGCCATGCTTGACATCTGGAGCAGTTAAAATAGCAACCTGAAAAACCATAGTCTGCCACTAATTTTTAAAAGTAAAAAACCCCAATTTTAACATTTGTGTTCTCATTAAAACCACTCTGCTGCCTCAGCTTAGAGCCCAGAAGAGGAGAGCCATGAATACATTGTGCATGAATTAGCTGAGGCACTGCCAGTGCTGGAAGCAGTTGTACCACCACAGGCCTGCTTGCCCCAGGTTGAGCCCCAGGGCTGCTTACAGAGGTCCTGGAAATCCATCCTCCTGAAGGAAAGAGACTTGGAACAGCACCTGGATTCTCACTCTCATGGCGAAGACATCATTTCACTGCTCACTTTCACAGGAGTCTGGGTTCATCACAGCCAGGACTATTCCTGTGCTTGGCTCCAAGCCATGATCCTGTCTGCTCCTGGGGATGCGCAGCCTCAACACAACCTTCATCAGTGGTAGGGCTTGGAGAGATTTTGGGTGTTGGTGGGCTTTTTTCTCCCTTAATGCTTTTGAAAACCAAGGGTAGAATCCATTGCTTCCTCCATCCATTGAGACAGGACAAATATATTGGTCTTGTCATGGTTTTACTCATGTGTTTTCCATGCACCTTACAATTGTATGGATTAAACAACTCCTCACAGCTGGCATTTCTGCTTCTTTAATGCACTGTGTGTGAGCAGCAAGGGCAGGACACTGAGCAAGGGAGCAAACCACCCTATGCAATGCAATGGAGCCAAAATTGTAATGGGAGAGGTTTTCCTCTTCCAGGGGCTTCAAATTAATTTCTGATTCCTGTGGGTGCCTGGACATTGCAGTGCAAAACCCACATACAAACCTGGCTCCTCCAGCTGCCTGCCACTTGCATCTCTCTCCCATTCAGGCTCCAAAAAAACTGCTCTGCTCTCACCCTGCAGCAGGATTAAAACACTCTGCAAAAAGCCCTTTGGGGTGAGCATTGCTCCATCGGGAGGGTGACTGGCAAGCACCTCTGCAGTACTGGATTATAAAGGTGGTCAAAAAGCTGAAACCCACTGCCTTTTGATAGAGAAAACCAGCACAGGAATCTGGGCCAAAAGAGGCTACTGCCAGCTCCTCTCAGGAAAGGAGCAGGTAATACAACACCAGGAGATGTATCTAGTGCATTTTAAATAATAACAGAGTGAAAGAAAGGACAGGAAACAAGGACTTGGCAATGATACAGCTCAAGTGCTGCCCAAGGCACTCCTCTCCTGCTTCCCTCTCATTTCTAACCATCACCTCTCAGTCCAGTCCCACAACTCTGGGAGCTCCTGGATGAGCCCCATACTGTGCCTCCACTAATGGGATGAAGCACACCTTCACAAAATGGAATTTTTACAGCTTTCAATCACCATTTTGCAGTTAAACATGCCCTCAGTGGCAGGACATTCTTGCATCAGGAGGCAGGAGGGCAGCTCTGCCCATCCACCATCCCGCTGGGGGACTCAGCCCCCATCCCTCTGGTCAGCACAATGCTCCCAACAGCTTCTCCCTGTTATTATTTGTGCAAAGAACAGCCCTCATCTTCTCCATGAGTGCCCCCTCTAAGTGACAAAGGACAAGCTGAGGTATCTCTGTATGTACATTATTCCTTTCCCTAGGAAGCCAAATGTTGGAATTACTTAGCATGGAGCACACCTAACTTACTTGGTTAATTATTTTCAGACAGCTAGGCTCTGGAAGACCTCTGTCAAAGACAACAGCTTCTTCTGTAATGCTGACTCTCTTGGCCCCTGGCTTGCTGACAGCCCTCACTCGCCCACACAAACACTGGCCCCAACTCTTGCTGCTAAAAACTGAAAATCCCACAACAATTTTGTAGCACAAATTCCTGTTCAAATACTCAAGTAGTTTAGAATGCACAATCATCCAAAGAATTTAACAATGAATAAAGAGTGATCATGTTTTTGGGTTTTTTTCCCCAAATTTGAATTGTTTTTTCTATGAGAAAAACAAAGGAAGAAGGCTGTGACACACCAGCCAAATTCTCCACTTGCCCCAAAACATGAAAGGCCCTGGAGCCACTCAGAAGTCATCACCTAGTCTGATTCTGTGAGGCATTTTACCTGAAGCACCCTCCTGGGACAGAGCATGGCCTATGTTAGTAAACAGGAAATTCAGAGCAAACAACAAAGTCACTTAAGACTGTTCAAGCGAGAGCCACTTAGTCTCTTACTCCACTATCCATTTATAAGTTCCTCACCTACAAATAAGGCAGGGTAGCTGTGCACCCAAAATCAGAGTGGTGGTGTGAAGACACATTCATTGAGAGCTGCCTCCAGAGCCCTCCTACAGAGGAACTGATATATTTAGGATTGCACATCCCAGCTCTGATACAAACACACTCTGTTATGAGGATGCAAATAAAGGCAGCCATAAAAAAAAAAAAAAAAAGGAAACTCTTGGTTAAATCAGAATTATCTTTCTGCTGCAGGAATCCAGTGGATATGCACCTGTGACCTTGTTTCCATTAAAGAGTCCCTGGAAATGCAGATGCACCTCCTGTCAATGTCAGTGAAATGCCTTTTCTGGACTTAACTGTCCTCAGTTCTGCGTCTTGCACAAGACAGCAAGCGGTGTGTGGTAGTGGCATGGGGGAAATGGCTGAACAAGTACAACAATTAGCTTTAAAAATGTAAGATTCCGGCTATTGTTTCAGTTGCCTGTCCCTGGGGATCCTCAGCATTACTGTATTATTGGTGATGCTACATGGGGTTTTCAACAAAGCTGGTCTGAATGCCAAAACAGCATTTCAACTCATTAAATTTCACAGATGAAACAATTTCTTCTAAAAATAATCATCAGTTCTTCCCACCAGAAAAAAAAAAAAGTCTGGCCAATTCCTACTGTGCCAAGTTTTCAGGCAGGCCTGATTTTTATGGCTAAGCTTATTAAGCTCTGAAGAAAAGCAGGTTAATAATGGAAACAACCAACAGAGATGAGTTATAGGTGAGGAGAAGCCACCCTACAGAACAGGGCCGCCAGCAACTGCTGGCAAACGCATTCCACCTTGCTAATACTGAATTTTCCTGTTCAGAGGAAAAGATGAGATGTCTGAGCTCCTGCTAACATCCTTGTCATTATGTCGATGCAAATACAGTCATGAGGCAATTACCAGCCCAGCCAAGGACCAGCCATTGTGGGGCTGACAATAGCTTGTCAGAGGAGAAACAAATACCCTCAACCTTCTCCAAGATTTTAAGTCTCATTAGTATAAATCAGTCACCCAATTAATGAGGGGTTTAGCATATTGATTTGCATTGGATTACACGAATTAATAACAAATGTAGAGGGAGACATCATGGCAGGACACGCTGGGGAGATCAGAAACTATGTAGGGGAACTGTATTGCTACAATACATGAATGAGGGGCACAGGCACCCCAGATTTTGTGATAGGGATGAAACTGTTCCTATTCAGCTCCTACAAAACATCAGGAGGACAGACATTACCCAGCTGCTGAAATGAATCATAAAGGCTGGGAAGAATTTCAAGTCCAACCCTTTACCTAGGAATGCCAGGTCCACCACTAAACCATGTCAATGACTGGAGTAGATTTGTTGATCCAAGTAAGAGCTGCTTTTAAAATCAAAAACTTCTGTTTTAGCAGTTGCAGCAATCTCTGGCTGGTGTTGAGTGGAGACAGCTTGCAGGGGAGACCATCAAGGTCCATGTGTGAGATACATTCCCACTCTGCTCCTGCTGGCACAAGAGGAACCAGCACAAAGAGCACAGGTTGAGAAAAAGGAGCCAAGGCAGCCAAGGAACCATCAGCATCTCCTCAAACCTTCCAGGTTTAGCAAAAGCCTTTTTTGCTCCTTCTGCACCCAGCTGGGTAGCCAGCTGTGCCAGTCTGTCCAGCCCCTGGGATCGTGAAAAGGACAGTTCTCCCTTCCACAGAAGAGGGACAAAGGGACCAGCCATGCCCAGGATACCTTCCCTTCCTCCCAGGGCAGGCAGCCCTTCCTTGATCCAACAGCTATAAAAGGAGTAATCAATCTATGTAATCCATTAGATACAAATTACAGCAATTCGAGCACACTTAACCCAGAATTACAACAAACCAATAAAGAGCTGTGTCTTCCCAGGCAATTTACACTGCTACAAGCCCTCAAACCACAGCAGAGGATTAGGCAACAAGAAAAGGAAACCAAACCCAGAAAACATTGATAATGAAACAGCACTATCAAGAAATGAAAACTATTACTAGGGTTAGTTCACACTCAGGTGGTCCTAAAACCACCACTATTGCATCATCTCTAACCAACCTGTGTCTTCCAGATATCTCAAACATTAAATCCCAGCAATTTGAAAGATGCCATGAAGCACAGCACTACTTTACCATTTGAGATCAGGATTGCAGTGTTTCTGCATCAATTTTCACCCCCTTCTACACATTTTTGTATTTATTTTAAAAATACCACCAGTCCTAGAGAACATTCTGAGGAAGAGAAGCAGCAGAGGTCAGGCAACCCTCCTGCCAGCCTGGCCAGAACTGCAGTGTTGGCTTATGAACCATTCCAGGCAGGTGTTCCCGGGCCATCACAGCTGGCAGAGACACTGCAGTTATCCCAGTCAATTGAGCTTATATGGAGAAAGGAAGCCATCGGCATTAAAAAAACCCAAAAGCACAAGTTGTTTTCCTCCAACAACCAGGTCGATTTATCCAGGCTCCGATTTCCTGCAGCAGCAATGCCCACCAGCTTACACACACGCCCCAGCCCTTGGTTCTCAGGGTCCCCAGGATGTTCCAGGCTTGTCTGTGCTGGCAAAACCCAGTGTTTGCCACTCCAGACTGCGGAGGTGTGCCAGTGGCACAGCCTTCCCCAGGGACAAGAGAAAATGCTGTGGTTTTGTGCTGGCAAGTGAAGGGCACAAGCAGCAGCTGTCACTGACCTGGGTACTGCTGTCACCAATGGGGGACACTGCCACATTCACACAGTGGATTGCAGGTAGGAGGGAAGAGGGTGACTTTGTGAGAAAGGTGACAAATGGCTGGCAACTACTGTGGGACACATGATAAGTAAAAGCATCCAAACAGATGGAAGGGATTTTTATGTACCATGCTATAAGATGCCCAACACCAGATACCACAATGAGGAAGGAGACAGGACCATACCAGAGGGCTTGCCTGGTCCAGCCAGACATCCAGAAAAGCAATTAGGTGATGGTGATGGAAACATCAGCACCATCTGATTTAAGAAATGACCACTGTTCTGAGAGGTTGCACCCTCCAGAATTAATACACCAGCTTGCCTATGAGGACAAACACAGGTTGGCTCAGCCAGGAGGGGAGGAGCAGGACCCTGCCCTGGAGCGTGGAAAGACTCCTCTTGTTGCTCTGGCCATTTGTCCTGACTTGGGGGAGCACCAACACAACACAAAACAAGAGACTCTGATCACAGTCCCATTACATGCTCTCCTTTTCTCCCTCCAGGTGTCACCTGTGAAGCCATTTCAGGACAGGCACTGAGCTGTTAAAACAGGTCCTAACAAGAGCGTGATCTTTCATTCCAGCGCTTTGGGAGACAGCATGTCCCATGCTGCCAATGACATCACCTTTCTGCTTCACTTTGCATTTGAAGTGCGCTTACCAGCTCCATTAATTTTAATAATTAATTCTATATATATGGGAATTTTTCTTTAAATCATGTTCATAATGGCATTGGTTATGTGGAAAAAAAAAATCTGAAAAAGGGGAGCACATGCCTTCCCTGAAGTGAGCAGCATGTCTCATCCCTACCCGTATGGTTTAGTTCACAGGCTCATGTCAGAGAGCCAGCTTCACACAAAAACACAAAATAGAAGCACAAACACAACTTTGATTGTCCTACATTGATGTTTACTCTTGTTTCTGGCAGCCCCAGGTGACGTATCTGTCCTTTATATACTGGAAGACTCTTGTGCTGCTAACAAAGTCAACGGGACATGCTTAAAAATGATGGGAGGTCTTTGCATTGGTGGCTTGTACCAAACTAAGGAATAATAATTAGTGAGCAATTAGTTGTAAAACGATAAATATAAATTCGGAAGTCTTTGTCTTTTCTGAACATAAATGCTCAAAAGGAGCAGAATTTACAAGCAACTTTCTTACATATGAACACTTACACCAAGAAGGGAGATGTTGGAGCAGGCAGCCCCTCCAAACACAAGGGCTTTTGTTCCACGAATCTCAGAGCTCTGAAGAAGTTTTATGTTTTTATTCTTTTTTTCTTCATTTAACTCTGCTGGCCTGCCAGCTGGGTATGAGCCAGAAGGGTTATCCAGTCAGACCTTAATGTGATATATTTACAATGGTAGTGCATCTAAGGTTTGTTTATTTCGGGATTAAAATTCAAATGGCTAGAACCATTTAAATAATTAAAGGGCAATCAGAAAATGCCATGAAACCAAACAAATCAAGAAAAGTCACGGAAACCATCAGCAGTATTTAATTCAGAAATTCTCTTTGTTAGGGAACTTAGCTGAAAGAAAACAGCTGGATGTAGTTCAACCCTCTAAATTAAAAACAATCTAACAAGGTCTATAGGGATAACTCTTTCAGCTACATATTGGAGACCAGATTCACTTCTACCAAGTAAATGCAATAGCACTCAAAGCTAGAAAGGAAATTCCTCAGAACTGAGGTAGTTTCTAAGTATCAGCACATTTTCCAATTCCTCGCAAGGCAACTTAGTTATTTACAATCCATTTTTTCCCACACATAAATTTATAATTTTTTCAATGTTATGGTTCCATGATTTATTTTCTAAAGAAAAATAATCTAGCCAGAATATCCCTAACTCTACTAACATCATGTTTTAATAGATAACTGGCTACTTCTAGTAAAATTAAGCCTCCAGGATTATTTATACCAGCCAAGAATACTCTGTCTTTATAGTTTTGCAGAAGTTTGGTGTGAAAATAAAGTTGAGTATGGCTGACCCTGAGCTAAAAAGTAATTAATGCTTCAATATAAAAATAAAAAAAATTATCCTTTATGACACAAGGGTGGAATAGAGCAAACCTTTTCTCTCTGGACTGCTCTCCTGGCCAGATCCCAGTGTCCAGCCAGACCTAAAGGCCTCCCAAAGCAGGAAGAGACATGCAGAATAATTTTGAGTCTTTCCAAAGACTTTGCTTTTGCTAAACTCTTTTAAAAATGATTTCATTTCTTTTCTTAAAAATATACATTTCTTTTATTCATGAGTTGCTGTTCAGCATAACATTGTTCCAACTCCAATAGCACAGGTAGAGAGAGGAAGGTGTCTCAGGTAGAGCCAAAAAGCTACAAGCGCTAGGCATCAGCTCCCAGGAGACCAAACACACCCAAATTGAGGCATCTTCAGCCCTGCCAGCTCCTGCTCCCATGTACCTGCAAGAGTGCCTGCTCCTCTTCTTTTGCCCTCATCAGAGAGGAAACAAAACTCTTGTAAAAACAAACCCAACACCCCCACCTGTCCTCCCACACAGGATTCCTTAAAACCAGAACCAAAACCATTAAAAAATCAATCCAGCATTCACTTAACAAATGTGCAGACAAGACACATATTGGTATTTGGATCTGTGAGACAAGTTGTTTCCAACTGAACAAGTTTAATGCCTCATTCCCATGTGGGATGCAAGTTGGGAACTGACCCACAGGAGTTACAGCTAATTGCAAGGATCCTGGGGAACAAATGACAACTCTTCTCAGCATCTGCAGAATGGGAATTCTCTGTAGTCCCTTCCAATTTAACTAAACCTCCTGTAAAGCTCCTGGCATGGACGCCCTATGCAAGTGGGGCCCTTGGCACAATGACCAGCTCTGCCTTCACCTTCTGTTTTACCGCATAATAAAGACAAATGACTTCTGCTTCTCTCCAGATAAGGCAACTAACATAATGTGGATAAATGGCAAGTTAACTACATGAAACATTTTCTGCTTGTTGGGCAATTATTTTTTCCTCATAAGATAACATGATAAATAAAACCTGCTTCTGTACAGATATTTCTCATTTCAGAAACACATACTTGTTACAGGCCAAGAGAAGACCTTGGGGTTTTTGTTTTTGTAAGAAGTACAGTAAAAGAAAAACAAACAAAAAAGAAGTGATAAAGACACAAATGCAGAGCTAACTACAGGCTTCTATATACATTTTTGTTATCCACCTCTAACATGGATTCTTGGTGAATAGGATAGACTGGTAGTTCCTGTTCCTGTTATTCCCAGGACAGCAAGGGAAAAAAAATCAGTATCTTAAAACCAGTGGCAACATAGTAAAAACTGTACACTGTTGTCCATTAACTTAAAAAAGTCTCTAGATGGTATAAAAGTGAAAGCAGGTGCCTTCTACCTTTGATAGTAAAAGTCTTTTCCCCTCCCCCTATGCTGCACAATTATCTCCATTGTCTTTGCATGGCCAAGAACAAAATGCTAAGGAGCAAGGCTGCTTGTGATAGATTGCTTCTGGTGGCAGCAGAAGTGTTCACGGTCTTATCGCTCTTGTTGGAGTTCCCAGTGACCTCGGTGGCATTGAATTCAAATTCTGGGGAGCACTGCTGGAGCTCGCAGCCGCTGCCGCTCTCCTCCCCGCTGCTTTCCTCACCTGGGGAAACAAACACATCTGCTGTCCTTCTCTGCTGGCTGCACAAGACAGCAGGGAGAAAAGGCAAGAGCGTGGCTGTTTTGGTATTTATGAGAAGCAAGCATGGGTCTCCTGGTTAAAGTGACTTCTGTGTGCAGTCATCACATCTGGGCAATGTGTGCTTGTAGCCCAGAAAGCCAACAACATCCTGGGCTGCACCAAAAGCACTGTGACCAGCAGGTCAAGGACCACTCCACTCATGAGACCCCACATGGAGTTCTGCATCCAGCTCTGGGGCCCCAGCATAGGAAGGATCTGCTGGAGGGAGTCCAGAGGAGAACACAGAAATGCTCAGTGGCTGGAACACCTTTCCTATGAGGACAGACTGAGAGAGCTGGGACTGTTTCAATAAGACAAGGGATAATGGTTTTAAACTAAAAAGCAGGTAGATTTAGATTTTTTTATAAAGAAGGAATGGTTTTTATGATGAGGGAGGTGAAACACTGGCACAGGTTACCCAGAGAGGCAGTAGGTTCCCCATCTCTGGAAACACTCAAGGTCAGGCTGGTTGGACGGGGCCCTGAGCAGCCTTATGTAGAAGATGATGTTCCAGCTCTCACTGCAGGGCTGTTGGACTAGATGATCTTTAAAGGTCCCTTCTAACCCAAACCGTTCTATGGCTTTATGGGCATACCCCTCCTCACACAGCCTGTCAGAGAGGCTGGTTCGCACAATCTTTACTAACACGCTTAACCACAGCTGAAGCTTAGCCATCTACCCGTGTTAGCATGAAATCCAATTAAAAGGGAAAAAAGAAAAAGCAAAAGGCAGACAAGAGCAAACATACTTATGTCAATGAAGTCGACATCGTTCCCACTGTAGGCATTCTTCAGCTTGTTGGTCATCACCCGCAGAGCCATGATTTGCTGGCGAATCACCATGTCTGGCTTGGTAATGTCAACTTCAACCTCTGGGTTATTCACTTGACTTGCTAAGCCATTTCCAGTCACTGCAAAGTCATACCTGAAAGGAAACCACTCCTGCTGGTACCAGAGCTGCAGCTCGGCAGCTAAAGGATGACAGCATGGGAACTTTGCAATGCCATCCCTGCTTTCAGTCTGGGTGATATTCTGAGACCAAAAGCATCTTTCCACGTGCTAAACCTCACATGGCCCTTCACCAACTTCTTACCCCATCTCCCTTCCATGCAATCTCTGCAGCATGTGGAATGAAGCACTGTTTTCATTTATGCTGTGCCACAAGGGTAGGGGAATGACAATTTTCTCCCCAGCTTGAAAAGAAAAGGAAGATCTGGGGTTTATATTAATAATGGCTTTCAACGGCATAAATCAGCTCACTGCAGACTACAGAGCAATACAACATGCTGAGATGCCTTGATGCCATTTAGATGACACTTTTGGGAAAACAACCTTTGAGACCATAGCTATCCCACAGAAACCTATAGTAACTGTTGGAGGCAAGAGTGTCATTCTGGCTTTGAATAATGCACCTTAACCAGCAAGCTGGGATATTGAATGTGTGCTTTTCACCACACAGACGTGAAATGCAATTTCCCTAATAACTCCAAGCAGGAGAAATGTCTGTGATACTGAAGATGAGATCCTGTAGCCCCTCACACATCAGAGAAGGGGAAATCCAAGATGCTCAGCTTCAGAAGGTGCTCAGGTCTGAACATATGTACAGCCTCCTGGTTTTAAAGAGCAACAAAACCCAACAGAATACATTTCCTGACACAGGTATTTGGAGTATCATCTTATACAGCAAGGATAGGACACATTTGTCTTTCCTCCAATTACCTGACTTGCTAGAAGTATCTGTTTAACAGAAGAAAACACTACTTTTCTTAGTTATGATGCCAACATCAGTATCACAAGAGAGAGAAAAGCTTTCAGCACAGTCTACTGATCCTAAAGACCAGGCAGTGAGATGTAAGCATACATCTGAAAAGCATGCTCAGACCCTGTCCTATATATGGGAGTGACAATGACGGTGATTATTGGTGGTGACAATTTTGTTATTATTTGTGATCAATATTATATGTTTCAAAGAAGTCTGAGACCTACGTGTGGAAAACTACGAAACTTCTAGCTTATTGGAGTCATGGAGAAAATAGTAAAGCAAATTATCTTGCCCAACCCACATAAGATATCCAGCCTGCCCTGTCTCCTTGCCCAGTGCTGTCAAGTCTTCATCTTCCCTCGATACTGGTGCCCTTGCACACACAATGGGGGTATCTGGTGTGAAAAGCCCCTAGAAGCTGCTGATAAACAAGACTTCAGGAGGCAGAGCCATTTCTTGTCAGACAGACCCAGAATACTGTCCTAGACAAGCATGGCAGAGTTTTAGGCACGCACAAAACAGTGCAAAAGTTATGACGTATGGGTTAGTCCTGAGGCCCAAAACCATCAAGCGCAAAAACTGCTATTATTTAGAATAACTGCTGGAAAACTCCAGACAACTGCTTTTTTTTTTTTTTTTTTAATATAACATCTTGGACTGTGCTTATTTCCTCAATAAGCAAACAGAGAAAAGAGAAAACAGTTACACAAGTCATATGACAAAAAAACTTTGGCTTACTCATGCATTGGCAATTTCTTCCTTACAAGATAAAAAAAGGAGTTTCGTAACTCTTTTTTCCATAAAAAGTGTGAATGAAACCACTAGCCCCCTTGTGCCACAGACCTCAGCAGTGGAGGTCACCACCCTTCATCACCCCTGCCCTTGCTTAACAAAGAAACCAGTTCCTGGTGGAAACAGCAACAGGGAGAATTGGGGTAACAGCACTGTCAGACAACACAGGCACTCCTGCTCTGTGGCTGTGATACAGGATTTTGTACAGATCACCTCCTTAAATCTATGAACAACTAGTAAGAGGTGCTTAAGTCCAAGGAGAGACACCCTGTTTGGTGTATCTATACTCTGTTCTTTTCTGTAAAAGAAGAGCTTGGACAACACTTCAGTGTTACATTCCAGTGCTCCCATCTACAAAAACTAAAGGGGTAATGGCAGCAGCCTGTCTTGGGCGAGCTGGGATCGCTCCCATAGGAGAAAAGTGCTGGAGACGGGCCAGGACCCAGGGTAAGTCTGGGGTGAGAGGGAGAGGGTTAGCCAGGGGCAGCAGCATCACCAAACCTGCTCTTGGCGCTCCCATTCCAGCACTCGTTCTCGTTGACAGTGCCTACAGACATCTTTTCATCATTGCAAATATTGCCAGGGAGAGATGACCAAAATTTTTTGGCTTGTTTCAGCTTCTCTTTCACATCAGTAACCTATTAAATAAAAGAAAAAAAGAAGCACAAGACATAATCCAGAATACCAAACACTGAGTAAAAGTAAAGTTGGGAAGGCATTTTTTATTGCAACAGATGTGTACAGGCCAGATCTTCAGGCTGTGAGTTTTGATGGTTGATTTACTTTTTTAATACAAAATTAAACACTACTCCTCAAATGCATATTATTCATAAGCCAAGCTTTTAACACAGGCACTTCTCTGACATAGAAGTGCTGAGGTAATTAATTATCTAGAGCCATAGGCAGATTACACCCCTTAGAGAGTTTTAAGACAGCCAAGGAATATTAAGAAACCCTATCAATTAAAAATGGAAAATTATACACACTGGTACCCAGGTATGAAGCACCTGTGTGGCACCAGCAGGACCCAACACTCACCAGTCGGTCCAAGCTTGTGCCAGCAGCTGTTGTTGGGCGCTCGTCTGGGTGGTAGGGTCTGAAACGAGCACTGAAACCACTTTCAGAGACAGAACGAGCAGTCCGGCCTTGAGCAAGTGTTTTTGGCTGGCCACATCCCTGGAAAACCTGTGTGAGAGAAGGAAAGGATTTTGTTAAATTAAAGGTCACAAGAGCTTCCCTTTTCCAGGGTTTAACCCAGCCCGTGCCCAAAATAATACCTCAGCTTTATGTATACTTGTAAGGGCATTCAAGAAAAAACATATTGACAAGAATAGGGAAATAAAACACATTAAATAAATAAATCCCAAATGTCCTCTTGGCCCATTTACCTTCTGAGACACCTGCATGCTGTTCTCCTGCATGTTCATGATGGCATCTGAAATTTTCACATCAATGGGGTCCATGACTGACTCAATGTTGAAAGGCCCCTCCAGCCTCTCTGCTACCAGCAGCATTGAATCTAACACAGAGAGAGAAAAACAAAGGTTTGTTATGGAGGAGCTTCAAGAATAAGAGGTAACAAGGATAACAGTTTGAGCACATGGACATTAACCACTGCAGTGTCACCTCTGACCAGCACACATCTCCAGGAAATATTTTGCTCTGTTCCCAGAGCCTACACCTTCACCAGACACTTACAGGCTGCCAGCACTAAACCACAGGCTTATGTACATCAAAAGCCATCACAGCCTGCCAACAGCAGCCTGTAATCAGCTCCTCCCATCAGAACAAGCATTACTAACACTCTCCTTTCCATGCTCGTTTATTAAAGGTTGCCTTGTGTAATTTGTTTTTCAAGACTGCTTTCAAAGCCAACAGCTTGTCATACTGGTCTTGAGCACCAATATGCAAGGGTCCAAGACAATCCTTGATATCTTCTTTCCCTTATGGACAGCTACAGGCTTTTTCCTGCTTGGGGAAGCCAAGGGATTGCACCTCCTAGAATTACATGGACAACTTGCATGAGGGAGGGAGTCTGTGTGAGAGCAGGGTGAATGCTGTGCACTCATGCTGTATTTGGCAGATCTCTATGCAAGGGGAGATGGAAAATCCCTCAGCCAACACTGGGTCACTTCTCCTGTGCTGACATGCATGTCCTCATTGAATGCATAATTAAACACAGCAGCTACTGGACATCCACTATTTCTTCTGGGAATTTATTACTGGCGTTAAGGCTTTTACCCTGCACCCCATTTAAGCCCTCTCTCTGGTTCTCCCCTACAAGGTGCCTCCAGGGATACACCTGGCACTTGTTTCTTCTCACCCATCACAACCTTAATTTACTGTTAGCTTTCACAGTGGTCCCTCGACCCCAAAGCATTTGCTGGTCTCCTGCATTACTTCATGATCCTCTGCCACAAACTCATCTTGTTCCAGTTGCATGTAATTCTTCAACTTTTCCTAGCCTGAGTGACGAGGACACAACAGCCCCTCTGGTCCCAGGGAGCTCCTCCCTGCTCCTAAGATATGTCTGGTCCCTTCCATTAATGAGAAATGGGCATTTCACACTCAGTCTCTTAATCTTTCTCATGACATTCATCCTCCTACTAAGTGCAGAAGGTACTTTGCACAAACAGAAAACTTCTGTGGGCCCTGGCTATCTGTTAAAGCCCTATAAAGAAACTCCACATACTGAACAATTTAGTAATAGGTCTGCTTTAGTGCCCAAGCCATGTTAAATAAACTACACTAAAAAAACACACAAACGTTGAAAAATATACAGCTAAGCTATTTGTGTATGTAAAGTTATTAATAAAAACAACAACAAAACACAACCATTATAATAATAATAATCCAACACCATAACCCACAACATGAACTGCAGATCCTTCCTAGCCTGTAAATCCACTTTTTAAAGACAACTCAATATTCTAAAGATGTGCTGGTTGCTAGTTAAAGGACTATCATTCAATTAACCCCTCTCACTCACTCAGCTCCACCAAAGTGTGAGTGTTTAGGGAATGAGCCCTGGTTGGAGCTGGAGGCCCCAGGAAAGGCCCTCACTCTGCAGGCACACACCACCAGCATCAATGACACAGCACTTTCATGGCATGGCCGGAATTTTGCCGTCAGGGACTACAAACGGGTCTGAACTAAATGCATTTAAAACAAAAAAAAAACAAAAACAAAAACAAAAAACCAAAAAACCCCAAAAAACAAACAAACAAAAACCAAAACAAAACAAAAAAAACAACAACAAAAAAAAAAAAAAAAAGAAAAAAAAAAAAGAAGACAGAAAAAAAAAAAAAAAAAAAAAGGAGACAGTAATAACAAATGAAACAAAGAGTCTTAGACTGTATTGTGGTGGGCTCCAATAAAGTGATGCTTCAAATCTCTGAGTAATGACTGCTTGCATGAATATACCATTGTGCCAGAGGAGAGAAAAATGCTTTTGATGTGCTACCAAATGGAGACTTCTGTAAACAAGTGGAGCACTACTTAAATGTGTTCATCATCAAAATTTTGGGGTTTTTCACGTGCATAAAGAACATCCTGATGCAGTGTGCAGGAAGCAGCTCATTTCAAATAAAAATATTGTGAATAGGCAGATAATAAAACACACAAAACGCGCAGGGTTGGGTTTTTTTTAGAAAAAAGAAAAATCATTCCATTTTGTAACTACTTAATTCTCTGAGTGGCCAGGAAAGGCCACAGATCAATAAAGTGTTTGTGAAAGACTGAAAGGAAACATAAACCCCAATTCTTCTGGCTGTTTGGCATCTTTGTAAACTTTGAGCCGGGCAGGCCATCCACAAGACCATGGGAATGTAGAGCGAATTGGGTCCTTTGTTAGTAGGGGTGCCATGGCATTCCATGTATCACAGCCCAGGAATGCAGCCTCTGCTTTGACTGCCGATAGAGAAAATGCATTTGGCCTCCAGCACAGCTGCCAAAGCTGGCGAGAAAAGATAAGGAAAGTAATAATTGGAGTTGGGATTGATACTGGAAAGGAACACTAAACGAAATAAACTTTCATTAGAAAGGGGTGGGGAGGAGCAGGGGCTGAGGGGCAGGGGGCCTCTGCCTCATCCAGTTTTAACTTTGGAGGCATCCTGCAAACTTTTACCTCCCACGAGGAGCTGGCTGGTGTCCCCACAGCAGTTGTGGCGAACAGTGGCTCCCTCTGGCAGCCTCATCTGACGTTACTGAGACTGGCTGGGGTTCAGGGCGCCATGAGCACTACTGTCTGCAGAAGGGGAGGCTCCTGCTCCAGCTCCAGCTCCAGCAACAAATCTTCTGAGCAACTCATCTCTCAGAAAAAGATTTTCCATTATGGGGAGAAGAGAGAAGTTGATTATAAATAACAATGATTTGCCACAGCTCATTGATTTGCTCCAGCAAAGTAATTGATATTTATAAGCCATGGTGAGGGGGCTCAGCTTTGCTTCACAAAATATCCCAGAGTGACAAATGTACTCTGGCCATGTATTACAAACACGCAGCACAACAAAGACTGTCTCTTCTCCCTGTGATGAGGAGATAGAAGTGGATTTAGGTGAAAAAAAACCAACCAAGCCACACCATCTAGCACCATCCCTTAAAGACCCTTTTCCTCTTGCATACATTTGTCCTTGCTACTGGCGTTGATACAATCCTTGGCAACAAAGCACCTCACTCTCATGAAGGAAAGCAATTCTTTCTCATTGTGCCACCAATAATCAGAAACCCACATCTTCAGCCTCACTGTCTGACTTGAAGAACAAAAGGCAGTTTTCAGTCTTAACCCCAAGATCTGATTTAAAAGGGGAAGGAAGGAGGGGGAAGACCTTGACCATTCATTAACAGAAATCTTTTTTTTTTTTTTTTCTGGGGGGAAAAATTCTTTGCACACAAAGTAGTACTCCAGATATGTATATGGAGCCTGAATTCAACATCTTTGAGCAGAGTAAACCTTTGTGGAGAAAAAAAAAAATGAAAAGGCACTGGAGATTAACACTGTTCATTCAGGAAAGCTCTAACCCCCGCAACAGCCTGTTTGAAACAAAGTATACCCCTGTCTAATTGGTGTACAATTGTGTCAGGAATAGAGGGAGAAATAATTTAGACAGTTAAAGGGGAGAAAAGAGTACAATTCGGTCATTATTTCATACTCCTCAGCTTTAAATGGTACTTTGGAGAAATAAGGAATTGCAAAGTCTTCTTGTCTCAAAAAAACCCTACAAACTTTACATCCCAGCTTTACATAATTGACTCACTTATAGACCCACTAGCACACACAAATGCGTATTTCACATGCACCCACATTCATACAGACTTGCAGCTCTTGCTACAAGTTCTCTAATTTAACTATTTTTAAATTGCCTTGATAGGTTCAAAATCTGCTTTTAACTCCTAATAAATCATTGCCATTAACTTGGCACTTAAACCCACAATGCAAAATCATATTGAGCCCATGGAGGTGAGTTTTGGGGGAATTTTTTCTGGTGTTATTTCTTTAATTATTTAAACTTTTAAACACACACACAAGATATTTGTGGCATATGCTCTGCTCTAAACACCAGATATGTTTGATTTATTTTGTCTCAAGTGGCAAATTGAGAGACAAACCAAAGTCTGAAGCATAACCAGCACCTGTTCACTTATTAAATTGTCTGAAAAAAGCACAACTTAAGTTTTCTCTATCTATACTCCACTGCAACCATCAACTCAGAGTGCAAGAACCAAGCAAATACTGCCAATAAATGTAACGAAGCTTAATACCATACTAAGTAATGAGTGGGCAAGAAGCCCTTTGGGGAGGAAGCACTGAAAGAAGAAAGCTTTGCTTCCAACCTGGAATCGCATGTATTTATTTAGTCTTGTTTAATAATCTTAATTATTGTATGCAGTCCCTGATCAGTCTCGTGTGACACAGCTCACCGGCTTCCCCTGAGGCTTGTTTTCAGCCACATACCACCTACAGCAATTAACTGCTTGTGCTTTTGTCTGTTTTTTGGCATTATGCCCTTCCCTTTCATGGTATTCCTCTTTTCTGCTTGGACTAGATGTTTGCAAGTCTCCTGGCTTTGAGCTATTTCAGGAACAATTGTAGTTGGAAGACTTAATATTCCCATAAGAAAAATGGCAGGGAGTACTGGGGGGGGTGGAGTGTCATCCTCCCAGGGAATAACTTGGAAACTCAATTTAGTGTCACATTTAGCTCCCTATATGGAATAAACACACCAAAAAATGCCTTCTGAAAATAACACCCTGCACACATCTAGTTGGCATGGGCAGCAAAGTGAAAATCCAGTGCACAGAACAGAGGAAAACAAGTTCTAAGATATAAATGTAGCCTGAAATGTCAACTAGCAGCAATTTCCCTGGTTTTTTTTTCATCTTGCAACTGAGTGAAAGGGAAATCTTTTCTTTCTAACAGTCTTTTTTTTCCATGAGTGAGATGGGAAGAGTACCACAGCCTTTTTAGTAGCAGCAGATACTTTACATGTGCACTTCTTCACACATTAAATGGAGTGAAATGATTGCTCCCAAAGGATGCTCAATCACAGATAAATCAAACTTCCTGGAAAAGGAGCACAAATGAAAACATTTAACATTTTCTATTCCCTGTGGCCCAAATCCGAAGCACTGCCAATTCGGATGAGCCTTGACCCAAGATAGAATTTAACACTTCAGTCCAAATTTCATGTATTGAATGATACCGTGTTGTTGGGGTTTTAGAAGTTCCCCATTCTTTCTTTCTTCTCTCCCTCTTAAAGGAATTTTTCCCCATGTTTTGTTGCTAAGGGACAAATTGCTGGGTACTTAAGAGAAACAAAGGGACCTGGCCACAGGGGAAGGTCTGGCTAGCTGCCCTCTTTTTGCCTGGAGTTTTCTCATTGGGTGAGATTGGAACTGGCGAGGGGGCACGAGGTACGGCCCGGCTCTAGTTCTCTGGCATCAGGAGGAGAGAGAGGCTGACCTACCCCCCGCTGCTCTGCTGCTTCTGCTGTTGCCGCTGTTTCTGCCGCTGCTGCTGCTGTTTCTGCAGCTGCTGCTGCTGCGAGCTTTTTGCTACACCGTAGCCACAGCACCCACACCTGCCTGCCAAGACGCTGAGGTCCTGCTGCAGTTCCGGAGTTGGATACATCTCATCTACAACCCGGGATTTGGGTCCATCTCTCCTGCTCCAGCCTGCTGTCCCCGAGGGCCCTGCCCCTCTGCCCCAGGGGTTTGTGCAGCAGCTTCTCCTCCGCCATCACCGCGTGGTGCCGAGCTCGCTCCCAGCGCCCCCTGCAGGCGCGGGGAACCATCGCACCCGCCCTGCTCACCGGGAGCCGCCAGCGCCCCTGCCGGCCGTGAGCGGCACTGCACCCACGGGAAAGTGCCTGACAGCCGAGAAGGTGTCACTGGGTTCTGGTTCTGTTTGTTATCACTGCCACAGTTACTGCTGTTTGTTTGCCTTGTTTTATACATATATATATATTAGTAAAGAACTGTTATTCCTCTTCCCCCTATCTTTGCCTGAAAGCCCTTAATTTCAAAATTATAATAATTTGGAGGGAGGCGGGTTACATTTTCCATTCCAAGGGAGGCTCCTGCCTTCCTTAGTAGACACCTGTCTTTCAAACTAAGACACATGTATAAGCACAGAACAGAAATAACAGACAGGAGAAGGAGGATGTCAAATGCACTCACACAGTGTCACGCAAGACCTGCTGACATTGCAAAAGGATGGTGGCCAAACGCCAAATGAGCTGTTTAAAAACAGATTTAATTTTTTAACGTAAAATCCAGGCCTACAGCTTTTTCCAAAGCTCTTCATGGCTGGGAAGGAGACTGCTGGTGAAGAAGAAAACTGGCTTCAAGAAGGACAGCTGTATGGTGACAACAAGAAATAAGGAGTATGGAAGAAATGGCTTGCACACATGCTTGATCCAGCAAGAAGAAACATTTCAAGCCTACAAGCCCATGGCACCTCCATCCTCCTAAAGCTTGCTGCAACAAAGGTCACTGGCACAACAGTCTAATTTATTTGTTTAGAAGTTTTAGAAGTTAATGCGAATGGCAAAAAGTGTGCTGTGTACAGAGGTGTGGAAGGAAAAGATACCCATCACAGATACCTGAAAAAGCTGTTATAGCTCAGCATAGCCACTCACAAAGCTATTCAGATGAGAGACAGAGTACCAGTGTAGACCTACACACAGTTTTAGTCCATACTGCCTTACCCATAAAGATATTCCACTCGGCATCCAAGTCCCCCTGGTTGGCCAAGCAGCCTCTCATGACATTAAAGCAGTAGTTGTAGCAGGGCTTCACTGATACCAGACCTCGGCAGTGTGGGCAGTACATCATTTTCAGCAGCGCTCGTGTACCCTGCGGCGTGGGATTCACCTTTATGAGAGAAAAAGAGAAAAGGACAAGAAAATTAGCCCTTAGTCTCTAAAGAAAAAAACTCCACACATTTACCCCAAAATGTGGGGGACAGAGCTTGAGCAAAAGAGATGCAGTGGGGTCAGCCACCACCATCTGGTCCCTGCTTACATTGTCCAGAGATCTGGGGAACAGATGAAGGGGACTGGCTCGCCTCCTTGGGTGTATCTGCCATTCCAGGGGACACAGAGAGCCCCATCTCTGCAAAATGTTATTTGCACCATGCAGTACACCCTATATGTTGTGTGACTCCTCCCAGGGCTGCTGCAAGGACAGTCACCCCAAGGAGACAGGCAGCACTCAAGCTCAGGGAAGGCAGCAAAATGCATCCAAGTCAAAAGATGTCACACAAGGCTCTGAGCCTGCTGAAAACACATACTGAAGATGATGATGCTGGGATTTATCAGGAAGAAGTGGGATGTCAATGTGGTATGGTTGACACTATCCCTATACCAAACCCACTGAAAGCGCACCCTCCTCCTCAGTGGGGCTGCGGCTCTTCCTGGACAATCACCCAGCAAGGCTTCCAGCACAGAGACTAGCTCCTTTATCTCACATTCAAGTCTCTCAACACAGCATTTTACATGAGAGATGGCTGGGTTCATTTATACTCAGTACTCATCATGCTCAGTAGTGTCATTCCCCACAACCGAAGGAGATGGCAGCTACAACCCTGCAGCTGACGATAAGCCAGGAGGACCCTCGAAGCGACCATGCAGCTGCTGGGCATGCGAGTGGAGCTGCCTGCAGCAGACATGTGACCCCTGAGCCCTCAACAGGGCCATTTTCTGAAGTGACTCATGGTCATTCATGTTTGATTCACTCTCTGGCCCAGCTTCAAAACATTCATTGAAACCATTTCCATAAAGTCCGTCCAAGGAGCATTAGCGCCATCCCACCCACATGGTGGATCCATCTGAAGTGTTGAATAGAGAAGCCCCTTCAAGAGCAAGTTTAAATGTTAATTAGCCACACATGAAAATAGAAAATTAGGATGCAATCAGAGATACACTGACAAAACATTAGTGGTCTCTGATGTTTTAAACAATGCACCTGAGACTCCTTGTAAGGCACTTAGGGAAGTACTCTAAAGAGGCCGTGATCCAAGACCGTGCTGGAGGAGACACGCAACATTGCTGAAAAAGAGCAAAGTCCCTCAATATAACCAGCCAGAGATGTGGATGGCCTTCACATGTCATTTGCTGGAGGTCTGGGAACTGACTTCATGGCAGAGAGGACAATAGGACTAAGTGGAGATGAATGTACTTGAGGAAGATCTGGTACCACACATATGCTGAGGACCTTACTATTGGCCATCTCACTGCAAGGACTATGGAGAAACTAAGCCTAATCTTCTGGTACAAAAACTTGTTGGCAACCCATGAAACTAGGAGGTAAGAGATTTTAACAAAAACCAGAAAAGAAAAAGCATTACATAATCAGGCTGTCTTTGTTAATGACATCGGCAATTTTTTAAACCCTCTTTTCTGATGGAAAGAGATGACAGATAAAGACCTGATGTGTTTCTAACAACTCCAGAAAAACCACGGTTTCACTTCAGTAGGCAAGTGAACTGGTTAGAGAGACAGAAGGACAATTTTCTGCAGCTGATGTAGCTCAGTGCTGCATTTTGGCTGTCCTGCAATGTTCATCAGATAGCACTTTATCCTTCTTTTGTCCATAAAGAGCCTGCTTGGCTGAGGAAAAGGAGAAAAAGCTGTTTGTGGTGGCTGTGGAATCTGATTCAGATGCTTCAGAGCATACACAAATTTATATATTTTATATATATATATATATTTGGAAGGCACAGTGGGAGCAGGAGCCTCAGCAAAAAATCCCTACTGGGACACCATGGCCTTAAAAGAGAGCTGGTTCAAATACTAAGAGCTCAAGCAACAGAAACCAGCTAAACCAAATGATTTATAGTTGGAGAACAGGAAACAAGACAAATGTAAAGGTATTATCTGCTATGGCGCAGTCCTTTGTTGGGGTTTTAGGGGTTCCCCTTTTGTTTTTCTTCTTCTCTTAAAGGAATTTTTCCCCATACTTTTGTTGCTAAGGGACAAATCGCTGGGTGCTTAAGAGAGACAAAAAGCATAGGGGAAGACCGGATGGAGGAGTCCAGCTGGCTGCCTGCCCTCTTTTACCTGGGGTTTTCTCATTGGGGCAGAGATGCCGCAAGATTTGAACTGGCAAAAAGCGGCTGGGTACAGCCCTTATTCTCCTGGCATCCAAATGAGAGAGAAGCTGCTCTCATGGTGGAAGGAATTCGTCACCGTTGTAGGCTCCTGCCTTCTGCTGCCTTCCTTCTTCCATGAATGGAGCTTNCCGTTGCTGTGAGCTTTTGCTACACTATAGCCCCGCACCCACCCCTGCCTGCCGAGACGTCCCGGGGCTCCTGCTGCAGCTCCGGAGTTGGATACATCTCATCTACAACCCGGGATTTGGGTCCGTCCCTGCTGTTCCAGCCTGCTGTCCCCGAGGGTCCTGCCGGGCCCCGGGACCGGCTGCCCCAGGGGTTTGTGCAGCAGCTTCTCCTCCGCCATCACCGCGTGGTGCCGAGCTCGCTCCCAGCGCCCCCTGCAGGCGCGGGGAACCATCGCACCCGCCCTGCTCACCGGGAGCCACCAGCGCCCCTGCCGGCCGTGAGCGGCACTGCACCCACGGGAAAGTGCCTGACAGCCGAGAAGGTGTCACTGGGTTCTGGTTCTGTTTGTTATCACTGCCATAGTTACTGCTGTTTGTTTGCCTTGTTTTATACATATATATATTAGTATAGAACTGTTATTCCTCTTCCCCATATCTTTGCCTGAAAGCCCCTTAATTTCAAAATTATAATAATTCAGAGGGAAGGGGGTTGCATCTTCCATGTCCAAAGACATCCTTGCACAACAAAAAAGTGATGGGGGGAACTAAGTAATATCTCACATCCTGAGACAAGAGCTCTGAAGGATGCTAAAGTTTAGTAGTTTAGTTGTTTCTCTGATAAAAATCCCTTCCTGTGTCACTCAGCAGTAGGTGAACCACCATGCTAAGTCCAGAGGCTTATCAGTTGATCCTGGCCATCCTAACACTTAGCCCTCAAAGGAGTGATCTGCATCCTCCTCAGGAAGAAAAATTAGGAAATTATTGATAGCATGAGCAGGGTGCCAGAGTAGTTTAAAGTGGAATGAGAAGCAGGAGGATTCCCCAACACTATCATGGAAAGCTGCAGCTTTATGAAAGGGATTGCATGGCAGCATGCTGCAAAAACCCACCCAACATAGCTGTGACTCAGAAGGCCCCTTCCCATCTTAGGTTCCCGCTTTGCTCCACAAGCACCAAGCAGCTGCAGCCCTGCAGCATCCCCCGCTTTAATATTCCATAGGGGTTATCTTTACAAATCCCAGCAGATGCAGAGGAAAACTGAAGCTGCTTTCCTGTGTTCCACAGCAGGCAATATGTGATGGTCACTTGGATAAGGTACTTTGAGCAAAGACACTGGACGATTTCAAAAGCAAACGAGGTTTTGCTTCCTCCCCACATAGGTTTGAGTCCTGCACCAAGCTGAGCAGAAGGTGATCACAAAGGGGTGATAGAAAAGACAAACCCCAGCTTGCAGTGACTGCCAAACCAAGGCCTGCTAGTGGATGTAACCCACAGGGAAGCTGTTAGTGTGCAATACAGTTGCATGTGAAGAGGAAGACAATGGGCAAATTCATCAGTCCAGAACTGGCATTTTATGGTGTCAAAAAGCAACAGGAAGGCACAATCAGAGATCACCTCTAAGAGAGAATTTGAGCAATTGCACCTTGTTACAACAGTGATAAATGCTTAACTGCTGAGTATCACTGCAAGGAGAACCTTAACCCCTTGCACAGGGCCCATACCCAGTCCAGACCAGCTCTGGCTCAGTCAGTGGGATGTGCCATATGTTCCACTGGCAGTTCTTCAAAAGCTTTTAATGCTGGCCCTGCCATGCCAGGTGCAAGCTCTTAAAATGCCATTGTATGTAACAGTAAACTCAGATATGCTTTGTTCTGGGGTTGTGTTTATCTTGGAAAGCAACTCAAGTTCGTTCAAACTGTACCCCAGAATGACCCTCAAAACCAAGTAATCTCCTTTCTAATAAAGCAGACTACCAAAGAAAGCTTTATTTTCTGGAGGGGATTTCTGGTAGATTTGAACCCAGGTAGTAGTAGCTGCAGTGCACATAACCTGTAAAAGCTTCTGATAGAAGTTAATGCACTCCAGTCCCTTTCTTTTATCTTGTGAAATTTATTTCCTTTCCATGGCGTTCCACGCCACTGCAGCAATCCATCACCCTGTGGTTTCATCATGTAAATTACAATTTGTCCATATCTATACGCTTTGTCAAATGTGAAGATTAAAAGCTGCTAACAGATGTGTTTTGGCACCAATCTTCACATTCATATCAAACCTGCTCCTTAAAAATACAGATTTGCACACAATTCACAAAAGTCAAATGAAAAGCAAACAACTTAAGGCTTAATGCAAACATTTCTTATCTCATTTGTTGGGGTAACATCCTAACTTATATTGACTGGTGAAGGTAAAATCACGTTCTTGTAAAAATATCAGCCTCTTGGCATAGTACAATCTGATTTTTGTTGGTACCTTGTCATACCCATCCCATTTCAGAGTTTCACACAAGGGAAACTGCTACACCCTTAGCCTTTTCCAACTTGCTGGCAATTGCAGCTGGATGCATTCTTCTGGTAGAAACATCACCACTAAAGTACACACCTATCAAGTGCAATGCCTTGTTCACAGCCTACCACAAAACCACCAAAACTCAAGAAAAACGGATCTGTGCAAGCAGATGAAGTTCAGAGAAACAACCAGATTCTTTTTCATCTCCTTCCCAAGACAAGGAATAGCTAAGGAAGGATGACAGAGCTCCCACCATGGACAGTCCAGCAGGGAGCTCCCACCAGCTGTCAAACAGCCAGAGCTACTGACATTCTTACATTCTTACAATGTAAGCTCACATACAGCTTACATTATCTCACTCTTCCCTCAACTTAACATTAAGAACGTTAATAATAACATTTAAAATCCTGTCAGCTTTAATAACTATTTATAATAACACTGATAACACAGGCTTTCTTATTTTCCAAGCTTGCACAACAACAGTGTTGCCATGCCAGCAGCACAGCCACCAGAAAACATAAAAATCCAACAATTTGAAAATAAATGTAGTGAAATTACTTTTGTTTTATACTCTGTTTTCTTTGAAAAAAATATGGCAATACTGACTAAAAGACTGAAGGAGTAACTTCTCAGTGACAGAGAAAGATGATTTAAAAAACACTCTGAAGCTGACTGTGAGATGCTCTAGGGGAGCAGTCAGCTTAGACAAGTGAGTTGTCATCAATTTTTGGGACCAACACAATCCTACTTGCATATTTTTTCCTTCTCTCAGTGTTGAGCAAGAGCATTATCTTGGCACATGCTGGTCCAGATGTTCAGCTCACTGTAAGGGAGAACATCACTTGGGAGGCTTCTGGTTTGCTTCCCCACCCCAAATATTCCAATGAAAGTCTTTTGGAATTAACTACATATTTAACCAATTTTGCTGGCCTGGTGCTAGAACATCATAATTTAGACAGCATCTGGTTCAACCACAGATTTGGGCCTCTGAGGTCTTGCATAAAGGAACACATTTAGGAGTAATATTTGGGAACTGCACAACTCTGTGTCTCATCAACACTTGCTACGCACAGCGATGTCTGCTGCAGTGTTATCTTGTGCAAGGAAAAGTTCAAGTGTACATTTAAGCTCAGTTCCCTGCTTAGAGCTTGCTCCCCCCCACTCTAGATGTGACACTGCCAAGAGAAAAAGCAGAGGTCCTGAGAATCACGCCACTCAATCTTAACATTCGCATGCTTGTCTTCCCCAACAGCAACCCCAGCCCACAAGGGGCACAGGGGACCTCAGGGTGCCAGCCAAGTGGATGCTTCTCCCTCTGAACATTTACATAGCAATGCCAGGGTCAGCATCTCCTGCTCACAGTGCCCCAAAGTGCCTTTCACACCAAGCTTGTGCCCTGTAGGAAAAAGCCTTTCCCTGTCTCAGACACCACGGACCATGAGGAACATTTTGTTTGCTTTAATGAGGAAAACAGTAGGGACAGTTATCTGGACATCTACAAGCAAAACCATCCTTAATTATTTCTCACATTGTTTTCAAAATTAGCAGCAGAACCACAGTGAAGGGCACAGAAATAAAAAAAAACCAAAAACATGCCGGTGGACTGAAGTGCTCCTGCATGATGCCATCGGCTCCAAATCCACAGTCACATCCATGCACTCCCAGCCCTAAATCTGAGCTGACTGCTGCTCTAGCATGCTTTGAAGGCCTAGCACAGGCCCTCAGATGGCTGGAGCTGAGGCACATGTAGTCACATTCTTGGCAGGTCTTCTCAGGGTCATCTTTGATGTGGAGAAGTGCTTGGTATTGTTTTCTGGATTGATGTTTGCCCTTGCTATGTGGAAGGAGATGTCCTTGTGCACAGCAGCCCCTTGGTCCAGCCCTGTGGCTTGCAACCTGCTGCCTGGACAGCACTGCCTCTTTGGAGGTCCCTCTGCGACACAATAAAAGAGCTCCTTGGCTCTTCTGGCTGTTTCTTAGTTGACCACAGAGCAGAAGCGTTGCCTCCCTGTCCCTTCCCAATGCATGCAAGCAGCATACTTCATTTCTGTCACTTCCCTGGCAAGGTTTGCATTTGTCCAAGCAAGATTTTCCAGCTTTTGGATATAGGAACATGAAATTCCTCCTGAAAAAGGATTACAGTCACATTCCCCTTTAAGGCAAACCAAGGGCAAAAACTGCACAGAGGGAGGCTGGACCTTGTCTCTCTAACTAAACTTTTAGACCCTCAAATGGTAATTACAAGGGGCACAACTTTTACCAAAACCAAGTCTTGGTTGTCTGAGTCCAGGGAAGCCTGAAAACTTCTCCTGCTCCTCTGGTGGTTTCTTTATACCCCCAGAGCTCCTCAAAAGTGGCCTAGCCAGCGACCTAGGCTTTTGGAGAAGCTCCCTCCACTTTTGGGAGAACCTGAATGCACCAGAGAGGTGAAGAGATTTTTGTTTGGTCGACCACAGAGAGTTTAGTTGTAGTTTTTGGGATCTTGCTCCATGTATTACATAGGGACAAGATGGAGATTTTTGGGTGTGGTTTTTCCTTCTTTCTTCTTCTCCTCTCTCCTCATTCTCTTCCTCTCTTCTCTGACACCAGTTCCTGTGGTGTGTTGGTTGGTGGAAAAAAGTTAGTATTGAAAAGACATATCAATAAGATGAGGGTTTACTGGTGTTGAAAAGAAAATAAGATATGTATTGTTTCTTGAATTAGTAAGATATAAAAGTAGCTGCTGATCTGCAGCCATTGCCCTTTCTGCCCTTTCTGCCCTGGTGTTCTCGGGGGATGCTGTCTCTCCCTCCGAGGTTTTGATAAGACAAATAAAAACAACTCTGAAACAGCAGAAGAAGATCTCTTGCTGCGTTTTTTTCAACATGACGAACCAAAGGAAGAAAAGGCCCAGGGCAGAGGACAGGGGTTGGAGCCCCCACTTCCAACCCCAGCGGGGGCCCAGACCTTTGACATCGGTGACCAACTATTTGTGATGACACAGGCCTTAATTCTTATTCATTCATTGTTTTATTATTTCCATCACTGCTTCTCCTAGGTCAACGGCTGGTCCACATTCACCACCCATGCCAAAAATGACAGGAGCCACAGTTCAGGTTGCTCATGCAGACCAGCAGGTCAACCAACAGCTCAACTTGTGCTCCACACAGGTACCTCATTCAAGATGAGGCAGCTCAGAGCAAAAGGGGGTAAAAAGCCACTGGACTCCTGCTCCGGGCTTTGGAGCACATGTGGGAAGGCAATCACCTGTCTCCTCTGCAATTCTCTTCATAAACAGTTTGAAGAAAATTCCCTCCTTGGCTGCTACCATTACACTTCATTAGGGCAGAAATGCCAATACAAAGAAAGCTGACCTCCTTCACCCACTGGGAACATCTCCAGCAGCCTCCTCTTGGTTGCTAATGTCTCCAGAGGATGGCAGATGAGGAAGTAGGTGTAATCCTCATATGACACTGCATTATTTCATACAGCTCATAACTGTAGCTCTGAACTAAACACCATTTCTTGCATACAACTTTCAAGCTGCTGCCTTTCTCAGGGTTCCCAAGGATAGGCTGGAAGACCCTTTCCAGCAGCCCAGATGCTCTGGTGGCAGTTACATCTCATGTGGCTTTCAGCACACAAATGCTTGTTGAGGAGGTGATCTGAGAGCCTCCTGAGCTCCCAGCAGTTCTGCCTCAAATTATATGACACAAGGGCTAGAGGGAAAAGCGGTAAAAGAATCCCAAAACAACAGTTTATCAGTATAAATTTTCTGAGGATCTCCAGAAAACTCAACACCACTGCCAAGGGCAGGTCACAACCACATCCTGGTCTGCAGAGACATGGTGACACAGGGATTCAATGCTGGGTGGCTGTATGCTTCAGCCTTCATGTGCCTCTGCTGCTGACCTCCAGCCAGACCTCCCCTCCCAGCTCCTCCTGACCCTACAAAATGCTGTCAGGGAACCTAGCCCTTGATTTCACTTTTTCCTCCACAAACAGGGACCTCCACCCCATACCTGTAGCTGACCTTCACCCTACAGGCCCCAGTGCACTTTGCCCTCAAAGGTGTCATGACTCTTGACCAAACTGTGGGTTTAATGGCATGCAGCTAATTAGGGGAACAGCTCAGCAGCTTGAGAACTGCCCAGTTGCAGGTTCTCATCCTTTTTCAGTCACTCATGGCTCTGGCTTGTATTTGCTTGTTTTTTCCAGCCCTGGCCAGGGCAGAAAATGTCACTGCTAGCAGCAATTTAACCTGGCTGACTTCAACACTTGTCCAGGGCTAAGTAGCAGGAGAGTGATTAGGGGACTGGGAGATTTCCATCTCCCAAAGGCAGGAAGGTCAGGGAGAAAGCACCGAGCGCCAGCACAGGACAGAGGGAAGCACTGGAGGCCCTCAGTCCCTCGCAGCCCACCACAGAAGCAAGGCACATCTCTAACAGGCAGAAACAGCATCCTGTACAGATCTGCTGTTCAGAACAGATCTAGAAAATATTTTACTTTTTGGATCCGAAGAAAGGAATTTGAGGGGTGCAGACTGGAACATCGAAATTGTGGGGTTTAGACAGTTTGAAAAAAGTCTCAGCTTTCTCAAAACCATACAGCTTTCTCTCTGTTGTGTATTCTGGCACAGTGGTACAGCTTTTGATCCATTCAAAGCTGAACTTAAAGTTATTCTCTAGCATTCTGGCTCAGAAATCAAGTGTACTTGCAGCTTTTCAATGATCTCTCTTCTTTTACCCCTTTATTCCCAAACTCAAGCAAGAACAATACCCTTCTAAATGTAACTCCCTAGTGAAGATGTAAAAATATCTAGGATCATTAAAAAACCATCAAGGCCATTGTACTGTAGAGTGCTCTTTGCTCTCCTTATAGTATCCTGGGAAAGTACACAACTGGGTCTTGCAGTAGTTTGTATTTCTCCTCCTGAAGATTTTCAATTAAACATTTTTAACTTACTTGTCACAAAACACTTAAAACTAATTTGCATTCCTTTGGAAATTTTTTTCATAAAGAAGAATGAAGATTTATCCCCCAGGTTAATCCCTGGTATAAACAGTCATTCCACTACAACTCCTGAGTAAAAATAATAAGGAAGCAAAGTCAATGGAGTCATTATATAGAATTCAGCAAAGCCAGGATAATATATATATAATGTGGGAAGCCCCAAAACACAACCACAGAGCAGCAGGCATAAAAACATCAGCTTTTAAACTCATGTCTAGGATTTCCCATTGTGTCTTGAATCTAACACAATGTTAGATTCCCACTGAATGAGATTAGAACACTAGAGAAAAGTTTATTATTCTTTCTCCTGCTGTAACTAAAGCTTAGGTATTCAACAGCAGGGACTTTTGTAACTGCTTGGAAAAGTCAATCTGTTGTAGAATTTCCAGTGCAACTTGTGGGATTGAAGTGGAAAGTAGATCAACTGTGATTGTCCATGGCACGTGAGCTATTTTTGCAGCTGTATGGGACTCTGGGTAGCTTTCTACACTTAAGCAATTAATTCTAGGGTTGAAGGCAACTCTACACTCAAGGATCTTCAAAAGAGAAAGAGAAATCACGACGCCACCTCAGGTTCACAACTGATTCGTAACAGATGCGGGGACCATAGCTCTTGTGGTACCATGTCAAGTCTGGAGACGTTTTGATGAATTCTGAGCAGATGGAGCATAAACACGGTCCCTCACTCATGCACGTTTACTGCCTATCAAGTATTTGCACATTCCCGAAACTGTACTGGGGCTTAATAGCCAGACCTCCCACCTGAAAATTTCATCCACACTCTACAGCAGTGAAAACCCCATCCCCTGACCACAAGAGCTGCCACACAGCCACAAACAAGTGCCACCAAATCTGAAACCCCAAGCAAGAGTCAGCAGGCTTGACCAGGGCCTGGCACAGAGACATCACACTTTATCTGGTACCACCCCTCCCTTCCACCAGGACAGTATCCCTGAGGCTGAAAGGTTTTATGGTCTTATTGAATGATCCCACATGTCACTCATAGAGCTCCACACACCCATCCTCAACCAGCAGCACATTATTCTAACTTGAGAGTCATCTCTATTAGGTGGGGAGTCAAGGTGTCCAAGGACCTAAACCTGCCTCTGCTAACTTACTCCTGGAGTGTGGGCATTTTAGTTAAGCAGCTCCTTCCTTGCTAATATTCTCTGCCCTGCCATACATGTTCAGGCCTATTGCTGTCTGTTTGCCTCATTTCTCTTCAAGAAAAATTAACATGGAAGCAGATGTCTTTTTTCCCCTATCCTCAGAGACAGTATTTTAAGATTATCCCCATAAGTCAAATAAATTTAAATGATTATCTCATTTAACAATGCTGTTTGTGCTGCCTACAGAACTGCATTCTGCTTCTAATGGTACCTGAACAGTTTTTTGGTTTTTTTTTTCCCTGGCACTTGGGGTGATTCAAACTCCTACCTACTCTTTCAGCCTCACATTCTATTACTCCACAGCCAGGTAGAGCAAAAGTAAATGTCTCTCTGCCCAATTAAATGATTACAATAAATCTTCTACAGCCCATAGGAAATGAGCTGAGTTTGTTAAAAGGAAATCACTAATATTTGTTATCTTACACAATCACTTCAACAGGATTATTGACTGTTCCCTATACCACATGACTCAAACTAAAATGAAAGACAAATCTCACGTCAAAAAAGAAGTCACCCCACTTAAACAACTCCAAAGTGATTTATATGAAGAGGGAGGTAAACATTTAAGTGACCAACACATCACAGATGTTTTGTCTCCTCAAAAAGTGACTTTACTATAAACGTCTGAGGTCTAACCTGTGCTCTGTGTGTGGCACCAAGTACAAGTGGCTTCTGCCCAGTGCAGATAGCTCTAGCTTACTATCACAGAAGTGCCGTTTGCTCGTGTGAGCTGCCTCTCCCCAAGCCCTGTGGCGAGGAGCAAATCATAATAGATTGCCTGCAGCATCCATGACTCACTGTAACTTAAAGGCAATATTAAGAAGAAGATATGGCCATTACACAGCAAACACAGTTATTTTGTCTGCAGAAGGCATTTAATTTCCTGCCCTTGTTATTCTCTAAACAGGAGGAAAGCATCCACCTGGGGAATTGGGCTGCAGCACTGGACAGTGGTGTCCTCAGAATGTGACTCTACTATGCAACAGCTCAGCCTACATAGATGGAGCTTGGTCCCACCCACACTCAACTGCCACCAAGACCTTTAGGTACAGGAGAACAGGAAAAGGCAGTGCCCATCATGGGTCCAACAGACACAGGGACAAACAGCCAGGGGATGGAGCTCACCGCAGACACTTTGCTGATGACGTCCCTGGCGATGGCCAGGCCCTGTGCGAAGGTGCGGGCAGCCACGAAGGCTCGCGTCACTTGCAGCTTGAGCTTCCGCGGCACATCCCCAAAGGGCTTCAGCTGCTCCGTGTACTTGCTGACACACTCCAGATACTCATCTGTGAAGTGGTACTGGGGGTTGACCAGCCGGAACATGCGCTCCAGCAAGCGTGCCCAAAACTCGTTGAGCATCTCCTCCAGGTTGACATTGCCGCCCACGTAGTAGCGCTTCAGCTCCACAAACAGGTCCTTGAACAGCTCCGAGTTCTGCATGTAAAGTCTGCCGTACGTCCGCACAAACATGTTATTCAGAGACTTCTCAGCATTCTCCAGGAGCTCTTTGAAGAACTCTAGGAAAGAGGGAGAGAAGATATGGTAAACATGAGCACTGGGTGATGTATTCATATACACCTACAACCACTGCTTAACTGGAGAATTCAGCACAACAAGACCATCATCAAACTGAAATGGAAAATTAAAGGATTCCCCCAAAAATGTTCAAACAATGTCTGTATCTCAAAATTTTTGATTACTCTTCATAAACCAATTCCTGAAACTCCCTATAGACTGGAAGACTTGTATGAGTGAAATCTCTCCTGATACAAATATGAATATCATAATTAAGAGTTAGCAAAAAGAAAAAAAAATGCGCAACAGTTTCTGATGTTTCCATTTAGGCAACTTAAAAGATGTAATTTCAAAGAACAACATACTGGAACGAAAAAAGGTGGCTTTGTTAAACAGATGTTATGCACAAATGAGTCCTTCTTTTCAGTTCTTGACAATTCATTTTCCAAAATTATCATAAACCAGCCTGAAAAGTGAACAAATTGTAATGTATTTAAAAAACAAATTTTAAAAAATCTACCTGCAGGTTCTTTCTCCCATCTTGCAAGTTTGTCATCTTTCAAAGCAGGGCCTGACCACTTACTCAATTGGTCTTGATTGCAGAAGAGGCTTCAGATGTTTGTGACAGTGCAAAACCCCCCACAATTACACCAGAGTTTTCTCAAAATCTAAGGGCTAAACACTTGGCACAATAACAAGAGATTTTTCAAATTACAAAGGACAGATGAGGCTTGAGATTTTTATCACTTTCTAAAAGGAGTTCCCCACTTAGATTCACTCTCCAGGAGCACTGGACAGCCCAGAGAGCAGCTTCTGCCCTGTCTTGGCAGTGCCTCATGTGCCACCAACACTGATAACAAGTTGACCCGATGATGCTATCACTGCAGAAGAAGTTTAAAGAATATGTCTTGCCAAGACTGCATCATCACAGCCTTGGCACATGGGTCTAAGCACAAACTACCCTGCCACAAAGCTTTGCCTTGGAGATTTGGCATAGATGAGATAAAATAAAAAATTGGGGAGGGGTCCACTAGGCCAAAAGCATTTAGGCCATTTTGGAAGAAAACTCCCTGCTCTATGGCCCTGGGGAGCAGCTCAGGAGAGCAAAGGTAGGTGCCACTGGGACAAAGGCTCCCATGCCACCTGTTTGCTCCAGCCCTGCAGGGAGCACAGGCATCCTGGGGAGTGGGCGCAGCCAGGTAACAAAGCAGATTATTTCATGCATGCCACCAGCAATTGAAGATTCTGACCTCTGCTCATATTCAATAAATATTTTTTAATAAAACATGCCTCTGTGGTTTTCTAAATCCTCAAAGGAGCAATGCTTAGAGCCAGAAGCTGTTGGGGGGGGGAGGAGTATTTTAGCCCAGTGTGAATTTAAACATTGTTAAAAGACATTAAAAGTATGCTGAAGTTCAGATTTTCGTCTTCAAAGTGCTCCAGTACAAACAAAGCCTAACACAGAAAACATTTTCTGGAAAAACGGAAACATTCCATGAGTTCCTGATGAACAAAGTCATGGGGTTCAGTGCCTGACATGGCTGTATATAATGCAGTCTCTTAGGAGCATAAGAGAAATGATCCGGGGAAGAGGAGATTGATTTCAACCCAATGTCCTCTGTCCACTATCAGCAGGAACCTCCACTTTCATTCCCATGACTGGCATTTCCTCTTCAGGAAGGTTTTTTTTCTGTTGAGTTTATACTATAGAGATTAGCTTGGTGTATATTAATTTCTAATTCACTTAATCATTTTGAAGGGTCACTTCCTTTCTTTGCTCAGACCTTTCAGTATCACCAAATAAGTTGTTTACTTAAGTACTTTTGTACAAGGCACAAAACCTGCCAGATGCATCAGCAAACTCTTCAAAAATAATTAGATTTTTGAAATTATATTGATGGCAAATTATCAGATAGCTCCAACCATCAGTCTAAATAACCCAAAGCAATGTTTTAAGCCAAGAAAGTTATCTTAAGTAATACATCCATATTACCATAACCAATTTATTCTCCTGCCCAAACTCATTTTATTGGTTACACTCCAAAGTGGAAGTGGAATAAACTGTATTCAGGCATTAGAGCTCTTCATGTCTTAGCAATTTTTCATGTGGGCTAGAACCAGGTATGTTCACTAATTATCCTGAAAAAAACCCTGCAATCTAATTAGCAGAAAATACCTACGCACCTGCAGCCTTCCAGCCAGCAGCTTTTCCTTGCCTGAAAGGATGGTACATAAAGGACATGAAAACTTCCCGCCAAACCCAGGCACTTCCAAAAGCCCAATGCAACACTGCTGAAGGAGGCAGCATGCATGCACAAAGCTGCTGTCTCTGGCTCAAGCTTCAATCATCATTTTCATGGATAGAAAACACTTGTTCTCAAGAGCCACTTCCCAAAGAAGAAGGAGGACAGAGGAGGCTGTGTGTCTGCAGCATGGAGTCAGCACCCACCCCTGCCAGCACATACCAGTATTCCTGAATGCCAGGATGCTCTGTTGACCAGCACCTGTGGCTTGGCCCCTGGGTGCCACTGGTGGCACCTCGAGGCCCCTGGGGTAGAGATGGGGTTGGGATGGTGGGGAGGGGTGATATCAAGCATGGCATTGGGGATGAAGGGCCATTTGACACCAGCAAGCAGGAATGGATCCAGCAATGGGATGTGCATGGCACCTTCCTCCATGCAATGCACAGCACTCTTAACCTGGTCAGCAGCAGCAATTAAATTATACATATAGATATATTTTAGTGTAGCTATTGGCATAGTATAAGTCTGCATCCCCAGTTTCTATCTCCACATCAAAAAATCAGCTTGGGTGCCAGAAGGAGCATGAATCTTTTCTCTGTGCAAACTATGGGCATACATGTCTGCAACAAAAAGAAAATGCCTGAAAGTCCTCTTTATGAATTAAGTGCTAATCTGACTAGTAACTCCCTATATCTAATTAGATACTAATTCTCCCCTTCACAGAAATGAGCTGATCAGCAAACACCAACATAACCCAGCACTGACCTTGCCAACACAAGAAGAAAAATGGCATGTTCCTCTTACTTCTTGACCGTTTGCTGGGTAAAATAAATGACCACCTTTCATTTGTATTAGAAGTTGACTTGTTCTCAAACAAAGCAAACACACAAAGGCCTCAGTTGCTTATTTTACAGCACTGTAAAAGCACATTTTACAGCTGTGTTGCAAGCAATCTATACTCATTAAATTATCACTCTGACAGGTTTCCTGTGAAAAGCTGTCAAACGCAAGCATGTTTCACAGACAACAAATCATACTTTGCTGGTGCTCTCTCACACGCTGCTGTCTGGAGGGATGGCAGGCTCTGTCTTCCCTCCAGTTATCTTGTTTAAACTCCCCTGACAAGGGCTGGCCTCTCTGTCCAGAAACAGGCACAAGCACACACATGGTTGGGAGGGCTTCACATGGCTCAAAGGTCTCCCTGGTTGTCATGACTAAGAGCAGAGTGTGCAGAGATGGCTGGGTTACACAGAGACAGTGAACCACAGACAATGCCTTGGGTAACATGGCACATCCAGCTCTGGTCCAACCTGACCCAGGAGCAAGGCCACGTTGTACTGCTTCAATACATCTCAGACAAGTCCTGCTGATGCAAAGTCATCTTCTCACTCAAGGCAATGCTCAGGAGGACGAGCTCTGGGCTGAGGGAACCAGCACTGTCAAGCTGCCCAGTGGGACCAGAGCCACAAAACCTTTCTTAATGCCAAGAAACAATTTTAAAATTTTTCTGTATTGTAAAATAAATCCTGTGCTTGCTATGGGCTTTGATACACAAAGGAAGATGACATTTCCAATGCAATTAACGTTTAGACGCAGAAAGGGCAGTAATCTGCAGTCAGACAATCTACAGCTCTGTGTTCTGTTTATTCTTGTAACATTTTTGAATTTCAGGGTAGAATTTCAATGCCCACCACTCAGTGAAAGCCTAGAGATGTCATGAAATGGCATGAAAGACTGATGTGACATATGTGCCATCTCTACAATAAAAATCCTAGGGAAAAAAGTCTCTGCTTTTGAACAAATCCTTCTTCAAAAGAGCACACTGGGAAACATAACCATAATTACTTGGCAATTTCCTTTTTTTTCAGGTATTAAGATGTATTACCTCTTTGCAGCTTGAGGGCAGACCAGCCCTGCCAGTAACCCATGCAGGAGAGCACTGCATCTCCCCAAGGTGCTTCCACATGACATCAGATTCCACTGCCAGAATAATTCAAAACAATCTTTCTTCCAAATTGCAGATACATGAGCTAATTGGAGAAAGACAATCACTCCACCCACTGCAAGACAGAGTATTTCCCACCTCCAGACAACACATGTACTTCTTTTGACTTTCAAACCCAATAAATTTTATCTTGGATTCATAGGTGTCAGCTGATAATATTCTCCTTTTTTTAAGTAAGAAGAGATGCAGTGTTTTCCTATTTCTTGTGCGAACATTTTCAGGTATTTCAAGAGAGGGATTTTCACAAAAGAGGGATTTTGCTGACGAGAGCCCGGTGCTATAGGGCACAGTCCTACCTAAATCAAAGGCAGCTCCTAGAAATAAGATGAACACATCAAAGGGGCACATTCCCCTTCACCCACAGACAGGTTTGGCATTTCTGTACAAAATGGCTGGCAACAAAGGAAAAAGCAGCAAAACTGCCTGGTCTGAGCTGCCTCCTGCTACCACCTGCCCTGTGTCAGGACCGGAGCACTGGTGTCCTTGGCCTCCTCAGCCCTGCCCCAGGCAGAGTCCTCAGGGCTGAATCCATAGCTGACCACTGCAAGAGTGCAAAGTTCTACTTTCAATTTATTTATCTTCAGGAGCAAAACACATTTATTTATTTCAGGGAATACTTTCACAGAGAGAGGCACAGTGCTCCACAGCACCACACTTACCCCTCTTGTAGCCACTGAAAAGAGTCAAATCATCAGTGACCCAGGAGTCAGCACCTAAAACCGCCATGTTTTATAGAACAAAGGAAACATTAACTAGAGTGCAATAAAAGGTCAAGTCTTATCCAAGAACTCAGCAAGGCTGTTGAGCCAATGTGCTTGCTACAGACACCCATCTGTTGGCCATGTTCAGGTGTGCTGGTGCCCTTCCAAAAGGACACCAGGCATGCCATACATCTTTCTGCTCCCAAAAGCTACCAGACATGCTGCATTTCACATGCACTTCCTTAGTTTAGAGACGAGTTTTCAATTGGCCTTATTTCTGTGAGGTTTGCAAATGAACTACACAAACAAATCCCAGGGAAATGTGCAATTACCCAACCACCTTAAAAAACATATAAAACCAGGTTCAAGCATGCATATGGAACATGCTGAATTCTTATAGCCACAATTAATTAGTTTCAGATAATTTGCCACCCAGCTTTTCGAGCATACTCTTAATATGTTGTCCAGATTACAATTAATTAAGGACCGTCTGTCTTACCAAAACCTTTAATTTGCTTGTCTGTATAGACAATTATGCTTTCTAGTGTGTACAGGAGAACACTGCCACAAAGAGATTAATTATATTTTCTCCTTAAAATGTTTACTCATAAAACATCCACAACAGCAAGATGGATTCCCAGACGAATGCTCCTGCATAAGCCACGACCTTACAGGCTGTGCCATGGAACGGCTGCTGCCAGCTCCATCCCAACATTTTCCGGAGGTGCATCTGCAGATGTAAACTCCACCCTGCAGCTGCTCCTACCACGTGAAGCAAAATTCAATCCAGACAGATAAAAAGAATTTGGGAGAAAAGAGACAAATGTTTCACAGCTCTCTTCACCTGGAGGCTGTAGCCATCCACAGCCATGCCACCTAGTCCAAAGGGAGAAGAAGAATCATTTTTTTCCAAATGTGCTTCATTATTTTTAATATGCCTTCCCTTCCTTTATTGCATATGCAGCATTTGTAATTTCCACCAGGGGAAAACAAACCCTAGCTTAACAACCTTTTTCCTGAAGTGTTGAGAAACCGATGAACACATAGTGTTAACACATTTATTGAGTATGAACTCAGGAAGGGCAGGGCAGATCCACAAGCTGTTTATCTGTCCTGTTTTCAAACATATGTTAGCACTTACTGACATGGGAAGAACTCTTTCACAGGGCTTGAAGAAGTACAGGCTTGAATCTTGCCAGTGTCACAGCAACAGCCCCAATATGTGAATGCTGCAGAGCTGGAGAAACAACATCTCCCCAGACTTTGCTTCATTAGTGAAAGCCAAGACAATAAAAACAACTAGGCCACAGCCTCATAGGTTAAAAAAAACCCCAAACCACCAAAAAACAGGATTTCTAGAAGTTCTGGTTTCTGGAGCATTATGGGACTAGCAGGAGTCCAGAAGAGAAAGGCAGAAGATAAGACACAGCACTGAGTAACACCATCACACTGAGACTGAGCTTTTTAGAGAATAAGGAGTAATGG
Organism: Erpornis zantholeuca; assembly: GCA_013400515.1. Taxonomy (NCBI): domain Eukaryota; kingdom Metazoa; phylum Chordata; class Aves; order Passeriformes; family Timaliidae; genus Erpornis; species Erpornis zantholeuca. Next base: position 864 of record VZTN01001014.1, on the reverse strand, counting down.
AGGAGGACAAACAACGTGGAGATTGCTGTCTGTGATTCAAGAAAAAAACAGCAGCACACTGCATCCTGCTGTATGTACCAGTCATCCCATGAATTAGGTAAAACAGCGAGAAATGCCCTTGGTCCCTCTTAGTCCATCCTGCTCTGCCACATCCCATGCAGTAGGATGAACCCAGACTTCGTAGCCTCCTCATCCCTGGTTTCAGGAACTGTCACTGCTCACATATCCCATTTTGGGTCAGCTATACGGAGTTTTCTCCCACTGCTTCCATGCTGCCTCCTCCCCGAGCAGCAGGTCCATCACTCCCAGCACTTCCATCCCCCTCCTTGCAACAATTCAACAGTACTCTTCCTCAGTGCACCTCTCTGCAGATGATTCTTCTTCCTCCATTGTTTGCTCTTCCCTCTATTCCTCTCATGTCTAATTTTCACTGCACCCATTCCTCAATCTCTTCAGACACACCTGTGATTTCTCACGTGCTTCAGCCTCTACCCCACATCCATTTGGTACCAATACACCAAGTTCCCAGCCCAAACTTCACCTAGAAGTGAGCACCTTCAGGCTGCCTCCCACTTCCTCCCAACTCAAAGGAGCTTTCTGGGACATTCACTAAGGTATTTCACAAGTATGTGTTTTCCCAAGCCTCCCTTCCCACTGCTGTCAGAGTGTGAGGAGGGCCTGCACTACTGACAAGTGGGGATGTCTTTCTTCTTCCCATTACCTCAGTTACCCTCATCTTATTACACTTGCAGAGAGAGCTCTTCCAACTGCCACTTTATTTGTTCAGCCAGCATGTGAGTGGCTGGATGCTAAGACATTACAGCACATTAAACACTAATAAAATAGCTCCAGCCCTACACCAGT